>CM076906.1:23187258-23632254 GCA_039519145.1 Kokia cookei
TCGTTTTATGGCTTCCGGTGCTTCACCCTTGTCTCCTGATGTCATGGACTTCTTGAAGATGTATGTTTTTGGTTTCCTTATATCTGCCTTTACTGTAGCAAATTTGACTGTAGCATTGCTTTGTGGTCGTTATCTAAAATGGTCATGAATCTGCAGATGCTTTGGTGGTCATATAATTGAAGGTTATGGAATGACCGAGACATCATGTGTCATAAGTTGCATGGATGAGGGTGACATTCTTTCTGGCCATGTTGGCTCTCCTAATCCAGCTTGCGGTGAGTAGACCTTTCAAAATACATGAAAAAGAATGAACATCTGACATTCACACATGAATTAAAGTACATAGGTTATTGGTCTATTCTTGTATATATATATATATTGGCATTAAGTTCATACATTATCCATGTTATGCCAGAAATAAAGCTTGTGGACGTCCCAGAAATGAACTACACAACAGATGACCAGCCTTATCCTCGTGGAGAAATCTGTGTTAGGGGTCCGATTGTTTTCCAAGGATATTACAAAGATGAAATGCAAACGTAGGCTTCACACATGTGGATCCCAGTTTTTCCTTTTTTTCTTTTGAGGTTCTTATTGAAAGTTGAAACTTTCATGAACAGAAGATTGAATGTGTCTAAAAATGTACGAGCTTTTGAACAGGAGAGAAGTACTTGATGAAGATGGATGGCTTCATACCGGAGATATAGGGCTATGGCATACTGGAGGCCGTCTGAAGATTATTGATAGGTATGCTCTAAAATGATGTGCTCATTACTTAAACGTCTAAAGATTACTGGAAAATGTGTGAATTGGTACAGGAAGAAGAACATTTTTAAGCTGGCTCAGGGAGAGTACATAGCTCCGGAAAAGATTGAAAATGTATATGCTAAATGCAAATTTATAGCCCAATGTTTTATATATGGTAAGATAATGGGGTTTGTTTGTAGTTTCCTATAATTCTTTTTTTTTTGCTAGCTGCTGACACTGCAATTCATTTTTGCGTCGTAGGTGACAGCCTTAATTCTTCATTAGTAGCAATTGTGTCGGTGGACCAAGATGCTCTTAAAGCATGGGCTTCATCTCAAGGCATTAAGGTGATGTATTTTAGAGACACAGGCATGACATGAAACAACATTAAAAGGGCTAATTGTTATATTCCAATGATTAAGTGCAGTACAAAGACTTAGAACAGTTGTGCAATGACACAAGGGCAAGGGCTTCTGTACAGGCTGAGATGGATGCTGTTGGAAGAGATGCTCAGGCAAATACTTGTTCCTCTACTACTTGTTTACTTCAATATTTTTTCATTTACTTCTTCAATTTAAACCTTGAATTTTGAATTGCTCCATTCTGGGACAGTTGAGAGGCTTCGAATTTGCAAAATCCGTGACGTTAGTGCTCGAACCCTTTACCATGGAAAATGGTCTCCTTACTCCTACATTCAAGGTGGGTGATTATAATGGGGTTCCAACTCTATATCCTTTTTTGAGAAGAGATTGTATGAAACTATGATTTCATCTTATCCTGTCTTTTTAATAGGGAATGACAAATTAGATTTTTCTTCTTGAATTTCAGTTTTTTTAGTTGGATTTGAATTTTTTAAGAAAAAAAAAGTTGAAAATCAAGAAAAAAAATTTCATTTGTCATTTCTCCATTTAAAAAAGATAAGAATGACGTAAAATCACAATTTCATACTATCCTTACTCATGTTTTCAATTTATTAAATGCTGCTTCTAATCAGTCATTTCTCCATTAAAAAAAAAAAAGAATGACGTAAAATCACAATTTCATACCATCCTTACTCATGTTTTCAATTTATTAAATGCTACTTCTAATCAGTGACAGCACAAATCAAATAAATTAAATCCGAATTTTAAAACAAATTAAAAGTTTTTATTTTTGTTTTCAATTTATTAAATGCTACTTCTAATCAGTGACAGCACAAATCAAATAAATTAAATCCGAATTTTAAAACAAATTAAAAGTTTTTATTTTTGATAGAATTCTGAGTCTTACTAATTTTTGTTGGCAGATTAAGAGAACCCAAGCAAAGGCGTATTTTGCAAAAGCAATTTCAAATATGTATGCAGAGCTTACTACATCTGATCCCTCTCCTGTTAAATAATTGTGAGAATTGGATGCAACTCAACATATGTAGAATCCCTTTCCTCTGTAATTAATATTTCCCTCTGTAAACTATTAGTATATTCAGACACTGTTATCTTTGTTCATTAACATTTAATTAAATCACTAAAAATTGTATTGCACGTGTATTTAAATTATAAATTTGTACTAAAAATAATATATAATAAATAATAAAATATAAAGTTTAAAACTAACAAGGTGAAGTTTGGAGGACCTTATATAATAATTTCACCATTTGGCCAAGGTCCTTGCTTGCCCTCTTGCTACTCCTCTAGAAACTAATATTATTAACACATGTAATGTGTATCAAACTAAATAAAAACCTAGTTTGAATTGTAAGTAAAAGTAAATCTAAATAGGTAAATACATTAGATGAAGAATATTAAATGTACTCAAATTGTTTATCATGGTATTGTAATTTTTCTTTAGTTGATATCTAGTTGATTTGTGACATCAACTTAAGTAACGACATTATCAATTCTAAAAATTCTCTCACTTGCGTATGTGTTTGGACACAACGAATTTAGAACACTTTTGTGTGTTATAAATAATATATAATAAATAATGAAATGTAACGCTTGAAACAAATGATAATACATATGCAATAGGTAATAAATTAAAGCGTTAAATATAAAATTAGTACCCAAACTTGCCCACTTTTCTTGGATTGGTAGTTATGGTTTTTTTTTGTCCCGGATTGGTACCCGAACTTTTTTTCCGTCAACTAAATCAGTACCTGAATCTAACGCAGTTAAGTTGAGGACATATGGCAAAATAAGATTGTGACACGTAGCATAAATGAAGTCATGGTGATGTCATAATCTAAAAAATAAAAAATAAAATGTTTTTTTTTGTTTGACTTCCCTTCCAATTTTTCTGTGTTTCTTCTTCTCTTTCTTCTTCTTCTTCTTCTTCTTCTTCTTCCTCTTGTTTGGCAGTGGCAACCAACAATCTTTTATTTGCTTAAAAGAAGCGAAAAAATGTTATATGAATCCTTCAGTCTTTCCCATGCATTTCTATAATGGTAGATTCATGTATTAAATCATGCATTCCATGCGGCAAGATTTGTCGACCAATAGGACAAACCATCAAAAGATACAACAATATACTGCTCGATAAGAGTATCATTAAATGTCGAGTAACTTTCATGAATCTCTTATTGAAACCCAAAAATTCAACATTATTTTTTTTCGTGTCTCTAGTATTAATCTGATAAGACGTATTTGAAATAGTTTTGGGTCTTCCCTTAGATCTTATCTCGTCAAGAAGCTGCCTATATAGCTCTTGCAAAAACTCATAAATGTCCCAAGTCTTCTCATCTTCAAGCACAACCATTCAGTATTCAAATAATAATGATAATAATAAAACAAAACCATTCCAATGAGTCATATGGTGGATAATGAATGCAGTTTCCAGATTAGGGGAACAACCCCGAACAGGTGAGCCTACATCTTCAGACAAGAAAGTGGACTTGGTTTTCAAACCTAAAAGGATTAACATTCTAGTCCCATCTCTACAAACTTTAGAGTTAAATTTATGTATGATGCCACAACCATTTCATACATGTCGACACACTTATGGACACTCATGTACCTACTCATCTTTATGCATACATAACATTCAAAGCACATCCATGTATGGAGTACAAAACATCACCTGATGCATCTTTGCCTTATCAACTTAGTTGTTTCGAATGCCAGAGCTTCCCTTATCTTGGCAAGTAAGTATTACAACCAAATTCATAAATTCCAACTTAAAAACTCAATTTCCAGAAACATACAAAACCCTTAAAGGTTTTGAAAGTTTTTAACTTTGTTTCCTAAATTTACGGACATCGAAGAACTTAGAACCCTACTAGCTCACTTGAATCTCTACTTTTCCGACTCAAACCTCTAGATCATTGCTCCATGCAGAGCTTCCCGTAACTATCATTTCTTCAGAGTAACCAAGTAGAAGATGAAGAAAAGAGAAAAATTAAACAGAATTGAGAAGAATTGACCTTAATACTTCATTTCTCAACTATTTATAGCCCTTCACACACGATATTCAACATTATAAAAACCATCAATTGGTAACCATTTTGTCTCCCAATAACGAACCATCATCCAACTAAATCAGAATTGGAACTAAACTATGTCCAAATCAGCCACTAAATTTTTTTGATTTTTCAGTGAAAATCATTAACTTTCAGTTTCTTTCAATTTAACCCCTAATTATTACTAAATTTCAGACTTAACGAAAAATCGAATGTGACACTTTTTGTATGTACCTAGTATGTATGGTTGGGGCACCTTGGGTGCATTATGTTCTACTGTGCTTTGGGTGAAATTTGTTGGAAAAAATGGATTTTTTTAGAAACTTTGAGGCATATTCTCGATTTGTAAAGGTTAAGAGTTGAATCATAAAATTATGGTTTTGTATTCTACTCCATGAGACCTTTACAACTGTATGTCATATGATCAAAATGGTTGAGTGATGAATGAGAAATTGATGCTCAAAGTAAGCCACTTGTGAATAATGTTAAGGAAATGACAAGCTTAGATCCCACATTGGTTAGATACCAAGTGTGGGATATGTATATATATGAGAACTCACTTAAGGGGTCATTGAATGACTAAACTTGAAGCTTTGGCTCACGCCCAAGGAGGGTGTAGATCCAAACTTGTCAAGGTTAGGAGGCTCACTAGCATGTCGTGGGTGACGTGAAATGCTCGAATTGATTAGGTCTTTTTTGGCCCTATGGATATTTTAACCCAATATGTAATTATTTTTTTCCCAGCAGATCCTATCCAAAATCTGTTTTTAAAAGGATAAATATTAAATTGATTTGATTTGATTCAACTTGATTTAAAGGCTCCTTTAATGCAGATTTGGATCCTTAATTCACGAAAAATTTCCAAAATTCCTCGATGTTGAATGCTTGTAAAAGTCAAAAGAATTCTGCAAAATTTTTACTAAAAAATAGTTTCTTTTCTCTCGAAAATTTTCTCTTCAAATTTCATACGTATTTTTTTTGTGATAGAAGAAGGCAAAGTTTTATTCGTTGATCACTGAAGCTGTGCTACTGCCGTGTTCATTTCGTTGTATCTTGGGAGACAGTCAACCAACGTTTCTCCAAGCACCTAAGAAGCAGTCGAATCTGTCTTAAGGAAACTATGAAAATATGCATCTACTTCCAATAAAATTCAATTTTGTTTATTCGATTTTTGGTTTTTAGATTATATATATATATGCCGAGGTAAAATATTGAGGAATCAAATTTATTAATAATAAAACAAAACACACTAAACCCTAAATACACATGTTCATCAACACAGTCTTCTAGGGGTCTGCCAAATAGCTGTCAAACATTAAGTAAAGCAAAAAACCCAAAGAACAAGAATAGCAGTAAAATAAAAACACAAAATTCACCTTGGTCATAGTGGGAGTATGATCTAATTGTAGAAAGAGACCTTCCACCTTCTCCTACATGAAGCAATCATCAATAGATCAATTCTCCGATCGTCTTCTAGTCGAAATAGTTCAAATTGTGGTCTATCTGTCTCCTTCGAGCTGCAACAAAGATTGTTGATCCCTTTTAGTAAACTCAACGGCTTCAGGAGGTACCTCTTCTTCCAATTCATGTTGATTACGAGCAAACCATAATAACCATACAATAATCAGGATCCTACAACAATCAACAGCTCCATTCATTTGAAATATGTAAGTAACTCAGTCCCAAAAACTATCATAGCTAGTCTCAGTAGTTCAGGTCAGACCTAATTGACACCATACCTCTTTTACAAAACCACATTCTAGAATGACATGTAAAGTTGATTTTGGGTACAAGCCACATCTTAGACAAATGGGAGAAAAAGCAAGTCCACGATTATATAGAATATGGGCAGTAGGGATTAAATTTTGCATCATTCGCCATATAGTAATTTTACTTTTAGTTGGGATGTTTAGTAGCGAAAGTTTTTTTTTTTAGATTTCAGTGTTTTGTAGAGAGTTTCCCTATGTATTACTATAATTGGTTAAAGCTTTGTAACCACAATGAACTGAATACTCGCCAATATAGTCGCCCATCCAAGCCACCATGTCATCTTCAATAGATCGAGACAGAGGAATACAATGAATAGCAACAACTTCCTCGGCATTGAAAACACTGGTAATTACCTCCATTTTCCAACTTCTTGCATTTTGATCAATTAGTTCTGCAACCATAGACACTGAATTGTTGACTTTCGTTTTGTGAACTCTTCCTCCTGTCCATTTAGGAAGCCAACTATCTTACCATTTAGGAATCTTGGTACCCGAACCCACTCTCTAACCCATACCCTCTTCCTATAACAACTCGATTTCCAGTAGTGTCAAAAACAATGATTTCAGGATCACAACTCCAATGAGTCGATTCATAAATATTAATTAGTGAGTATTTATGATGTCATTAAAGTCATATTAAATTTTTGTTAGAAAATTTTATCAATTAAATAATTGATTAAGTAAGAAGGATTAAATTGTAACAAGTATAAAAGTAGAATTGTTTACTTAGAAGGACCAAAAGGGGGAATTAACCAATAGTGGTTATGTGAGTGGATTGACATGGTAATTAGGTGTGATTAATTAAGGTTCAAATGGATTAAATTAAGTTAATTATGAAAGATTATATATTTACAAAAACACATTACTATATAAATGAATTAAAAAGAGGGAAAATAGAAAATTTCACCATATTTTCTCATTTCCAACTTCTTCCATTCGGTAAGGGAGAGGAAGAACTAAGGTTTCTAACCCTTAACTTTGAGCTTTGATTTGGGTAAGCAAATGTCAACCGTTTTTAGTAATTTTTATGTTTTTGAGTCTGTATTTGCTTGATCTAGTTGATACAAGGACTAATTTGTGATTCTATCAAATGTTATAGTTTTTACCATTGATGAATGAACTTATATTTGAATGTTCATGGCATATTTGAAAGCTTGAAGATTGAGTTTAACATGTTTGAAAAGTGATTTTTGATGAATTTAGGGTTTAAGGACTGGATTGTAAAAATTATAAAAGTACATGCCCTTGATGTGAAATAGATGTATGAATGAGTTGAGATTTTGTCCTAGAATATTCGATTGGCAATGGGTAAACTTAGAAATGGTTATTTTACATGTTTTAGCTCTAAGGACTAAATTGAATAGAAATGTAAAGTTTAGGGGTAATTTCATAATGTTTTTGAAAAGGACTTATATGTGTAAATTGATTAAATTATATGATTTAATGAGAGAATTGATTTATTTTGTGATAGATCAAGATCAGGCCACAGATTGCGGGATGGGGAAAATCATAGAATAGTCCCTAATGTTTCACTTGAACTGCAATTTAGTCCAGTAAGTTCGTTTGTTAAATTTTATACTTGAACTGCTGAATGTTATCTATTGGAGAAGTATTTGAATTTCTTGATGTCTAAAAGGAAGACTCATGTCTTGGGATGAGAATGAGAATGTGTTAAAGTAAGACTCATGACTCGAAATGAGCGTGAGGATATGTTTAAAAAGGAAGACTTGGGACTCGATAGAGCATAAGATTGTTAAAAGGGAAGACTTATGACTCGGTAGAGCATAAGATTGTTAAAAAGGAAGACGTATGACTCGGTAGAGCATAGGATTGTTAAAAAGGAAGACACATGAACCTGTGTAGTTTGAGATTGATAAAAGAGGAAGTTTTACGAATCTAATGTTAATTGTCATCACTATGCTCAATGATGAGCTATGACATCTTATTTGTGAACTTACTAAGCTAGAAAGCTTATCTATGTATTGTTGCTGTTTTCCAAATTTCGTTTTGGCTGGTTAAAGATCAGATTACCTCGAAGATATCACACTGTCCGGGAGCTGGTTCGGTAGTTCTTACATCACTTGGTTTTATGACATGTACTAGGATGATGTTATTTTGTGAATGTTTATGTCGGAATTGAATGATACATGTAATGTTTTGGTTGATGTTGAACACTTGAATGCTTGACCAATGTTATATGTGTGTATCTAGTACTTGAATGTAATGTTAGGTGTTGTCCTTGAATATGCTATGTTGTCCAATTACAGCTTATGTTTATGAAATAAAATTTATGGATGAACTTGTATGAAATTTGAAATTCTGCATACTTGTTTCGATAGAACCCATGCTTGTATCGGTACAAGTACAAGTTAGGAGAAAGGTTGCTTACTGACTTGGGTTGTATCAGTAGTTGCATAGTAGGTATCGGTAGTTCTGTGTATGCTTCTATCGGTAGTTAGGATGCTTGTATTGGTAGAAGTTGCAAGGTAGGACTTCCTAGCTCTTTGTAGTTTTAGTATCAGTAGAAGTAAAACTTGTATCGATAGAACTGTCACTTGTATCGATAGTAATTTGCACATTTCATGAACTGTTTACTGACTTGACGACTACCGATACTTGTCCATCAAGTACTGATAGAAGTCTCCAAAAATGTTAGAAATAACTTTTTTACCCTTGTTGAATTGTGATTATAATTAAATGGTGATATATGATGTGTTGGATGAAATTCTTTAATAAAATAAGATTGAATGACATGATATTTAAAAGATGAACAGTGATAGATGATTAGTGTGACACCGGAACCTTAATCGGTGATGATTTTTGGGTTTGGGTGTTACATTTAGTGGTATCAAAGCTTACGATTTAGTCGATTCTTAGACTACAATGTGTGTAAATTAAAGTTTAGAAATACATGCCATATAAACCTGTGATAGTGTGATATTGGTGAATTCAATCTAACCTTAGTTTTTGCAAATAACTAAAAATGTTTGACTCAGAACGAGACGAGACAAATGAGATAAATAGTAATGTTTCGACAAATGATTTTGGAGGAAGTCATGGATTACCAATATTACCAACGACAGAAAACGAAGCCAAAAATATGTTCTTTAGTTTAATGGGGCAATGGTTCTTGGAATTCATGAGAAACAACCCAATGGCACCGTAACCTTTACCTCTTGTAGCACAGCCTGCCGTAAGACCCGTAGCACTGCCTGTACCACCTGTCAGGCCTCTACCTCACCCACTGGTCAAACAAAGGCGACGAGTCCCAACTGATAGGGTAAGGAAGTATAGTGCGGAGGAATTTAGAGTTTGGGGGTGTGATGGTATTACAAATGACATATATTTCCTCCCTAAATTTGGGTATTAAATGTCTCTTTTGCAGCATTTAGCATGTATAATAGGCATTACATACTTAGTTTTTATATTTTCTAACTCAGTTGTTTGGTTTAAATTCTTATTATTTTTATCTCTTTTTGCACTAATGTCACTGCAATCAGCCGATATATTGCGCCTTAGAATTGTCAGTGCAGGAACTCATCTCAAAAGATCAATGCTGGAAGAAGAATGCAACCACAAGTATAGCTTGGAAATACGACCAAAGATGTCGACGCATTGAAAGCTTTACTTTGTTTGAGTGAATTCAAGCCACAAGCACATCTGGAAGCACCAGCGCAGGAATTTCACATGTTATCACCGCAATTAAAGATTTCAAATCACGACCAGAGATGCGACGACAATCTGTAGAGTTATAAAGATCATACCAGATTTGCGTGAGTGCACAGCTAGAATTTAACTAACTGTGACAACTGTAATTAGATCTGGATTTGAGAAGAGATGTCCACAAATGTGGCGACATTCTGCTGACAAACTATCAGTGCAATTTTAACATTCTGCAATAGTCCAGTAAACAAATCAGATTTGATAGCTGTCAATAACAAACTTTTACAGCTGTACAAAGTTGTTGGATCTGAGAATGGAGAAAATCTGTAATTTCTTGAGCTTATAAATAGAGGAAAGAAGAATGAGATAAATATCAAGGAGTGAAGAATTTAAATCCAAAAATCTCTCAAATCTTCAAGCAGGCTACCATGGAAGCTTGACGTTGGAGGAGGGTGAGCTGATGGAGCAAGTGTGCAGCAACTTCTGATGAGGAGTGCTTGATGCAGAGCAAGAGGAACAATTAGGGAGTAGGCCTAGTAGTCTAGAGATGGTAAGCTTCGTTGTACTCTTTAATTCTTCTTAAACGATAATGAATTTTGATGATATTAAATGAATACGAGAGTGTCTTTTAATTTTAAATCATTGTGATTCTTATTTTATACTGCTTATCTGTTTATTCTTAGATCTAACCACTTTAAGCACGAGAGTGAAATTGTAGTGTGTCGACATTGAGAGATATGGTGACAGGTTGGGTTAACAAGTAAGTTAGGCGAGAGCTGCTTGGGACTGGGACAAACTCTAGTTACTTGTTCTTGAATACACATCGTTTCTCGCATCGAGAGGTGAGTGATTGTGGATATTTGAGTCGGGATTAAGTAGAAAGTTGTTGTTGCTAAGAACTCAAAGGGACTTGATTTTAGTGACATTCCATCTATATTTTACCTTGTCGGTGCATCCAATGTTGCTACTTAGTGAAGTCAGTGATCCTCTCCAATTTTTTACACTTGATCAAACCTTTACTTTTATGCATTTTAACACTCAACACTTCAACAACACTTACTTTCAGTTGCTCTGACAATTAACCTTGATTGCATTGACAGTATTAACAATCTTAGTGTGTAGATCTGGCATAATTGCACTGACATCCTTACTCACATCTTACCTGATTACAGTATTAATTGCTTCGACAGTTAGACATCAAGAACCCATTCCTCGTGGGATCGATGTCCGATAGAATTATCTATCAACTATACTTGCATCGACGTGTGTCCGCTTGCACATTGCTGTGACGTAAAAATACCGATCAAGTTTTGGTGCCGTTATCGGGGAATGACGTTTGTTTGATGTTTATTTTTGTTGCTGCATTTATTTTTTTATCTAAATTTTATTTGTCACTAATTTGTTTTCTTTTTGTTGTTTACTTTTATATTTTTCTCTTAGCGAAATATGGTTAGGAACGAGGTGTATAGAACCTCAAGATGTTGGATGAGTGATGCTATAAAAATGGAGCTCGATGCCATAAACGCCAAGGTATCTCCTTTGACTAATATGAGTAATTCAATGCAGAATGCTACAGCAGTTGCAGAATAGAAACTTGCAGTGACAATTAAGTACTGTGGGGGCAACCATGAGTTTGAAGAATGCCTATCAAATCTGACAAATGTGTACCACATGGGGAATTTCTATCGAAATAAAAATCCATATTCCAACACCTACACGCTAGAGTGGGACCAACATCCAAATTTTTGTTAGAAAAATCAAGACCCTGAAAATATAGACAATGATGTTAGATCCGAGTGGACATTGCCCAATTATGATCAACCTTTGTCAAGGTAAAATATCCAGCCAGACGAAGCATCAGAGTTTTCATCAATTGAAAATTGCTGAGATAATATATTTCTAAGACTAAATCTGTGCTTCAGAGTGAAACTGAATCCAAACGAGCTCTAAAATATCAATTTGGCTAGATTGTGGGCGCAATAAATTTGAAACCACAAGAAACTTTGTTGATGAATATTAAAAATTCGATATCACAAGGGCAAGAGCAATGTGAGTAAATCATTCCTAGATGTAAGACTCAACTAAATGAAGTTGTTAGAGATGCTACAACAAAAGAGGATAATTCAAATCTCAACAATAGAAAGATGTCAGCACAATCTGAAAAGCAAATTGCAACTGAAGAGTTTAAACAAAAATATTGCGGTGACAGTATCAGATCACTTTGTTACCACAAATGCTATAGCAAAACAACCTTAGAAACTTGAAGACACATTTTCAGAGAAGAAAAGATTGGGAGATGTCGAAGCAATCACACTTATTGAAGGGTGCACTGTCATGACAATTAAATTGCTCCAAGAATTTAAGGATCCGAAGAGCTTCTCAATATCCTATGCCATTGGTGATCGGTATATTGGAAAGGCATTATGTGATTTCAATGAAAGCATAATTTTGATGCCTATATCCGTAATTAAGAAGTTATGAAATTGGACAAAACGCAAGAAAGAGTGGAAATTTTTTGGGACTGTGTGAAGAATAAAAGAGTACGAAGCACTTGAAGAAGAAGGAATAAGTATTGTTTCTGCACCAATTAAGGAATAAGTAAACACCATTATCGACACATTAGGATTCCATTGTCAATGCAATTTTGTACAGCTGTATTGCACCTACGAACTTAATGTTGGAAACGGACGAAGTTCAGGTGGAGGAAGAAAATGATGAAGAAATAGGTGGTAAGGCAAATTTAGTTGAGAAATTTGTCCCTGCACTTGAAGTTGTGGGTGTAATAATTGAAGACTTGGCGCAAGATGGAGTGAGTCAGGCGGAAGCTGATAATGAAAACTTGCATACAACATCGGAGCGTTTTAAGACTTTGCTATGACGTTGTCCTATGTATGAAATTCAACAAGAGACTCAGATTGAGATCTTTTACAATGGTTTAAATGCTCAGACAAGAAATCTTGTCTACGCATCTGCAAATGGTCCCTTGTTAGATTGCACCTACATTGAAGTTGTTTGAATTCTAGAGAGAATTGCACAAAATGATTATCAATATCCAATCTCTCGTTCTGCTCAGGTAAAAAAGCTAATCCTGGTGTCTTAGATGCAATTTCAGCTTTAAGTGCATAAGTATCCCCTTTGACCAACATTGTAAAGAACATGAAGGGAACAAGTGAAGCTGTTCCCATTCAAGTCGCACAACAATTGGATGTCCCGACATTTTCATGTGAAATTTACGGCGACAACCACAGTTATGAGGATTGCCCACAACATGTTGAGAATGCATTCTACATTAACAACATCGAAGGAAATTCCTATGGTAACTTATTCAACAATCCAACTCAACAACCTTGGGGGAGTCAAAATGCATCTACATATAAATATGACAGTTCCTCACATCAAGGGAGTTATAGACAAGAGAGTTACAATAACAATCAATAGCAGAACTACAATCAGAATTCTTAGGTATGTTCAATTCTTGATCAAATGCAGGCACATAGCCAAATGCTAGGACAGTATCAGCGATAGCAGCAACAATTTTCTCTACAAAGATCGGATCCTATGGCTGTTCTTGAAGGGCTGCTATGAGAGCATATTTTGCGAACTGAAGTAATAGTCCAAGTCTTATGTAGGAATAAAAAAAATTGTCTTTTTGTCAACGCATCATAAAGTACATCTTGTTGGTGCATTATAAAATGACTCAGCAAAGCTTTTTCAGCAAGGACCTTTTCCTTAATCATGCTGCTATGTAACCAATGGGGTATTGTACCTAGAGATGGTGAAGAGGTGCTAGAGAATAAGAGCCCCATCAATGACATCTTAGTAGAGAGAATGATGAGAGGGCAAGAGACACCGATAGTGAAAGAAGCACTCCAGAAGAAGGGATAATGCGCCCACAGACCCTCAGTTAGGGAAGAGGTTGGCTGCATTGGAACTAAACATTGATCGCATCGACATGCGCCATATTCGTATTGTCAGTGCATTGGAAGACATAGACTACAGACAAAATCTATTATATGCATACACAAGAACATGAAACAAATCTATTGTCAACGCATTGAGAAGTCTGAGCCTAAATATCCTACCAGAGTTCCCTGTCTTCCCACCTATTATTAAGGAAGCTACCTCATCCTCTGACCAGCCTACTCTTGATGGTAGGCCGCAACATGTTCCCTCTTCAACAAGAATCCATATTTCAGATAACAAGGAGCACGAGGGGTATTCTAATGCTATGGAGGATTGTTACAGAACTATAGCCAGGTTGTTTGAAGAAGAGTTCTTGAACAGCCTTGGGCCTAATATGGTAGAGCGGGCAACTATGGTTGAGGAAGTGCATACTCCAATTGTATTCATGGGTGTAAACGAAGAGGAAGGCACCGACAAAGACACTACTAAGCAGGAACAGCCTGAAGAAGGAGAAGCAAAACAAGAAGAAGGCCAAGAGAAGGAGAAGGAAAGAGAGGAAGAATTTGAGAAGGACCTTGCAGAGAAGCAGGAGGAAAAGCAAGACGATGCTCCGATAGATATCGCTGAGGATTTTGTCGAAGCACCCGTAAATGTGAGGGCATCCAATGCAAATGTGGCTACACCTGAAGTGAGCCAGGCTAAGGCAGTTACTAGAAGTGCTGAAGATTGTAATCATTTGGCCGTAGTGCCTGATATAACACCACTTGCAGAAGTCAAGCCATCAGATGTAACTGTTGATGAGGCTATCACCCAACCAATTGAAGAAGAGTAATCTGCTGATCTGGCTGGTACGAAGGATAGAAAGAGGAAGCGTAAAGACAAGAAAATGAGGCACAAGGAGGAATGGAAGCACAACAAGAAAAAAACCAATGCAGCTACATCTTCGGTTACAGCATAATGAGTTAGTTTTTATTTTTTAGCACTTAATTTAGTTTTCATGCATATCATATAGCTACAGTATAATTGTCCCTGCATTATTAATGTCATTTCATTTTTACTGTCGCTGCATCTACATTGTCATTGCATTTTCGTATATATATATTTATTAATGTCAGTGCATTGGGGACAATGCACACTTTAAGTTTGGGGGAATTTGTGTGAAATGGAAATACAATTGCACCCACATTTTTGAATTTTACTTGTTTCTTGTGTTAATGAAAATATGCAGAATTCCAACAAAAATGTACCCACAATGTTTTTATTTTTATGCGTAAATCTTGAATTGCTTGGAATACTGATGTGTAAATTAGATGAATGTGAATGGATAGTGAGTCTTTTATTTTTGAATGAATGATTGAAATTGCTTCAGTAATGAATGTATAGTTTGAATGTTTGAATTTTGAACCAACTGACCAGTTGCAACGACATTGTATGAATAAAAGACACTCAAATGTGAGTGCATTGTGACTTTTCAAGGGTGAACACTCTGCTGCAGGTTTAGAAAATCATCGAGTTAAAGGCTGCCACTGCAAAATTGTGTGTCGGCGCAATTACATACCTCCTGGGGGTTTGTTGCACCCCATCGTTACTGCCCAAGAACAAAGGTAGAGTAATGCAATGACATCTCTTAGTCACTTGAAAAAGAAAAATGAGAAAAAGGAAGAAAAAGAAAAAGAAGAAAAAAAAATTTGATAAGTCCTATATTTGTTTAAGGAAGATTAGGATTCAATGCATGATACTAACATTTATGAAGTTATAGTTTTAATTATTCATGCCTATAAATTGTTGGCGGATTATTCTATCATGTGAATACAATTTGTTCATTAGAATTTCAGAAAATTTAAGTTGTGAGAATTTTGACTGCAGTGACATTTTTTTCTTGTGACTTTGTTAATTTTTGTTTACTTGAGGACAAGTAAAAACTCAGGTTTGGAGGTGTGATGGTATTACAAATGACATATATTTTCTCCCTAAATTTGGGTATTAATTGTCTCTTTTGTAGCATATTTAGCATGTATAATAGGCATTACATACTTGATTTTTATATTTTCTAACTCATTGTTGTTTGGTTTAAATTCTTGTTATTTTTACCTCTTTTTGCACCAATGTCGCCGCAATCAGCTGATATACTACGCCTTAGAATTGTCAACGTAGGAACTCATCTCAGAAGATCAATGCTGGAAAAAGAATGCAGCCACAAGTATAGCTTGGAAATGCAACTAGAGATGTCGATGCATTGAAAGCTTTACTTTGTTTGAGTGAATTCAAGCCACAAGCACATCTGGAAGCACTAGCATAGGAATTTCACACGTTGTCGCTACAATTAAAGATTGCAGATCGCGACCAGAGATGTAGTGACAATCTGCAGAATTATAAAGATCACACCAGATCTGCGTGAGTGCACAACAGGAATTTAACTAACTGTGACAACTGTAATTAGATCTGGATCTGATAAGAGATGTCATTCTACTGACAAATTGTCGGCGCAACTTATAAATTACGCCGACATTTTGCAACAGTCTAGTAAACAAATCAGATCTACATAGCTGTCAATAACAAACTTTTACAGCTGTACAAAGTTGTTGGATCTGAGAATGGAGAAAATCTGTAATTTCTTGAGCTTATAAATAGAGGAAAGAAGAAGGAGATAAATATCAAGAAGTGAGGAATTTAAATAAAAAAATCTCTCAAGTCTTCAAGCAAGCTACCATGAAAGCTTGACATCGGAGGAGGGAAAGCTGATGGAGCAAGTGTGCAGCAACTTCTGACGAGGAGTGCTTGATGAAGACCAAGAGGAACAATTAGGGAGTAGGCCTAGTAGTCTAGAGATAGTAAGCTTCGTTGTACTCTTTAATTCTTCTTAAACGATAATAGATTTTGATGATATTAAATGAATATGAAAGTGTCTTTTAATGAATCATTTTGATTCTTATTTTACACTGCTCATCTGTTTATTCTTAGATCTAACCGCTTTAAGCACGAGAGTGAAATTGCAGTGTACCGACATCGAAGATATGGTGACAGGTTAGGTTAATAAGTAAGTTAGGCGAGAGCTGCTTGGGACTGGGACAAACTCCAGTTACTTGTTCTTGAATACATATCGTTGCTTACACCGAGAGGTAGAGTGATTGTGGATATTTAAGTCGAGATTAAGTAGAGAGTTGCTATTGGTAAGAACTCAAAAGGACTTCATTACAGCGACATTCCATCTATATTTTACCTTGTCTGCGCATCCAGTGTTGCTACTTAGCGAAGTCAGTGATCCTCTCCAATTCTTTACACTTGATCAAACCTTTATTTTTATGCATTTAAATACTCACACTTCTACAACACTGTGATTTACTTTCAGTTGCTCTTATAGTTAACCTTGATTGCATTGACAGTGTTAACAATCTTAGTGTGCAGATCTAACATAATTGCACTGACATCCTTACTCACATCTTACTTGATTACAGTATTAATTGCTTCGACAGTTAGACATCAAGAACGCATTCCTTGTGGGATCGATATCCGATAGAATTATCTATCAACTATACTTGCATCGACGTGTGTCCACTTGTACATTGTTGTGACGTAAAAACATCGATCAATGTGTTGCATCATTGTTAAAAGATGAAATTTATCATTGGTGGATGAACTTGCTAGCCGTAGTGCCAGGAAATGAAATTACTTGGGAATTCTTTCAGAATGAGTTTTAAAAAAATACATCAACAAAAGGTACTTAGATCGAAAGAAGAAAGAGTTTCTAGAGTTGAAGTAGGGAAACATGTTAGTTACGAAATACAAGAGAGAATTTTTGCAACTTGGTAGATATGCTCGGGAGATTGTGCCGATCGATGATGACATGTGCATTTAGTTTAAAGATGGATTGAATGATGAGATTGAAATGATGGTAGGCGGTTCGGAGCTGCGGCCATTTGTTGTTTTAATTGATCGTGCTCAGAAGAAGAAAGAAATATGTAACCATAAAAGACAAAGGGAAATGAGGTTCCGAGACTTTTGTAAGAAGAGTTCTCTAAGACCAATCTCAATTCTACTACCGAAGAAATTTAGAGAGAATGAGAATCGGCCAGTTGCAATGTTTGGATTTCATAGCAAGAGTAGATTGATGTAGCTTGATTCCAGATTTCAAAATCAGGCAGCAGACAGTGTTGTCAGCATCTATAATGTACCAAAACTTGCCTGTGAACACTGTGGAAAGTGCCATCTTGGAGAGTGCACACTGAGGAAAAAATCGTGTTTTAGATGTGGAGTCACAAATCATTTCATTTAGTTTTGTCTAAGGGCACTTGGGGTAAATGAAGACAGAAGTGTGAAACCCCCAGTTATACCATAAAAGGGTAGACGACCCGACCAAAATAGTGGTATGATCGAAGGTCAAAGTGAAGCAAAAGAAGGTGCAAATAGGTCTAATGGTCGGGCACCTGCAACCCATGCTATCCGTGCCAAAGAGGAAGTTGTCGCGCTTGATGTTGTTACTGGTATATTTTATCTTTTTAATGATATTATATGTGCATTGATTGATCCATGGCTGTCTCACTCTTATAGTTGTACTGTGTTGGCAAAAGATAAAAAGTTGTCTGCTGATTCAACTAAATATAGTGTGCAGGTTACCAACCCTTTGGGTCATAGTGACATAGTAAATCAGGTGAGTCGTAAATGTCAATTGAAAGTCTAGGGCTGTGAATTTCCAACTGACTTGATGTTACTTCCTTTTTATGAGTTTGACATAATTCTGGGTATGGATTGGTTAACCAAGCATGATGCAGTGGTGAATTACAAATAGAGACAGATTGGGTTGAAATGTCCGACAAGTGAAATGATTACAATTGAGTTTGATAAGCTAAATAGTGAAGTTAATGTGAATTCAGCTATGTCTGCGCAGAAAATGGTTCGTAAAGATTGTGAAGCATTTTTAGCATACATCCTAGATACTCGAGAGTTAGGGACAGAGCTAAACATGGTTCTAGTCATTAATTAATTCATAGATATGTTTCCTGAAGAGTTACCGGGTTTGCTTCCGATCAGGGAAGTAGAGTTTGGTATTGATTTGGTATCGGGTAATTGATAGGATTAGAAATGACACCTATTTTCTCCCTAAAACTTGTGTATTAATTGTTCCTTTTGTATCATATTTAGTATGCATGTTAAACATTTCATAGTTAATATTTGCATTTTCTAACTTAGTGTTGAATGACTTTAATTCTTTTCATTTTAGCCTCTTTTATACTACTAATGTCACTATATGCAGCATAAGTTTTGCTTCTGAAACTGTCAGTGTAGAGATTCACTTCTGAAGACCAGTGCTGAAAAGTGTGCGAAGATGCAACCACAAATTTAACATGAAACTGCGACGAAAAATGTCACCGCATGAAGACCTTCACCTCGTACAAGTAAATTCACGCTACAAACATACCTGGAAGCACGAGTGTAGGAGAACGCTAAGTTGTCGTCGCAAGTAAAGATCAGAGATTACGCCCAGAGATGCGGAGACAACCTATAGACGCTTAAAGAAGACACCATATCTGCGTGAGTGCACAGCTAGAATTAACCAACTTGTACAGCTACCAAAATGGTTAGATCTGAGAAGGAATGAGAATTGAAATTCCCAAAGCTTATAAATAGGAGAGAAAAGAAGAAGATAAGCATCAAGTGGTGAAGAATTAAATTCTGGAAAAAATTTTCAAATCTTTAACGAGCTGCCATGGAACCTTGAGGTTCGGAGCGAGGTAATCTGACAAGCAAGAAGCAAGACTTCTAACAGGAAGTGTCTACATGCGGTGCAAGGGTAGCTATCACGGAATAGTTTTAGTAAACTAGGAATAAGAAATTTCGACTTTTTCTTTGATACCTCTTAATTGTTGATGAATACTGTTGATTATCAATTGAGTATGAAAGTACCATTTGAAGTTAGATCTCATTTGAATTTTATTTTATTCTCTTTATCTGTTTATCTTTGAATTTAATCATTTTGACCACGGAAGTGCGATTGCAATCGTGTCACTAGAAGGTGCGGTGACAAGTTAAATCAACAAGCAAGACAACGAAAGTTACTTGAGGCTAAGAAGGAATTCTGGCTACTTGTTCTCAAGTGCAAGGCATTACCAGCACTAGAAGGTGTGATAATTATTCGCATTTGGGTCTTTGTTAAACAGAGGAAGTGATAGTAGTAAGATTTCATTGAAGTATAATTGCATTGACAATTCATCTATTTGTTACCTTGTAGCCACATTTAACATTGCGACTTGTGAAATCAGCGATCCTCTCCATTTCTTTACACTTGATCCATTTATTTTAAGTTCTGAATTTTTCTTTACAAACATCACAACAACTATTTGTTTTATCTTAATTTGCTCTAACAATTCATTTCATATTTGCATTGACAATTTAACTCTTTTAGCTATGCAGATCTAACTCAGTTACACTGACATTCTTAGTAACAATTCTTCTAATTTTAACTTTAGTTGCTTCGACAATTGAACATCAAGAACTCTATCCCTGTGGGATCAATATCCAATAAAGCAAATATATCAACTATACTTGCATCGATGAGTGTTCGCTTGCACTTAAAGGTTATGACGTTTACAGACCGATCAAGTTTTGGCACCGTTGTTGGGGATGGCGTTTGTTTGATGTTCATTTTTGTAGTTGCAATTATTCTTTCTTACTTAACTTTTTTTTTACTAATCTGTTTAACTTTCTTTTGATTTTCTCTCGAATTATTTAGGAGTTGCATGTCCACAAGGAGAAATCCTAAGGATACTGTGAGCTTTGATCAATAACTCAAACGGACTATTCGAAGGAGGAAGCAAGAGCAAAAGAAAATGACTATAAACAACAATGATTTATCACCATTGTTGCCACAAGTTGTAGTTCCTCCACAAAGAGTTAATAATTTACCACCATCGCTACTACAAGTGGAGTAAATTCAAGACAGGACAATCAAAGATTTTGTTGTTCCTGTGCTTGATAATTTACAACTAGGGGTTGTTAGACCAACAATACAAGCTGGTAATTTTGAACTGAAATCGGTTATGTTTCAAATGCTGAATTCTAATGGGCAATATGCAGGTTTACCACATGAAGATGCTAGAGAGTATCTCAAATCATTTATGGTCATATGTGCTTCTTTTAGTTAACATGGTGTTCCTGATGACGCCTTGAAGATGCATTTGATCCCTTATTCTTTGCAAGGGAAGGCAAGAACATGGTTCCTTGGTTTACCCGCTGGATCCATTACTTCTTCGAATGCGCTAGTAACACAGTTCGTGTTGAGATTTAATCCACCGACAATGAATGCAAGATTGCATAATGATATCACGACATATCATCAACTGGATGATGAAAACTTACACACGATGTGGGAATGCTACAAGACTTTGTTTAGACGTTGCCCTATGCATGGAATTCAACAAGAGACTCAGATCGAGATATTTTAGAATGGGTTGAATACGTAGACAAAAAATCTTGTCGATGCATTTGCCAATGGACCATTGTTGGATTGCATATACAATGAAGCGGTACGGATATTAGAGAGAATTGCACAAAATGACTATCAAATCCAATTTTTCATTCTGCTCAGGTAAAAACTAATCTTGATGTTATGGAATTTTATGCTGTATCAGCTTTGAGTGCACAGGTATCCTCGTTGGCAAACATGATAAAAAAATATGAAGGGAATAAGTGAAGTTACCCCTATTCAAGTGGCCCAATAGTTGGATGTCTTGACATTTTCCTGTGAAATTTACGGTGACAACCACAATTATGAGGATTGTCCACAACATGCTGAGAACACATTTTATGTTAACAACATCAGAGGAAATTCTTATGGTAATTCATACAGTAATCCTGATCGTACACAATAACCTTGGGGGAACCAGAATGTGTCCATATTTAGATATGGAAATGCCTCAACTCAAGGTATTTTTAAACAAATGAGTTACAACAACAACCAAAAACAGTAGAACTATAATCACAATCTGCAATTGTATGCACACCCAGATAATATACGATCACATCACCAGATTCTACCACAAAATCAGATGCAACCACAAGCTCGAATGCCGCCACAATAGAATGCGATGCCAAATATGCAAGGACATCATCAACAACAACAACATTAATATTCTCAACCAAGAGCAGATCTGTTGGCTACTCTTGAAGCATTGATACGAGATCATATAAAAAAATGGAAACAATCATTCAAGGCAACTCTTCTTCTATTCATGCGTTGGAAGCTCAGCTAGGATAATTGGCTTCTAACATGAGCATAAGGTCACCAAGTGTTTAGCCTAACGACACTGAAAATCTAACTCAAAAGGGGAAGGAGCATTGTAAGGCTATCACACTAAGAAGTGGAAACTAAACTACTGAGCCAAGCAATAGTTCCAATCAAGTACAAGTCGGCGCATTTGAGCCACAGCAACAAAAAGAAGACCTAGTAGAAATAAAGGAAGAGGAGTCACCTATAGTCACTCCTATGCCCACAATTCAACTAACAAAGATGTCGACACAATTGAATCCTTCACAACAACCCACTGACAATATACCTTTGCCATTTCCACAAAGTTTCAAGGAGAAGGATCATGACAAAGATTATCAAAAGTTTGTCTCTACCTTGAAGCAATTACACATTAACATACCTTTAGTTGATGCTCTTGTGCAGATCCCCAATTATGGGAAATTTATGAAGGAGCTATTGTCGAAGAAGAAAAAGCTTTCTAACATCGAAATGATTGCGCTCACAGAGGGGTGCAACAATGTGCTAACAAATAAGTTGCCACCAAAGATGAAAGATCCTGGCAGCTTCACAATTCCATGCTCCATTGGAAACCACTATATAGGTAAGGCTTTATGCGATCTGGGAGTTAGTATTAACCTTATGCCTCTGTCCACTTTTAGGAAGTTAGGAATCGGATATATGAAGCCTACTGCGGTGACATTATAGCTTGCAAATAGATCTTTGGCATAGCCGGAAGGACAGATTAAGGATGTCCTCGTCCAAGTTAACAAGCTTATGTTCCCTGCTGACTTTATCATCCTTTATTGCGAAGCAGATAAGGAGGTACCTAATATATTGGGGCGCCCATTCTTAGCAACGGGATGCACACTCATTGATGTTTTCAAGGGCGAGCTGATTATGCGGCATAATGACAAGCATGTCACTTTCAGTGTGTTCGAAGTATCTCCGTCAAGAAGTAAAGAACAATGTCATCACATTGACGTGCTGGATGAAATATTATAGAAGAATTCAATGAACGAAATTCAGCAGTTCCAGACGGATATGGAGTGACTTCCACCTGTGATATCCTAATTGAATGCGACCATAGAGCTGAGGCTAATATTTGTGAACTGAGACAGGGTTGGCAATTAGAATCTTTGGATCTGTCTAATAGGACGATCCTTATGTTTAAACTATCAATTGAGCAAGCTCTCACTCTGGAGTTAAAGCCATTGCTGACGCATCTGAAGTATATCTTTCTAGGTGACAATGACATATTACCCGTGATTGTCAGCGCAAGCCTTTATGTGAGTCAAGAAGAAAAGCTTATCGCAATTTTGAAGCAGTACAAACAAGCCATTGCCTGGAGCATTACATACAGCAAAGGAATTAGTCCCTCTTTTTACATGTATAAAATCAGGCTGGAAGATGAAGGGAAGGAGTCCATTGAGCACCAACGAAGACTTAACGAGAAAATGAAAGAGGTAGTGAAAAAAGAGATCATTAAGTGGCTGGACGCAGGCATTATATATCCTATTTCAGATAGCACTTGGGTGAGCCCTATCCAATATGTGCCTAAGAAGAGCGGCATCACAGTAGTAAGTAACGAGAAAAACGAGCTAATCCTTACTCGCATTGCTATAGGTTGGTAAGTGTGTATGGATTATCGTCGTCTAGATGCAGCCACAAAGAAGGAACATATTCCATTACCATTCATTAATCAAATGCTGGATAGGCTAGCTGGTAAAGCCTATTACTGTTTCTCAGATGGCTACTCTAGTTAAACCAAATAGCCATTGCATTGGAAGATCAAGCGAAGACAACATTCACTTGTCTACTTGGAGCCTTTGCTTTCCGACATATGTCACTTGGTTTGTGCAATGCACCAGCTACATTCTAAAGGTGCATGATGGCTATTTTCTCGGACATGATTAAAGATTCATTGGAGGTATTTATGAATGATTTCTCTGTGTACGGACAGAATTTTGACCAATGCGTCGAAAATCTGGCGAAAGTCTTGATCATGAGAGGATATAAATCTAGTGCTGAATTAGGAAAAATGCAATTTCATGGCAACTGAAGGCATTTTCCTTGGCCATCGAATATCATGTTAGGGCATTGAAGTAGACAAAGAAAAGGTAGAAATCATTGAGAAGTTACCGCCACCCACAAATGTCAAAGGAATAAGAAGATTTCTTGGTCACGCTGGTTTTTATAGAAGATTCATTCGAGATTTTTCCAAGATTGCAAAGCCACTATGCTCATTGTTGGAGCAGAATAAAAAGTTTTTGTTTGATGACGCATGTCTAGATGCTTTTGTCACAATTAAGAAACAACTAGTACAAGCTCCTATTGTCGTCGTACCAGACTGGTCTCAACCATTTGAGGTAATGTGTGATGTAAGTGACTTTGCTGTAGGGGCTATGCTTGGTCAATGTAAGGAGAAGGTATTTCATTCCATTTTTTATACTAGTAAAACTGTAACTAAAGCACAGGTAAACTATACGACTACTAAGAAGGAATTACTAGTAGTAGTTTTTGCATTTGACAAGTTTCGTTCATATCTTGTCGGCACAAAAATTATAGTCTACACAGATCACTCAGCTTTGAGATACCTCTTTACGAAGAAAGATGCCACACCATGCTTGATCAAATGGATCCTACTTTTACAAGAATTTGATATTGAAAGTAAAGACAAGAAAGGATCCGAAAACCAAGTAGCAGACTACTTATCCCGTCTAGAAGCTGGAAGTGAAGATGACAATCAATCCCGGATTGTCGCCACATTTCCAGATGTGCAATTATTTTATGTTAACACATCTATATGGTATGCTGATGTTGTCAATTATTTAGTTTATGATAAGCTACCTTTGAGTGCAACAGGTCACAAGAAGATCAAATTCATTAGAGACATTACGAGATATCATTGGAATGAGCCATACTTATTCAAGGTTTGCGTTGACAACATTATCCGTCCCTGTGTTATTGAGGAAGAGATGTCTTCTATCCTAAAACATTGCCATGATGCTCCTTAAGGAGGCCGTTTTGGTGGTGTTAGGACTGCTGCAAAGGTCCTATAATCAGGATTCTACTAGCCTACATTGTTTATAGATGCTCACAATTTTGTGTAGCAATGTGACAAATGTCAATGCAGAGGTTCTATATCTCGATGTAGTGAGATGCTCCGACAACCTATCATGGAGGTGGAGTTATTTGATGTTTGGGGTACAGACTTTATGGGACCATTTCCAAACTTTTTCGGGAATGTGTATATTTTAGTTGCTGATGACTACGTCTCTAAGTGGATCAAGGCAATTGTGGTTCCAAAAGACGATGCTCGGATGGTGTTAAGGTTCTTCCACACATACATTCCTACAAGATTTGGAACACCTTTAGCATTGATAAGTGACCAAGGAACTCATTTCCATAACAATCAAGTGGTGACAACTTTAAAGTGCTACAGTGTGAAGCATTATATGGCAACGACGTATCATCCGCAAACGAACGGCCAAGCGGAGGTTTCCAATCGATAAATTAAAAGCATTCTTGAAAAGGTGGTTAATTCATCTAGAAGGGATTGGTCTTTGTGGCTACATGATGCATTGTGGGCGTTTTGCACAGAATATAAAACTCCGTTAAGAATGTCACTGTATTAGTTGGTATTTGGTAAATCCTGTCACTTGCCAGTTGAGTTTGAACATAAAGCCATGTGGGCGATCAAGCAGGTAAACATGGATTATGATGCTGCTGGACAGAAACGGTTGTTGGACATTTTTGAGCTGGAGGAAATTCGATGCAATGCATATGAAAATACAGCCATATACATGGAGAAAACTAAGAGATGACATGACAATATCATCTTGCGATGACAATTTAACCCTGGTTAGTTGGTACTTCTATTTAACTCACGTTTGAAATTACATCCAGGTAAATTGCACGTGAGATGGTCAAGCCCTTTCAAAGTTGTCAAAGCATTCCAGCATGGTACAGTGACAATTGAAGATATGAATGATGGTCACTAGCTTAAAGTAAATGGCCAACGAATAAAACATTACTTAAGCCCAGATGTCAAAGAACAAAGTGAGACCATTAATCTGGTCACATTTATTTAATGTCATTGCAATTTTTACTTTTACTTTTTGCTTTTTATTTTCATTTGTTTCCTTTTTAGTTTATGCAGGAATAAAAAAATCTCCTTTTTATCGATGCATTTGATTGCATAACATGTCGACGCATTCTATGATGACTTAGCGAAACATTTCAGCTAAGAATCACGTCGGTTGATCTCCATTCGTCCCCAACCGTTGGATCAACCCAAAAAGTACAATTTGTTTTCCTGACATTTATTGGTTGGAGATGCAACATTTTCCTACTCTAATTACAATAATCACGTCTCCTCCCCTCTAGAGTTTATAAAATCCTTCTTCTACCACTCTCTTCTTCCACTTATAACCTCCATTGCTGCTGTAATCATTCTCTCTATTGTTCTTATATTTTTTCTGCCAGTTACTCTTACTCTCTTTCTTTAGTTATTATGGCTAGAACAAGAGGAGCGAAAACCAATTCAAAATCCCTGATTGAATCAACAACCATAATGGTTCGTCATGCCGAACAGCCACCGTAGAGAGAACCTGTTCTATTCCTCTCAAAGGCGGCAAGGGACAAATATCATGAAGTGATGCTCAAGCGAAATTGTCACCCTAAACAAAGGCTTCAATTGTCTCCATAATGACCATTAGGGAAACAGGTTGCAAGGACAATCTCTCGCCTGGGTTGGGAGTCTTTTTGCAACCATCTGGTTGGTTATTTCCCCACTATGGTAAGAGAGTTTTACACCAACTTAGTGAATTCTGAATAGGAGTTTGTTTTTGTACGCGAGGGTCTGGTGCCCTAGAGTGCCACTCATATCAACGAGCTCTTCCACATCGTTGAGAAGAATGATAACCATACTACGTTTTTGGAAGCCTTAACTGATGAAGGTATTGACTTGGTATTGCGAGACATATGCATCGAGGGCACCGTGTGGATTGGCAATGGTCCACATAATTACACTATGCATCGACGTTATCTCACCACTCAAAGCAAGGCTTGGTTCCACTTTATTAACTATCGCATTCTGCCATCAACCCCTAGCACCACTGCGATGTTGGATCGCAAGTGCCTTTTGCATTCCATTCTGAAGGGACGCTACATTGATGTTGGTGCAATTCTCCATGATGAAATTGCTGAAGCTGTAAACAAGTAAACATGTATCTTACCTTTCCCTTCTTTAATAATGTTTCTCTGTAAACAAAGGGATATTGTGCCCCGTGATGGTGAGGAGGTGCTGAAGAACAAAGGGCCCATAAATAGCATTTCGGTGGAGAGTATGATGAGGAGGCAAGAAACCCTTTTGGTGAAAGAGATACGAAAGAAGAAAGAGACAAGGAAACGAAAGAAAAAGGAGAAGCAAGAAAATGCGCCCACACACCCTCAGATGGGGAAGAAGCTAACTGAGCTAGAACAACTCCTTGATCGCATGGATATGCGGTAAATACGACTTGTCAGTGTATTAGAAGAGATGGACTACAGGAAAAGCCTCTTCTATGCTTACACTCAAGTATGGAACAAAGCCATTGTCGTCACATTGAGGAATCTAAGCCCACATCCCATACCAGAGTTCCCTATTTTTCCCCTATCGTCAGGGAAGCTCCATTATCCTCTAAGCAACCTACTCTTGAAGGTAGACCTCAGCCAGTTCCATCCCCAACAAGAATTCATATCTCCGATGATGAGGAGCACGAGGGACAATCCAAGGACACAGAGGACTGTTTCAGAACCATCGCCAGTCTGTTTGAGGATGAGTTTTCAAATAGCCTTGGGTCCAACATGGCTGAAAAAGAAGTTGCTGCTATGGATATGTGCACACCAGTTGTATCTGTGGGTTTAGAAGTAGGAGAAGGAGAGGAGAAAGATGAGGAAGCCACAGCTGAGAAGGTGAAATTTGAGGAGAAAAGGAAACTAAAGAAGAGAAGGAAAAAGTGGAGAACAATAAAGAGAAGGAAAATGCCCCGATAAATTTTGAGGAAGAATTTGTCAATGCACCTACTAGTACGGTGACATTCGTTGAACACTTGACGCTACCTGAAGTGAGCCAAGTCGAGGCAGTTACTAGCAGCATTGAGGATTCTAATCCTCTAACCATTGTGCTCTATGTGGCACCACCTTGCTGAAGTCCACCCATCCGACATGACTGTCGATGAGGCCTTCACTCAATCGGCTATGGAGGAGCAATCCACTACCTTGGTTGACTCTAAGGATAAGAAATGAAAAAGGTAGGACAAAAACAAAAAGAAGCACAAAGAAGAGTGCCCAAAGAAGAGGAAGAAAGCCAAGGCAGCCACTTCATCGACTGCTGAACAATGAGTTAGTTTACTTTTCAGTAGTTAGTTGCATGCATCTCATTTAGTTGTCATTGCATTTTTATTTGTCACTGCATTTTATTTGTTAGTATATTTGCATTTCCATTCTAATTTGTATAACATTGTCAGTGCATTGGGGACAATGTAAACATTGAGTTTGAGAGGGAGTTTATGTGAAATGGAAATGCAATAGTACCCACATTTTGAAGAATTTACTTTTGTTTTTAGTTTAATGAAAGTATGCAAAGTTACAAGAAAAATGTGATCACAATTTTTGTTTTATGCGTAAATCTTGAATTATTAGGAATGCTGATATGTGAATTGGATGAATGTGAATGAATATTGAGTCCTTCTATTTTTGAATGAATGATTGGGATTGTATTAGTAATGAATGGGTAGTATTAATCTTTGATTCTTGAATTAACTTACTAATTGCAATGACATTTACTATTAATAAAACACTCTAATGTGAGCGTATTGTGACTTATTAAAGGAGAACACTTCACTGCATGTGATAGAAAAATTATCTAGCCAAAGGTTGTCACTGGAAGACTGTGTGTCAGCGCAATTACATACTTCCTGGCGGTTTGTGGCACCCCATCATTTCTACCCAAGAATAAGGGTATAGTAACGCAATGGCATCTCTCAGTCTCAATCACGTATAAAAAAACAGAAAAGAAGAAAAAGAAAGCAAAGAAGAAAAGAAAAGCAAAAAAAAAATATTGCAATAAATATTGTATTGGTTAAGAAAGGTTGAGATTCAAAGCATGATGCTAACATTAATGAAGTTGTAATCTTGTTTGTTCATATCTATAAATTGTCGGTGCATTATTCTGTCATATGAATGTAATTTATACATCAGGATTCCAGAGAACTTAAGTTTCTACAATGATGATTGCGGTGACAATTTTGATTGTGACTTGGTTAACTTTTATTTACTTGTGAAATCAGTGATCCTCTGCACTTCTTTATACTTGATCCATTTATTTTAAGTTCTGGATTTATCTTTACAAACATCCCAACAACTATTCATTTTATATTAATTTGCTCTGACAATTCATTTCATATTTGCGTTGACAATTTAACTCCTTTAGCTGTGAAGATCTAACTCAGTTGCACTGACATTCTTAGTAACAATTCTTCTAATTTTAACTTTAGTTGCTTCGACAATTGAACATCAATAACTCTATCCTTATGAGATCAATATCTGATAGAGCAAATCTATCAACTATACTTGCATCGACGAGTGTCGGCTTGCACTTAAAATCTATGACGTTTACAGGCCGATTAGTAATACTCCGATATCTATCCCACCATGCAGGATGGCGTCGATTGAGTTGAAAGAGTTGAAAGCAAAGTTATAAGAAATACAAGAGAAAGGTTTCATCTATCTGAGTGCATCACCCCAGGGCGTGCCAGTGTTGCTTGTGAAGAAAAAGGATGGATCGATGAGAATGTGCGTTGACTATCAGCTAAACAAAGTCATGGTATTTTCCAAAGTATACCTCAGGTCGAGTTATTATCAAATGCGGGTCAGAGAGTGCAATGTGCCAAAAACTGCATTCAGGACTCGATACGGACATTACAAGTTTCTGGTAATGTCGTTTGGGTTAACTAATGATCTAGCAGCATTTATGGACCTGATGAACAGAGTCTTTCAGCCTCAGTTGGATAGGTATGTGGTAGTATTTATCGATGATATATTAATCTATTCTAAAATGGAGAATAATCATACACAACATTTGAGAGAAGTATTATAGATTCTGTTGGAAAAGTAGCTGTATGTAAAATTCATTAAGTGTGAATTCTGGCTCGGAGAGGTTGAATTTTTAGGGCATGTTGTATCTTCGAAGGGAATATGGGTTGATCTAAGTAAGATTTCTGCTATTCTTAATCGGAAAATCCCTAAGAATGTTTCTGAAGTACGTAGTTTTCTAAGACTAGTAGGCTATTATCGATGGTTTGTTAAAGATTTCTTCATTATAGCTTTGTCAATGACAAAGTTGTTTTAAAAGAATGTTCAGTTCGTCTGGTCAGAAAAGTGCTAGCAGAGTTTTGATTGATTGAAGAAAATGCTAATAGAGGCTCCAGTTTTAACGCAGTTTGAGGTAGGGAAGGAATTTGTGTTATACAGTGATGCGTCGTTGAATGGGTTGGGTTGTATGTTGATGCAAAATGAGAAAGTGGTAGCCTATGCCTCCCGACAGTTGAAATGTATGAGAAGAACTACCCGACTCATGATTTGGAGTTAGCAACCATTGTCTTTGCATTGAAAATCTGGCAACATTATCTGTACGGTGAGAGATGTCATATCTTTACAGATCATAAGAGTTTGAAGTAATTGATGACATAGAAGGAGCTAAATTTGAGACAACGACGATGGTTAGAGTTACTGAAGGATTATGACCTTGTGATTGATTAACATCCGGGGAAGGCTAATGTTGTTGCTGATGCCTTAAGCTGAAAGTCATTCTTTGCGTTAAGGGCCATGAATGGTTGTTTGTCACTAGAGAGTAATGGTTCTATCACATCTAAACTCAGGATGAAACCACTATTCTTACAACGGATTCGAGAGTTACAAAGAAAGGATTCCAAGCTCACTGCTGAGAAAGAATAGATGCAGAATGATGCCACTATAGGATTTACTGTTGATAAGGATGGTATGTTGTATTTTCGAGGCAGAGTGTGCATTCTTGATGATTTCGATTTATGACAGGACATTTTGTTAAAGGCTCACAGAAGCACTTCCATTTATCCGGGTAGTGTGAAAATGTATAACAACCTGAAGAAGATGTATTGGTGGCCGAGTATGAAATGGGAAATCTGAGCATTAAGTACTATCTAGATTGCTACAGTCGATTACCATTCCAGAATGGAAATGAGAGCAGGTCACCATGGACTTTGTTACAGGATTACCGTTGACATTGAAGAAGAAAGACTCCATCTGGGTTATAGTTGACCGATTGACCAAGTCAGCTCATTTCATTCCTATTCGAGTGGATTATCTACTAGAGAAGCGAGCAGAGTTGTATGTATCTGAAATCGTGCATCTGCATGGGGTGCCAGCATCTATCATATCCGACAAAGACCCACGATTTACCTCGAGGTTTTGGGGTAAGGTACATGAAGCTTTGGGAACCAGGCTAAATTTTTGCACTGCATATCATCCGCAGGTAGATGGTCAATCAGAACGGGTGATACAGATTCTGGAGGATATGTTACGGTGTTGCATACTCAAGTTCGAGGGTAGCTGAGAGAAATACCTACCGCTGGTAAAGTTTGCTTATAATAACAGCAATCAATCCAACATGAAAATGACACTGTTAAGGCATTATATGGTAGGAAATGTAGAACACCTTTGTATTGGTTAGAATTGAGTAAGCCTAAGTTGATTGGGGGTGATTTGATACACGAGACTGAAGACAAGTTTCGGGTAATACGTGATTGTTTAAAGGTAACATTTGACCGACAGAAGTCATACGCAGATCTTAAGAGGAAAGATATAGAGTTTGCAATGAGAGATCGGGTTTTCTTGAGTGCTTCACATAGAAGAAAGTACTGCGATTTGGAGAAAGGGAAAGTTGAGTCAATTTATTGGACCATATGAAATAATAGAGCGGGTTGATCCGGTAGCTTATAAGTTGGCTTTACCTTTAGAACTTGAGAAGATTCACAATGTGTTTCATGTTTAAATGCTGAGAAGATACAGATCAAATCCTTCTCATGTGATTACTCACTGTGAGGTTAAGATACAGCCGAATCTGTCATATTTAGAAGAGCTGCTTAGGATTCTAACTCGTGAGCTAAAGGAATTGAGAAACAAAAGGGTGCCACTACTTAAGGTCTTGTAGAATCATCACAGGTTGGAGGAAGCAACTTGGCAGACAGAAGCATTAATGAGATCGCAATATCCTAATCTGTTTATTGGGAAGAAATTTCGGGACGAAATTTCCTTAAGGGGGGAGAGTTGTAACATCCCGATTTTCAGTGATTTCGAGATCACAACTCCAATGAGTCGAGTCATAAATATTAATTAGTGAGTATTTATGATGTCATTAGAGTCATATTAAATTTTGGTTAGAAAATTTTATCGATTAAATAATCGATTAAGTAAGAAGGATTAAATTATAACAAGTGTAAAAGTAGAATTGTTTACTTAGAAGGACCAAAAGGGGGAATTAGATAATAGTGGTTATATGAGTGGATTGACATGGTAAATTAGGTGTGATTAATTAAGGTTAAAATAGATTAAATTAAGTTAATTATGAAAAATTAAATATTTAAAAAAATGTCATTACTATACAAATGAATTAAAAAGAGAGAAAATAGAAAATTTCACCATATTTTTTCATTTCCATCTTCTTCCATATGATAAGGGAGAGGAGGAACTAGGGCTTCTAACCCTTAACTTTGAGCTTTGATTTGGGTAAGCAAATGTCAACCGTTTTTAGTAATTTTTATGTTTTTGAGTTCGTATTAGCTTGATCTAGTTGATACAATGACTAATTTGTGATTTTTTTCAAATATTATAACTTTTTCAATTGATGAATTAGCTAGTATTTGAATGTTTATGGCAGATTTGAAAGCTTGAAGATTAGGTTTAACATGTTTGAAAAGTGATTTTTGATGAATTTAGGGTTTAAGGACTAGATTGTGAAAATGGTAAAATTACATGCCCTTGATGTGAAATAGATGTATGAATGAGTTGAGATTTTGTCCTGGAATATTCAGTTGGCAATGGGTAAACTTAGAAATAATTATTTTAAATGTTTTAGCTCTAAGGACTAAATTGAATACAACTGGAAAGTTTAAGGGTAATTCGGTAATTTTTTTGAAAAAGGACTTATATGTGTAAATTGATTAAATTATATGATTTAATGGGAGAATTGATTTATTTTGTGATAGATCAAGATCGGGCCACAAATTATGAGAAGGGAAAAGTCATAGAATAGTCCTTGAAGTTTCACTTGAACTGTAATTTAGTTCGGTAAATTTGTTTGTTACATTTTATACTTGAACTGCTGAATGTTATCTATTGGAGAAGTATTTGAATTTCTTGATGTTTAAAAAGAAGACTCATGTCTCGGGATGAGAATGAGAATGTATTAAAAGAATACTCATGACTTGAAATGAGCGTGAGGATATGTTTAAAAAGGAAGACTTATGACTCGGTAGAGCATAAGATTGTTAAAAGGGAAGACTTATGACTCAGTATAGCATATGATTGTTAAAATTGAAGACTTATGAGTCGGTAGAGCATAAGATTATTAAAAAGGAAGACTTATGACTCGGTAGAGCATAAGATTGTTAAAAAGGAAGACACATGAACCTGTGCAGTTTGAGATAGATTAAAGAGGAAGTTTTACGAATCTAATGTTAATTGTCATCACTATGCTTAATTATGAGTTGTGACATCCTATTTGCGAACTTAATAAGCTAGAAACTTACTTGTGTATTGTTGATGTTTTGTAGATTTCGTTTTGGCTAGTTGAAGATCGAATTACCTCAAAGACATCACACTATCCGGGAGTTGGTTCGATAGTTCTTACATCACTAGGTTATATGGCATGTACTAGGATGATGTTATTTTGTGAATGTTTATGTCGGAATTGAATGATACTTTTAATGCTTTGGTTGATGTTGAACACTTGAATGCTTGACCAATGTTATATGTGTGTATCTAGTACTTAAATGTAATGTTAGGTGTTGTCCTTGAATATGCTATGTTGTCCAATTACAACTTATGTTTATGAAAAGAAATTTGTGGATGAACTTGTATGAATTTTGGAATTCTGCATACTTGTTTCGGTAGAACCTATGCTTGTATCGGTACAAGTACAGTGTAGGAGAGAGGTTGTTTACTGACTTGGGTTGTATCGGTAGTTGCATAGTAGGTATCGGTAGTTCTGTTTATGGTTGTATTAGTAGTTAGGATGCTTGCATCGATAGAAGTTGTCGAGTAGGACTTTCTAGCTCTCTGGAGTTTTTAGTATCGGTAAAAGTAAGACTTGTATAGATAGAACTGTCACTTGTATCGGTAAAATTGACACTTGTATCGGTAGTAATCTGCACATTTCATGATCTCTTTACTGACTTTATGACTATCGATACTTGTCCATCAAGTACCGGTAAAAGTCTCCAAAAATCTTAGAAATAACCTTTTTTCCCATGTTGAATTGTGATTATAATTAAATGGTGATATATGATGTATTGGTTACATTTCTTTAATAAAATAAGATTGAATGACATGATATTTAAAAGCTGAACAGTGATAGATGATTAGAGTGACACCAGAACCCTATAGATGATTAGTGTGACATCGAAACCCTAATCGTTGACGATTTTTGGGTTTTGTGTGTTACACTTCCAGCAGCTTTTTGGTAGCCAAAATACTCTTCCAAACATACGAAGGGTAGTTTTCGAGCTGAGCATTCCAGAAATCCGTATGAGGAAACTATCTAGGTTTAAAAATATGAGCCACTAATGATTTTGGCTTAACTTCATCCCTGCTTTTCCAATAGGGTAACATTAAACTTACAGAGATCATAGAATCCCAATCCCCCTTGATCATTGGGTTTGCATAAATCTGACCATTTACACCAATGCATTCCTTTACGAGTTGCACTTATCTACCACCAAAACCTCTACATAATACTTTCTAATTCATAACATAGAGTTTTAGGAAATAGAAAGCATGACAATGAAAAAATAGGCAAAGCTTGTAACACTGTTTTTACATAAACCTCTTTCCTTCCTTGGGAGAGATAACAGTTAGACCAACTGTTAACTTTTACACTCATCCTATCACAAAAAGCTTCTTTTTTACTCCTACCAACCATCGTCTGGAGACCCAAGTAACACTCCATATTGAGAGAAAGTTACACCCCCAACTGATTAGCAATTCACTCGCTCACCCCTTCCTCAACATTGGTGTTGAAAAATAAGACAAATTTCTCAAAAATAACTTGATGGCCCGAAGTTCTTTTATACTTCTCTAAGATACTTTTTATTACTTGACTCTCTTCTTCTGTCGCCTCACCAAAATCCATACTATCATCTGCAAAAAATAGATGAGTTACCGACGAACTATCTCGACAGACCCTTAAACCCGAGAGTGATCCGCCATATTTAGCAGTGCCGAAAAACCATCCATGCATATCAAGAATAAATACGGACTAAGGGGATCTCCTTGCTGTAATCCTCTATAAGGGTGGAAAGTTTCACTTATTCCATCATTAACCATAACCGAATAAGTCATAGAGGTTATATAGTGCATTATCAAATCAACCCATCTATCTCCAAATCCCATTTTAAGCATCATCCGTTTGATAAAGCCCCACTCGACTTTATCGCAAACGTTGCTCATATCAAGCTTCAGAGCAAATGAGCCTTTCCTTCCCATCCTCCTCTTTTTGAGCATGTGCATTAATTCATAGGCCACTAAGACATTGTCAGAAATAAGACGACCCAATACAAAAGCTCCTTGAGCTTCATCAATGCAATCCTCGAACACTATCTTTAATCGGTTAACAACCTCTGAAATTATTTCATATAATACGGAACACAAGCTAATAGGATAGAAAAGCGACATAGAGTCCACCGTATTTGTTTTAGGGATCTGAACAATCTTAGTGTAATTCACTGTATCCAATGATATCTCCCTATTTAGGGCTTTGAGACAGAATTGCGTAATGTCACCATCTATTAAATGCCAAAAATGTTGATAAAAGATGGCTGGGAAACCATCTTATCCCGGGGCCTTCGTCGATCCCATTTCTTTTACTGCTGTTTTAATTTCTTCCTCTTTAAACACTGTTATCAAGGAATCATTCATAGTATAATTCATGCTAGAAACAACCCCCATAAAGATGTCATCCACATTAAAACTTCCTAAAATTAGCATAGGAATGAAAAAAATTTAGTGTTACAGTCACCATACCTTAGCCAATTCGCTCTGGATCATTGCTCCTAATGTAGCTCCTTTTTATCGATCTCCAGATTCAGAGCCAATTTTGCCTCTATAATTTCCTCAAGAATGTCGTCCTCAACATCAACATGATACAACTCAACTAGATGATTTTTTATCTGATTAATTGACTGGACATTCTCCTTATTTCTTATGATATCCGATTTCTTGAATCCCTTTCCTAAAAGCTCTAACCGATCTGGAACACTTAGGTGATTAGATTCCTTTCACAAAGTTGAAATCGTTTCCTCACAATATTTTTCCAACAACCATTTCACCTTGAATTTGAAAGCTGAGTCCATATTAGCCTTTTTATTCTTTCAAACAGTAGGCAATCTATTTAGTAGTAGGGGAAATGGTTCGAACAAGAACTATTTAGATGATGAACCACATAGTTAGGAAAAGCATTGTACCAAATTTCGATAGCAACACCCCTATCTAACCGCTCCCTTATGTTGTTCCAAGTAAAGCTTCCCCTTCCTCATGTGTATCATCTCCCTTTATATCCCCATATCCTTTAGACCACAATCATCTAAGGCATTTCGAAAATCTCTCAATTGTTATTCCTCTTTGAGCCTTCCACCTTGCTTCTCATGATTCGAAATACCTCATTGAAGTCCCCTATAACTACCTATGGATTATTATAGTTTTGACCAAAGCGTCTCAATAAATCCCACAATTCAACAGGCCTTCTTCCCTCAGGGGCTTCGTAAAAACCTGTGAAACACCAACTTAGTTCTACTTCAATATCGATTATCAATTCATCTATATAACTATCGCAATAAATTCAAAGAACAACATCTATACCTTCTTTCCATTCCGAACAAAGCCCACCTCTAGATCTTATAGCAAAAACCTCAATACCATTAATAAAACCCAACTTCCGCCTTATTTTCTCCATCTTTCTAACATCCACTTTAGTTTCCATGAAGAAAAAAAATATGGGGACGATTTTTCTTCAGCAAATGCTGAATTCTACGAACATACCATGGGTTCCCCAGCCCACCGAGATTCCAACATAATAGTTTCATAATGCCCTATTGACCTACTCCGTAGGTTCAACTGTTGAGGAATTTGAGCCTTCCTCTTTTCCCATTCCAAATGAATTGTTCAAATTTTTGTTTCTTAGCCCATTTCCCTCTTCAAAAAGTTTGGGCCTCTTTTTTCCATCTAACACATTCATGGGCCTCTCCTCGTACAAACTATCACCATTCATAACATCTAATATCTCCTCATCCATACATGGCAGGTTTGACTTCTCTTTAAGATTGGTTTGACTTCTCTTTAAGATTAATTCCCAAGTTTTTTCCAACATTATGCATGATATCAACAAAATTAGCATTCAAAATGCATTTAAGTCACCTGATTTACTACCCAAGATCCACTTGGCTCCCTTAACCAGATGCTAATGTCAGCCACTGGTTTCATTGTCGCCACCTTGAGAGAAATGTCCCACGCTAGTGGCAACTCCTTACTACCTTTAACCATCCGGATAAGGCAAAAACTTTTCCCATGGTCGAGTCTCCCACATAAAAAACAGAACGTTGTCAGCTTTTCATACTTAAAGTTAACAAAAATTTCTTTAGTCTTCGTAAGGATCAATTTTTACTTTCGTTTCAACGGCTGTCGGATATCCACCATAACTCGAATTTTTATAAAATTCTTCAAACCCGTAGCCACAAACTTTGCATCGTACTCCATAAATTCCCTAATAAAAACACCAAATTGTTTTGCCATCAATTCTGAATAGAAACCCGCAGGAAGATTGTGGATTTGCACCCAAAACCTCGCTTTCAACAATGGAGTTTCCAGCGGGTCTACACTATTTGACAGAGTTTCAATAAATAATAAATGACTGTTGAATGTCCAAGGTGAACCTTTCACAACTCTTGTAATTTTAGCTTCACAATAGAAGCGGAAAAGAAACCTTTTTTCCTCTATATCAGTGATAGTAACACCACCAAGAGCGTGCCATAAGTTTGCTAAAACAGTTTTCATTTACTAAAAATTGACTGTTGTAGTCGTATGAAAACATCCCACTAAACACAGATCTAGATTCTCCTCCACCAAATCCTGATCTTGATCTATTTCCCAACCTTTTCCCTCCCCATTACCTTCATCATCTTCCAGACTCATATCAGCGAAAACCGTATTCATTCGTTCTAAAAAATAAAGAGCAGACATAAAGTCAACGACAAGACAAAAGACAAAAATGCTATAGAGGAGCATGCGAAAAAATGCTACAGATGAGCATACTAGTTTTTGGTTTTGTTTGATCTTCTTGATTATATATATATATTGTTTTGTTCAGATCATGTTTTTTACATAAATATTTTATTTTATGTTATTCGCTAACGTGTTTTGTCTATAAAATTTTGTGTATCTGAGTTTGTATCACTTAAACTACAAAAGGGCTATGCAAATTGAATATTTTAATAAGTTAATCTGAAAAGTAAGAAATTCAACTTACAAAAAGTTCATTGTAAACTCATAAGAAAATTGAAATATTAACTAACTCATCAAGGGACTATGTTGATAACCAGTTTGATAAGGGTTTAGTAACTTATCAAAATGCAAAATAATAGGTGATCCATTGGATATGGGACCATTTGTTAATAATTGATAATAAATATGGTATGTGAATTAAGAATAGGATGTTAAGGGGCCTTTGGTCCATTAGGAAGGAGAACTTAGTTTCAATACAATAAATCTTGTTGAAATGTGAACTACATATGAGACCATTAGCAAAAAGGTAATCTTACTAGAATTGAGATTAAGAATATTACATATGAAAGCTCATCTAATTGAAAATATGTGCTAATGAATGGAAAAAAAATCATATTAATAAGTAAAACAAGGCTGTGTAATGAACCATGCTTGAGTGTTAAGTCCTAAAATGATATTTGAAATGAGATTAACTTAATTGGAACCTATCCTTAAGGTTATAAAAGACTTAAAACTAATCCATATATGGTGAGATAGGAAATCTTTGTGTACTGACTAAGCTCTTCAAGCTTAATGCATTAGTTGTTTGAACACGTAGGTGAAATGTAACAACCCGTTTTCAGTGGTGTCTAAAATAGTTGTTTGAACACGTAAGTGAAATGTAACAACCCGTTTTCAGTGGTGTCGAAAATAGTGGTTTTGAGACCACGATTCTGTCAAGTGAGTTAGCGTTTAAATATTTATTTAATGTTTACGAGTATTTTTTAAGGTCATATTAAAATTTGGTTAAGAAATTTTAAGGTTAAAATAGTTAATTAGGCAAAAAGGATTAAATCGTAAAAGTTATAAAAGATAAATTCTATTTGCTTAAGGTGTTAAATTAATAAAGATATAAGAGTGGAGGGATTTATTGGGTAAATTGACCTTTGGTTGTTTAAGTGGACGGTTATTACATACATATTATATATATATATATTATATTTTATATGATTTAAATGGCAAAATGGTAAATTAGTAAAGAATAATAATAAGAATAACTTAAACAAAGAGTAAAATAATGGCTATCATCTTGTTCCTTCCATATTCTTCTAGCCAAATAACCATTGTTGAAGAAAAGAGGTTCGGCAAAGTATTTCCCCTTACATGGTTGTGAATTTGAGGTTCGTTTTTATTGATTTTTTTGTTTTTGAGTTCGTATTAATTTAATCTAGCTAATTCGAGAGTTAATTTATTAAATTGTTAAATATTTTGGAAGATGCCATTGATGAATATTGAATGTTTTGGAGTTTGATAGTGGATTTCTATGCATGGATATTAAATGGAAAGATTTTGTTAAGAGGTTTTCATAATTTATAAGTTTAGAGATTTATTTTAATAAATTAAATTAACCATGATTTTTCTTGTGAAATTCTTGGCATGTGAGGACTTTTTTTAAAATATTTATAAATTTAAGTTAATAGATATGAAGTTTAATTACGGAAATAATTATATTTTGGTCTTAGGGACCAAAATGAATTAAATGAAAAAGTTTGGGGCAATTGTATAAATTTATAAAAAAGAAGTGTATGTATTAAATTTAATATTATATGAAATATAGACTAATAATTGAAATAAATTATATTATAGATGAAGAACAAATCGATAGTTGAGGAAAAAGAAAAAAATAGCAGAATAGTCCCTGAACTTCTAACATTCTACAATTTAGCCCCGGTAAGTTCGTAGTCCTCGACTCGAACTCTTTATTTTATTTTAATTATTTTACTTGTTAATTAATATTTAACCACATACTTAAAGCTAATCAGTAAATACTATTGAATGGAATATTTCAACGATATATTTATAATTGTTATTGTGGTTGATTGTAATATGAAACGAGATATTGAGGATTTGAAAATTATGTAAGCAAATCTTTATTAGTTTATCCAACTAGTGATGGGCACATTTCTTATATTCGTCGGTTATCCGACTAGCTTTGGGTGCAAAACTTTGTTACGGTTTATTCGTCAGACATTGGGTGCCAATAACAAGTTAAAAAGGATGATATACAAAGATGATATCAATGAAAAGGTCAAAAGAATAGTAATTAAAAGGTCAATATTTCATTATTCAACCAGTCGCTATTTAGGTAACATGTTTCATTATGAAATTTATTGTAAGTTTGAATATGGGACAAACATTTTGATTAGTATGGTTTCATAATGAATATTAATACTATGGTGTGATTATATGTAATGTATGTCTATAACTATATTTTCTAGTTATGATGGTAATGTGTTTAGAGAATTAAATGGTGATATGAGTATTTTCTAATTTACCGAAGTTATTTTATTTGGTTCGATAGGTAATTAAGGTTGAAATGGAAATATACATATATTATTGGCTATGTTATTACAAAAAGGAAATATAAGAAGATGAAGTGTGAAAACTAATGTAAATGCAAGTTCATAGTATAGGATGAATATGGTTGAGGAAGTTGAAACTTTGATATGTTTTATGCCTTGTTTAGTGAAGTTTATAAGTGCAATGTTTCACCAACAAACTCTATGAGTTGTTATGTATAGGAAAGGCAATTAGCTCACAAGAAAATGAAACTATCTTTACTTGTTTTATCTAATGTATATGGTAAGTTTAAGTTCGTTCTACTAATGTTGTGTTTATATAAATTCTTTGTTATGGAGTTGATCTTTAAATTCTATATTTGGTTATTATATGTTATCTCATTAAGTGGATTATATAATTGTATAGTTTCGTACAAGTTTTATCAGGCTTCGTGCCTAGCAGGCTTTGTGCTGGTGTATATACTTGTTTGGTATATTAATGACTTGAGTTTATAACTCTTCTAATTCGTTAATAAACTTGAATTAAGCTACGGAATCTTAAGTTGATTACATGAACTTACTATGCTTTATTTGAGCTTGCTTGGTTGATGTAATTTTGTAGGCCTCTTGGAATTGTGACGTCGATTGTATCAGCTCGGGAGATCACACACTATCCTCCATGCTTTTGGAAGCTATTTTTGTTCAATTTGAATTGGTTAAAAGTGGCATGTAACTAGGGTATCTTTGTGGCTATACCTTTACATAAGCTTTTGTTGAATTAGTAGCATGTAAAAGTCATTTTGATACTTGAGTGGTGTGGTTGGTACTCTTGATGATTATGTGTAGATAATGTTGAGTAGTGTGGTGTGATGGAAATGGTCATTATGTGGTTAATTAGTTGAATTATGCATTTATGAAATTTGTATGTGGTTTGAATTGTTATCTACTTGTGGTGTTAATGAGGGCTCATTAGTTAAGCACTTAAGTTGGATGATTTTAACATGTTTTGGGCTTGTCTAAGTATGTTTTAAGTAGGTTTAATGGTTGGTCAATGAATTGCTTGTGGTTTAAGTAAGTTCATTTTGGTAAACTTTAAATTCAAGGTTCATTTAGAGGCACACAACTTGGGGCACGAGCTTTGACATGGCCGTATGACCCTTGTTTACAGTTTTTACTTAAAATTTTGTAGTTGATATATTTTCATCCAGTTTTAATCCCGGGTTATTTTAAGTCTCCCTAAACTCGATTTAGGTCCCAATATGTTTGTAATGCATGGAAAATGATTGTTTTTATTACTATATGATTTGTTTGGTTAAAATGTTTAAATGTTAAAGTTTTATTATTGTAATGCCTTATAGCTTGGGTAAACTTTCGGACTGGGTATAGGGTGCTACATTTAGTGGTATCAGAGTTATGGTGTAGTTGGTTCTTGACCAAACGTAGCATGTATCGAGTCTAGAAAATACATGCCACTTTATAACCTATGATAGTGTGATGACTCCCAATCAGTTTGATTTGTTCCTTTATAGATTAAAGATGTCAACTGAATCCAATCATCCAAATTCTGACGGAGTATTGAGTGATTTCCAGCCATCGATCAAGGGGCTGCGGGTAATGTGTCTGAGTTTTAAGGGCCTAGAAAAAAGTTTCATAGTATCTTTTTCAATGTGATAAATGACATGTTTAATGTGTATTTCAGAGTTAATTCAGTGGTTCAACGACATCTATCTCCTTGTTCTCTAAGCTTTATATGATAGAATATCCACAGGCTTCCTATTGATTAGAATTCAAAAAAAAATGTAAGGCCAAAGATTTTAGAGGTAAAGTGAGTAGTAATTCAGCCAGAGCCAAACACAAAGAGTTTTATATGAACTGTTATGTCTTTCTGAAGAACTCTAAGATGTGTCATGCCAATAGGAGATTTCTTTCTAGTAGTTGACTTTAACTACTATGGTATCAAAAGAATGAATTAACTAAGATTTCTTCCAAATTGAATTTTAAAAGATATATGTCAGCAAACGATATTTAGACAAGTAAGGATTTCTTAAGTTGAAGGTGGGAAATAGATCAGTTTCGAAAGGCTTGTTTTGGTTTTGTGCTTATCCTTATTGTATGAGCCCAATTTCATTCAGCCTGTTTTAAAAAAAAACCAATTTATTTTATATATAAACAAAATAAAAGTCCAAAAATAAATAGAAACCCAAATAAAAATAATTCAAAGTCCAATTACAAACATAAAGGCTAAAAACAAAAAAATAAAACATTAACTCAAACAACCAAACCCAAAATACAAGCCCAAATTTAAAATTACAAGCCTAATATTTTAAAACCCTAAACTAAAAAAGGGAAACCCTAACTACTACCCGTCGGATGCCGACGCCGCCACTCTAGTGCCGCATCAGCATCGATGTTAGCCACATAAGTAACGTCATTCTCGCCACGTCCGCACTAAGTAGCATCTTCTAGATCCGATTTTGTACCTGCAAAACAGAAAAGGACAAACAAAATTAAAGGAAAATACAAAAAATTGTTTATAAATTATGCTATAAAATTGCACGAATCTCCTTTATAAAAATTTTACACACTTATAGCAATCAAAAAAACAAAAAAAAATTGAAGGTATAAATTTAATTTTTTTTTCGAAAACTAAAAAATAAAATAGATCTGAGGTTTCTTTTTTCCTTTACCCGACGACCTTTCGTCTTCTGCCGTCGTAGGCGGATGAGGCCCTACCCTCGATGAAGGGTAGGATCCTTCGAACATGAGCTCAACCCTTTTGGGTTCATTGGAGTTTGCCAAAGAAGGTTTATTGGGTTTTGTTTTTTTTTTTTTGAGAATTTGAAAGGAAAAAGGATTATTTTTTAGTGGGATTTTAAGTGCTTTTAGGCTCGAATCTGGGATCCATGTGTTTTAAAAAATAAAAAGGATTTATTTTGCATCCTCTAACCATCGTGGGCAATTTTCACCGACGTCAATGGCCGGTGGTCACGGCGGAAGTCCGATGACCCTAAGGCTAGCCTAAGGAGGCTTTTGAGAGAAAAGAATAAAGGGAGAATGTTTTTTATAAAAGGGAAGGAGTAAACTAATTTTTTTTTATAAAATTAGCTTATATAAGGTTAAGTAAACTGTTCCGCTTTGAGCATGGTTTAATATGGTCCAAAATGACGCCATATTGAGGTCGACTCGATATCCGACCCGAACTTACCCTAAGGGTCCATGTGTTTTTGAAAACTGGTCAATTTTCCTTTTTAAGCCTTTTGTATTTTTTATTTGTTTCAATTTAGTCTTTTTTAAATTCAATTTTGCCCTTATAAATTTATTTGCTTTGTAATTTGGTCCTTTGACCAACAGCGGATCCTTTCACGGAATGACACGTGTGCAGAGGTTGCGATATTTTCCTTTTTGGTCCCTGCATTTTTATATTGTTTTAATTTAATTTTTTATTCTGTTTTTTAATTTTAACCTTTAATTTGTTTTAATTTTAATTAAGTCCTTTATTTATTTAAGTTTGCCCTTTTAAATTCAGTTTTTTTCAATTTACACTTTACTGTTTTCTTATTTTGTCCATTTATTGTTTGTTTTTATTTGTTTTTATATTTATTTATTTTATTATTATTTTATGTTTATTATGTTTATTTTCTTTAGTAATTTTTTAGTTCATACATTTACATATTTGTCCCTTTAGTTATGCCATTTTATGTTTGCCTTTTATTTAATTACATATTTTTATTTTATCTTTGATTCAATTATGTTTAATTTTACCATGATTATATATTTATTATTGCTTGCATCAGTAATTAATGTTTATTGCCATTATCATTATAATTATATTGTTATTTTTATGTGTTATCAATTTTACTTTTTTATTTATTTGTATTATTAGTTCTATTTAATTGTATTTATTTATTTTATTTTATTCATGTTTGTATTTTTTATTTTGTCATCATCAAATTGTAAATTATGTTTATACATATATTCATTCATTTTTGTATAATATTCTAATAAATAAATCACATGACATTTTAATTTTTTTATGTAATACATAAACAATTTTCAAAATCGAGGCAATATTCTTTACTTCGGGAACTCGAGAAAATTATGCCCTAACTTAATGGTTATAGTTTTCTCTTTAAACCGATGTAATCGAATACCCTATTTTAAATTAAAATATACAAGATTTGAGGTAATAATTAGAAATTCTCTTTATTTTCGAAGATTTGAGATGTTGTGCCCTAATTTACTAGACATGACTTTCCCTCTCGATTAACTCGAAATAAACGAGTTTTCTTTGCAAAATTCGATTTTTAAACGACATCGAAACATATCATTCACGCATTTTAAATTTTTCTTGAGTTCTCGATTTTCAACAACTAAGACATTAAATAATCGACTAGGTACCAATTTTGGGCGTGTGAGGGTGCTAAACTTCCTTATATGTAACCAACTCTCGAACCAATTTTTATTTCGATGACCAAAACATTTGTTTTAATAACTCTAAATATTTTATGATGTAATCCAAAACATCAAATTAAAAAGGATTAGTGGCGACTCCATTTTTGTTTTTCAAAATATAAGTCGAGACTTTTAAAAAAAAGTTTTCGACAGCTTGATGACTCCACTAGGGACCAATAAGGGAGTCAAACCGAAAGTCGATTATTTTTTAGTCTTTTTGTTTAAAACTGAAGACTCAATTTCAATTAATTTGCGATCCGTTGCATTTCATCCTTTATGTGCTGCATTGATAATATTTGTGTTGATATTGCTAAGACATAGGATTACTCTTCACATGCATTGCATAATTGTTACTACACCTTTTTAAGTGGAAGTGAGAAGCTACTCCTTTGTGAGGTTTTTACCTCCGTGCAGGATAACGGATCACTTTCGGGATATATTCGTACATATGTTTTTGTGAAATTTTCACTTCCGTGCAAACATATGGGCAATGTATCCCCCTGAACTGAACTTGTCTGTGTGAGCCTATAATGGGTGAGGATTGAGGAATCTGTCGGTTTAGGTACACTTACTTTAGAACCTAAACGACATGTAATCAACCCTAAGAGCCTACTCTAAGTAGAACCATTCCGAACTTTTAATAGTTACCCTAAATGCTTATGTTCTTAGTTCTATGATTTTAATTGCAATTTTTTTATTAAGTTTTATTCCTATATTGATTGTACTGACTTGCTTTATTTTGTTTTGGTTTCATTACATCCTTATATTAGGAAAGGAATTATTTCGTGCTCGATTACTAGTACAGAACTGATAATGGAAAAGGAGTATCTTGATAAGGTAGAGGATAATATAGCCGTGCGTATGTGGTCAGAGGAAAACAATAAGGATAGCCTATCAGAGGGGCACGTATAAGATTTTTGGGATTACACTCGGATAAGTATGACTCAGAATAGTTTGCAAGAGCTGAGGGAAATATAGGACTAGTAGGATGACGAAATGAAGCAGATTTTCTATCGTAAGTATGGTGATCTACCATATCTACTCGAGGTTAAAGTGGATAAGTATATTTTTTGAGCTCTTGCACAGCATTAGAATCCAGCTTATAGTTGTTTCACCTTCGAAAACATGGATATGGTGCCTACGGTAAAGGAGTACACTGCATTGCTCTATTGCCCAAAGATTCAAGTTGACAAGGCCTACTCTAGAACAGCTAGTGTTCCAACTTTTCTCAAGAGATTGATGAACATAACGGGGATGAGTAAGTAATGGGTTACAGGTCGGATTAAGGTAAAAGGTGATAACAATTGCATCACTTGGAAGAGCATGCGAGATGTGATCTTGGTGCACCCGGATGCATGAAAAAGGGTATACATTTTCACTTTAAGTATGTATGGATTAGTTATCTTCCGTAAGGCATTGGGCACATAAAAGACACCGTCACTGATTTATTCGATCGGCTTGTTAAAAGGGTCACACCTGTTCCATCAATTTTGACCAAGACCTTTAGTTCATTAAACATGTGTCGAAGAGAAGCAGAAGGGAGATTCATCGGTTGTATAACACTCTTGATGGTCTGGTTCCATAGCCACTAGAAGGTGGAGAAGGTTTCCTATCAGGTATTCTTTGATAATTATTCTCTATTGAAGAAATTCATGACTACGCAAAGACAAGAAAACATCTTCAAGGAGAAATAAATGGCAATCCTCCAAAGTCTCCGAAACGTAGATATCGAATGGCGAGCACTTTGGTTAATTCTCTATGAGATCCTTTATCGATGTGGAGATTTTTATGGGTTCCCTTGCTTGGGATATGGGGAGCTGTAGGATATTCCCCTTTGCTTGTACTGAGACAATATAGATCGAGACAACTCATTCCAGCGACGCATGGTTTGACCCAATTCGAGTTTGCATACAAAGGTTAGAATAATAAGAAGAAGGTCCAAGAAATATCGAATGCTTGGAACCAAGTTCGTAGGACGAAGACATTTGCCGCAAATTCCATGATGACCCCGAAATATGATTTGTGGAGGAACAAGAGAATCAATGACAATATTCTCATGCCAAATCCATAAAATATTCGGCCAATAGAGGAACATTTGCAGGTAGTCTCATAAAAATTAGATATCATAAAGCAAGACTTTGAAAAGAAAAGTTCTAAATTGGGGAAAAAGATAGAGATGTTGGAAGAAGAGAATATGCAGTTGGGATTAGACGTCAACATCTAAAGGTTAAAAGCTGAAATGAATAGAAAAGGAAAGAATAAAGCTTAGGAGGACTTGGATAGTTTAAAGAAATATTACAAGGAACTCCGCTTGTCGATGAGGACTGTTGAGTTTGGCAAGACGTCAGAGCAATGGCATAGAGAAATCCAAGAGGAAAGAGGTATAGCAGATTAGTGAAAAAGGAAATTTCAAGGTGCTCGAGTTCAAGAGGATGCAATAAAAGGAAAGCTGCTAGAAAGCCAAGCAAAAAAAGCCGAGTTAAGGGCCTGAGTAGCTGAATTAGAAGAATATTTTCACAGACACAGTAGTCTAGCTCTGTGACAGAATTGAGAGCAAGCCGAGATGAGAATGAGGAGTTGAAGAAGAGAGTAGAAGAACTCGAAGCTTCATTGCAAAATTTCAAGATACAAATTGAGTTCCTCGAACTAATCATGAAGACAAATGAGAGACAACTTCAACACTCTTAGAGATAGGTCAAAGATCGAGACTACGTTATGGGCAAAGCTTTGACTCAAGTGCGAGAAGTGGCAGAACACTTAAAGACATAAGCAATTCAAGCCGATGTTTTGAGCCTGAAGTATGAATATGAGTCATATCAAGGCCAAAAGTTAGCTTGGCTCCTTAGAAAGATTAAGACTTTGAGCATTAGGGCAAGGCCATTTATGTAAACTATATATACCTTATGTAAATGAATTCGTTTTCTAATAAAGTTTCTAACAGAATTGAACTAAAAATCAATACCTTTCTTGCATATGCATACATGCATTCATTAGCATTGCATTTCATTACATGCATTTAAAAAAATTCCTTATATATCTGAAACATTCGTGTCAAGATGGGTATTATCAGCTCTGAACAAAAACTGAGAGAAAGCAAGATAAACAAGATAATAGGGGGAATGTTAAGAAATTTGAGCGTTAAAGCCATATTAGAAGAACGGAATGGAGAGGGGAACCTATCGAAAATTCATCCCTACACCCTCGGAAGTGTTTTGGATAACTAAACTGTGGAGGAGCTTCCTGTAGTTTTTAGGACTTTTCTAGAGTAATATTAAGAACACACTTATTGCTCTAAGCCTGAGAGCAGTAGGGATCCTTTTGTAAAGGGAACATGACCACTATCTTTTATTTCAATAAAAACAATGCGTTTTTTTCCCGTTTGGAGAACATCTTACTATTCTTTTCATTCATATCATACCATAATTAATCATTCTTAATTTAAATTATTCTTTGGATCCCCTTTTGTCCCTATGTCGGGTCCTTTGATATTAATGATATAAGCGACATTACTGTTAACTCAAAACCCCTTTTGAGAAGGGTATATGTCCAAAAAAACATCAAGATTTTGAAGATGATCAAGAATGTAACTTGTCTCTCAATCTGCTACGAACGGTCGAGCAAGATGAGAAACGAATGTTACCTCACAAAGAGTTAGTGGAAATTGTGGGATGAAAATGAAAAGAAAGAGGTGAATATTGGGACATGTATCTCTGTAAAAACAATTTGAGATCTCATAGAGCTGCTTTGTGAATGCAAAGATGTCTTTGCATGGTCCTATCAAGGCATCTCGAGGTTAAGTATAGATGTCGTAACACACAGGCTCCCTATAAAGGAAGAATGCAATATGGTTCAACAGAAATTTCAAAGAATGAGGCCCGACGTGCTATTAAAAAAGAAGATAAAAAAAGGTCGAGTTGAAAACCCATAAAGGGCATTTTGAAACAAAAAAAAAAGGTTTTACGCTGGTTTCCTCGAAGTGGTGAAATACCCTAAGCAAGCAACCAAGAATGATAAAATGACGCTAAGAAGCTGGCTAATGAATATGACATAGACAGAGAAATGCTATACAAGAGGGGAAAGGATCATATTGTACTAAGATGTGTGGACACTGTCGAAGCAAAGAAAATTTTGGAAGAAGTCTATTAGGGCGTTTATGGAACACATGCCAATGGTTTTACAATGGCTAGACAAATAATGAGATTATCGGTTTACCACGGAAGGAGCAAATCTATGGGGATAAAATTCATGTACCTCCTTCACCTCTTCACGTTATGACTTCTCTATGGCCTCTTTCTATGTAAGGCATGGACGTCATTGGGTTAATTTTTCCAAAAGCTTCCAATGGGCATCAATTCATCTTCGTGGTCATTGATAATTTCACCAAGAATGTAGAAGTTGCTTCCTATGCCAATGTCACGAAATTGACAGTTAGCAAATTCTTGAAGAAAGAGATCATATGTCGATATGGAATGTAAAAAAGAATCATATCTGACAACACATTGAATTTTAACAATAGCATGATTGCAGAGGTTTGCAGTCAGTTTAAGATCAAGTATCACAATTCGGCACAATATCGCCCAAAAAATGAATGGGCAAGTGGAGGCAACCAATAAGAACATCAAAAAGATTATTGGAAAATGATATAGACCTATAAAGATTTGCATGAGAAGTTATCATTTGCTCTCTATGTTTATTGAACGTCTATCAGGACCTACACCGGTATAACACCTTTTCTCATTACGGAATGGAGGCAGTTTTACCCATTAAAGTTGAGATTCCTTCCCCCCGAATTTTGGCAGAAGTGAATTTGGATAAAGCAGAATAGATCTAATCCAGATATGATCAGTTAAACTTGATTGAGGAAAGGAGGCTAAAAGCTATCTAACATAGTCAGATGTACCAAAAACGAATGATGCGGGCTTACGACAAAAATGTTTGCCCTAGAGAATTCCTTGAGGGAGATTTGATTTTGAAAAAGATCCTCCCTATACAAAAGGATTTTCGAGGAAAATGGATGCCAAATTAGGAAGAGCCTTATGAAGTAAATAAAACATTTTCTAGAGGAGCTCTAATTCTGACCAAGATGGACAACAAAGATCTGCCTAACCACGTGAACTCAGATTCAGTGCAGGAATTTCACCCAAAAAAAGAAAAGAAAACAAAAGAAAAAAATAAAAAAAGGAGATGTCAAGATGGAAACCTGTAAAAGGTGTCTCGAAACCTAAGGATATTTGAGTAGAAAACCCGAAAGGGTGACTCAAATTTGAACCAAAGAAGGGGAATGAAATGGTCTTCTCTCTCAAAAGTAACAAGGTGGAGAAACTTTATATCTTGGGCATTGACGAAGCACTCTAGATTCCATGGACAAATATCAGGCTCAAAATGGTCCTCATCAAGTTTGCTCAAAGAAGCTCATACTTTAATATCTGGGGCACCTAATTTCATTTTTGCTCACCTTATGTTTGGCAATTTTTTATCAATGCTTGCCATTTTTAATCTTTTCATTCATTTACTTCATTCGAGCTTTGCCTCCAATAAAATTCAATCTTATCCATTTTACAACCTTGTTTAAGCATTTTTTACATTGAAATAATGGTTAGTGGACTAATGACGATATAAGGTAAAAAAGGATTTCTGCATATCACTTTCAAAAATTTCTAAATAGTACAGGAACCTGAAACATGACCACTAGTTGGAAATAACTAAATTCGATGGTTAGAGGGGTCTTGAAACGAATAGTTCAGTTTATGAATACCTCTCTGGATTTCATATACACCAAATTGGAAAGGAAGGTGTGGTGACACATTAGTGATAGAACTTAGGCAAACAACGAACAATGTTGACCTAAGGACTAAAAAACAAAATTATTCTGAAATATGACATCTTTGCATTCATATCAATATCATTCATACACATCTAGTTAGGAGCATTTGATTCATTCAAATTATGGCATTATAGTTGCATGACCTAGATAGAGACCCATAAAACAGATTCTCCAGGTTATATTCCCTAGAGAATGACAAGATAGATTAGTAAAACAATTCTTATATCTCTGAAGTTGTAGTGGAATGGAGAAAAACAGCAGTAGCAGATCTCAATCTCTTTGAAGTTACAGTGAAATGGAGTGAAGCCACAACACCAAATCCTATATTCCTAAAGTTACAGTGGATTGGATTAAAACTAATAGTAGCAGATCTCAATCTTCCTGAAGTTACATTGGAATGGAATGAATCCACAACACCAAATCATATATCCCTGAAGTTGCAGTGAATCAGATTAAAACTAACAATACTAGATCTTAGTCTCCCTGAAGTTGTAATGGAATGGAGTGAAGCCACAACACCAAATCTTATATCCCTGAAGTTATTGTGGATCGGATCAAAACTAACAGTAGCAGATCTCAATCTCCCTAAAGTTGCAGTGGAATGGAGTGAAACTACAACACCAAAACGTATGTCCCTGAAGTTGTAGTGGATCGGATTAAAACTAACAGTAGCAGATCTCAAACTCCCTGAAGTTGCAGTGGAATGGAGTGAAGTTACAACACCAAATCCTATGTCCCTGAGGTTGTAGTGGATCAGATTAAAACTGACAATAGCGAATCTCAATCTCCCTGAAGCTGTAGTGGAATGAAGTGAAGTTATAAACCCAAATCCTATATTCTTGAAGTTGCATAAATAAGATTAAAGTTACAGTAGCAAATTTTTATCTCTCTGAAGTTGCAGTAGAGCAAGATAAAGCTACCACACCAAATCCCTTTCCCCTGAAGTTGCAGTGGGTTAGATTGAATTTACAATTTCAAATCCTATCTTCCTAAAGTTGCATTGAAGTGGATAAAATAGCAATCCCTCTGAAGTTTCAACGGTTTATAATGAAACTACAACAGCAAACCTTATCTCCTTGAAGTTGCAATGGAACAACATGAAGCTGTACCACTAGATCATGTCTTCCTAAAGTTGTAGTGAAGTAGATACAGTGAAATAAAGTAACCAATGAAATGAAAGAGAAGGTTACTTGAAAAGAGAAGCATCAGAAGTCGATATTCAGTAGGACCAGATGAAATTTGTCCTTCTTGGAGTCTTTGCAACTTTCTCATTGCATGACAAAGAGCAACTTTCTTGGAGCCTAATTTAATCCGGCCCATTTAAAAAAAACAATTTATTTTTATATATAAATAAAATAGAAGTCCAAAAATAAATAGAAACCCAATTAAAAATAATTCAAAGTCCAATTACAAACCTAAAGTCCAAAAAAAAAAAAAAAAACATTAACTCAAACACCCAAACCCAAAATACAAACCCAAATTCAAAACCCAAAATTACACAAGCCCAAATTTAAAATGACAAGTGAAATGATGAAAATATATAGACTTTTTCATACACTTTTTAACTTAAATTCATGAAAATTTTGAGTAATTAATGTCGAAAAATATAATTTAATTATAAAATAATTAATTTGTGCTAAAATTTCCAACATATTGGTTTTTTATTTTTTTTTATAAATATTAAGCATGAATTTGATGATTTTTTTGACAAATTTGCACAATTGGTGAAAATCAGCTTGGCAGACACTACTAATAGGTTAAACCGTTGAGGGAATTTTTACACCGAGTTAATGAAGAGCTAAGAAGAATATTTTTTTAGCAAAGGTTCAGTCCAATATGAAGCTAAATTATGCTTTATAATTATATTTTTAATTCAATTAATTTGGATAAAAATAAATTATAAAGGCTGAAGTGAAGTGGCTCAATGTGCATGCAACCGAGGGTCGAACCACCTTGATTTGGGCTAGCCATGTGCCTCCACATTGTGACTTATTCAGCTGAGTTTGTTGACCATTTTGACCTTGCAAAACAGCCCCTAAACTTTCCCAAAATCCTATTCAAACCCCTCCACTTTTGGTGGTTTCAAATTCTCACCCAAGCCAATTTAAGCAAAGCTTAAACTAGTCAAACTTGCTCCATGCATTGCCCGCCATGAGAGTTTTGTGGCTGATATTTTTTGCTAAATATAGCCACCAACTCTCTCCTATAAATACCACCCTCACTCACCTCATTTTCCACACCAATTCACTCCATTCTCTCTTCTTTCTCTCATTTGCACTCTAGCCTTTGTTGAGTGTTCATCAAAGACCTCAATCTGGAAAGAATCGAGCAAGAACGATGAAGAACGCAAAAGCAGTTATTAAGAAATCATCGAATTTAATCCTATTATTTTTCTCATATTTTGGATTCTTGTTTATTATCATGATGAATGCTATTATGAATGTTATTATTTCTTTAATTAAAATGGCTTAAATTTCTTAAAGTTTTAGGTTGATTGTATTGATTGCTTGATTATTTATTTATCATGTTTAAGTTGTTATAGGCCCTGAATATTTTGTTTAATTAAAAATTATCATGCCTAAGTTATTATTGCATTATCCTTGTGATATAACTATTTAATTAATCATTTAAGCGCGTTGAAACTTTGATTAATAGATACAATATTTAATTTGTGCATGTTTAATCTTCTAAGGAAACTGAGGGTTAAAATTGTGATTGTATTCGAAAATACTAGCCTTTCATAACTTGCAGGATTTTAGTGATTAAATTGTTTCAATGGAGGTGTATGTTGTTACTTCACTTGATCCTTTATATACTTATGAATATTAATTTAGTCTGTTGTATGGTCATAGGTGTATGTTCAAGAGATAAATTGATTTCATTATGTATGTATGTGTTATAAAACTTTTACTTATCAAAGATTAGTTTAGTCGGTCGTATTGGCATATGTGTATGTTCAAGAGATAAACTGATTTTTGTAAGTAATGTTGTTCTCAAGTTAGCAAGATACCAAGTTGCTGTGAATATTATTTCGTAACAATCATGAACATGATTTAGATTTAATTGAGTAATTAAAGCAATTAACTTAGAAATTGTGCATAGGAACTTATTTTAGTTTTAGCTTTAACTTAGATCAATTTAGTTTATAATACTTAGATTAATATCCCACACAAATATTATCTTGTTTTTAACCAACTTTTTGATTAAATATTTCATAAATACTTTTCAAAGCACAGTCCCTGTGGGTACGAAACTTAACATTTACAGTCACTTTATTACTTGCGTACGATTGTGTACACTTGCACATTTTCATCGTTCCAACAAGCCCAATTTTAAAACCCTAAACTAAAAAAAAGGAAACCCTAACTACTTCCCCTCGAACGTCGTCGCCACCATTCCAATGCCACGTCAACACCGACGTTTGCCACGTCAGCAATACCGTTCTCGCCATGTCCGTAGGAAGGAGCATCTTCTAGATTCGATTTTTGTACCTGCAAAACAGAAAAAGGACAAACAAAATATAAAGGAAAATACAAAAAATTGTCAGTAAATCGTGCTATAAAATAGCACTAATCTCTTTTGTAAAACTTTACGCACTCATAACAATCAAAAAAGAAAAAAGAATTGAAGGTATAAATTTGTATTTTATTTTTTTCTAAAACTAAAAAATAAAATAGATCTAGGGTTTCTTTTTTCCTTTAGTCGACGACCTTTCATCTTCCGCTGTCGTAGGCGGACGAGGCCCTGTCTGCGATGAAGGGCAAGATCCTTCGAGCATGAGCCCAACCCTTTCGGGTTCATCAGAGTTTGCCAAAGGTATAAGGTTTTGTTTTTTTTTTTGAGAATTCGAAAGGAAAAAGGATTTTTTTTATTTTAGTGGGATTCTAGGTGCATTTAAGCTCGGATCTGGGATCCATGTGTTTTAAAAGATAAAAAGGACTTGTTTTCTTCCTTCGACCACTGTGGATGGTAGTCATCGACGCCAATGATCGGTGGTCACAATTGAAGTTCGGTGACCTTAAGCCCGGCCTAAGGAAGCTTTTGAGAGAAAAGAATAAAGAGCAAAAGGTTTTCTTAAAAGGGAAGGACTAAAATGAATTTTTAAAAAAAAAAATTAGCTTATATAGTGTTAAGCAAATGGTGCCGTCTTGAGCATGGTTTAATATGCTCCAAAACGACACCGTATTGAGGGTCGACTTGAGATCCGACCTGAACTTACCTTGAGGGTTCGTATGTTTTGAAAATTAATTAATTTACCATTTTAATCCATTCGATTTTTTATTTGTTTCAATTTAGTCTTATTATTTTTTAAAATTCAATTTCACCCCTATAATTTTATTTGCTTTGTAATTTGGTCCTTTGACCAATAGTGAACCCTTTCAAGGAATGACACGTGTGAAAAGGTTAGGGTACTTTCCCTTTTGGTCCCTGTATTTTTATATTATTTTAATTTAATTATTTTATTCTGTTTTTTAATTTTAACCTTTAATTAGTTTTTTATTTTAATTAAGTCCTCTATTTATTAAAGTTTGCCCTTTTAATTTCTGTTTTTTGCAATTTATAATTTACTATTTTCTTATTTTTTAATTTAGTCCATTTATTGTTTGTTTTTATTTGTTTTTATATTTATTTATTTTATTATTATTTTATGTTTATTATGTTTATTTTCTTTAGTATTTTTTTTAGTTCAGACATTTACATATTTGCCCCTTTAATTATGTCATTTTATATTTTTATCTTTTATTTAATTACATATTTTTATTCTAGATTCAATTATATTTAATTTTACTATGACTATATATTTATTATTGCTTGCATCATTAATTAATGTTTATTGCCATTATCATTATAATTGTATTGTTATTTTTATGTGTTATCACTACTATTTTTATTTATTTATTTGTGTTATTAGTTGTATTTAATGGTATTTATTTATTTTATTCTATTCATGTATGTATTTTTTATTTTTCCATCATCAAATTGTAAATTATGTTTATACATATTCATTCATTTTTGTATAATATTCTAATAACTAAATCACATGACATTTTGATTTTTTATGTAATAAATAAACAATTTTCAAAATCGAGGTAATGTTCTTTACATCGAGAACTCGAGAAAATTATGCACTAACTTACTAGGTATGATTTTCTCTTTGAACCGGTGTAATCGAATACCCTATTTAAAATTAAAATATACAAGATTTGGGGTAATAATTAGAAACGCTCTTTATTTTCGAAGATTTGAGGTGTTGTGCTCTAACTTATTGGACGTGACTTTCCCTCTCGATTAACTCGAAATAAACGAGCTTTCTTCGTAAAATTCAATTTTTAAACGACATCAAAACATATCATTCTCGCATTTAAGGATCACATTTTAAATTTTCCACGAGTTCTCGATTTTCAACAACTAAGACATTAAATAATCGACTAGGTACCAATTTTGGGCATGTGAGAGTGCTAATCCTTCCTCATACATAACCGACTCTCAAACCCTTTTTTTTTATTTCGAAGACCAAAATATTTGTTTTAATAACTTTAAATATTTTACGAGGTGATTCAATTACACCAAATTAAAAAAGATTGGTAGAGACTGCATTTTCGTTTTTCAAAATATAAATCGGGACTTTTCAAAAAAAAGTTTCGACACTTATCATTTTAATTATAATATATAGCAACAAAACATTGATTAAGTGTCCAAATCAAGATGAAGACTTATCAAGAAGTATGTTTATTCAATCACATTGTGAGTTCTAAGTTTAAGACCAATATAAAGTTGAGTCCTAGCTACTTTTGCCTTGAAACATGAAAATAGTGACTTGTTGTTAGAGTATTTATATATTTCGTTTATAAACTTAAAATTGGGTCAGATTGGGTCAGGTTGGGGTCTTGAAGGTTCAAGCTTGAGCTCGACTCATATTTTAAGCGGATTTGAATTTTTTACCCAAGTTCATTTTTTTAACCTAACATTTTTGTTCAAACCCTTCCAAATTTTGGACAGACCTTCGAGCTTGAACGAATAACCCGACCCATGAGCAGATCTAAGTGCCAATAGCTATACTCATGAATTATTATTTTACATTTTTTGAGTCGCATGAAAGGAAACTTTCAAAAAAGTAGATGACAAGATTACGTAGTCTTGAACTAGATGTGAGAATAATAAATTTAAGGCATAATGTCAAAAATAGCTTCTAAATTTTGACTATTTGGTCATTTTGGTCCTTTATTTTTTTTGGATCACTTTAACCCCTAACGTTTTTTTTTGGTTAAATTGACCAATTTTTAATGAACATGCTGATGTGGCCATTAGTTGACTAACGGTCAACATTAACTGCTGACATGGCAATCCAAGTGTATTTAAATACTGATGTGGTACTATTTTGTTTTACATACCACGTCAACCAATGATTTTAAAATTAAATTTTTAAATATAAAATTATTAATATTACTATATTATTTTTCAAAATAAAAAATTATTAAAATTATTAAATAATTTTAATTTCATTGTTTTCCTCTCCATTTTTCTTCCCCTTTGTTTCTTTCTTTCACTGTCTCTTTCCATTGTTTCTTCACTATAGCCCCTTCATCTTCACATGTTCATTGCTTTCAAAATCATAAACTCATTTGCTTGATAAAACAAATTTTCTCATTGAGGTTTGAATAAAAATAAAAAATCCATTTGCTTGATTACAACAAGTTCCGTTTTTTTTTCTTTTTTGCTTGTAATCGTTCAAGAAAGATTCTAAGGGAGTGGGAAAAGGAGAGAATCCGAGTTCTCATCATCACGCATGCAAAGAAAATGAAATTGAGAAAGAGAAGACCTCTCACCTTCGATTTGCTCTCCTTTTTATTTCATCTATTTTTTTTTCACCAAATTTAAAACCTCTACTTCTCTTATAAACTGAAAGGATTGGACAAATTTTGATTTTTTTATGTGTGATCTAAGTTGAAATCTATTGTAACCGTTTTTGGTTTTGGGAATGAAAGGGCTATGAGTGTATGTATGTCTGTGCACTGGTGGCCAACTGCCACTCGACAGCCACAAGTGGTGGCAGCTAGTTTCAGCAACCCTATACCTTAAACTGCTGAGAAATAGCAACAACCATCTATGTAAAAATTGGATTGTGTTTGGGAAGAAGAGAAAGAGTGGTATGAAGTAGAAGGAAAATAAGAAGGGGAAGCGGAAGAAACACCTTTCATAAAAGACTCTCCATATATATTTGAACTGATATTATAGAAATCCATTGTAGCTGTTATTTCTTTAAAATAAAAAAAGATTGAAACTTGAAACTTGAAACTTGAAGATGAAAATTAAAAAGAAAAAAACAATTTGTATCTTATCAAAACTTCAGAACAAATTTCAAAAACCTAGAAAAAGATTAAAGAGGCTTCAACAACGGGGATGATAATGATTACAATTTTAAAAAAATTTAATAATTTTATATTTTAAAAAAAATAATTTTAAAATAATTTATTGACGTGATATATAAAGTAAAATAGTGTCACATCAGCATTTAAATACACTTGGACTGTCATGTCAGCGGTCAATATTGATCATTAGTCAACTAACTGTCACATTAGCATGTTCGTTAAAAATTGATCAATTTGGCCAAAAAAAAGTTAGGGGTTAAAGTGATTCAGAAAAAGATAATGAGTCAAAGTGATCAAACAATCAAACGTTAAGTGATTATTTTTGACATTATGCTTAAATTTAAATGGTTATAATGGTATCATGCTTGAAGAAATCTAATTCAGATCCCATATGATTATAACGACAGACCATATTTCAAGCTAGAAACAATGTGAAAATGTTTGCCTTTCTCATTTATTTTCCAAAATTAAATACCGAAAGCTCAACACAATAGCAAAAGTAGTCACGATCGATCCTGTAGTGAGCCCAATAGCTAGCGTGGTGTCCAGCAGTAAATTTTACGTGAAAAAAGACTGAAACACGACTAGGAACTTCATTGTAGTTGGATCAAACAACCTTGACATCGGGCCTGTCATCCTCGACCATGAAAGAACGCCAGAACCAGTGCTGCTTCCAGACTTTGTCGGCCATAGCATCTACAGGAACACCTTTGGTCTCAGGCAACAAGAACCATGTGAAGACTCCCATTATGATAATCCAAGCAGCGAAGAAGAAAAAGATTCCAGCTTTCATGTGGCATAGCATTGAGAGAAAAGCTTGACCAATGATGGAAGTGAAGAGCATGTTGGTGCTGACTGCAAAGGCAAAACCAGCTGATCTGGTCTCCAGAGGGAAAATCTCACTAGGAATTAACCAGCCAAGAGGTCCCCATGACCAGGCAAAGCCCATGACAAAGGTACACACCAAGATCACCACAAAGATTCCCTCTCCTTTGGAAAGATTGTCACCTGTGGTTTTCAATTCTATGAAAAGGATTATGCCAATAATAACCTGCATGAAATTCATGCAACACGTTAAATACCAACATTCATTAATTTATAATAAGTGAATAAAAATATAAGATGGAGACTTGACCTGGGAAATGAACATTTGGACACAAGCTTCAAGTAGCAGAATTCTCCTGCCCGCCCTATCTACTACATATATTGAAACTACAGTACTAAACACATTGACAAGGCCAGTAATAACAGAAGAAAGCAATGCAGCATCATTCCCAAATCCCACCGTCTGGAACAGAACAGGAGCGTAGAACATTATAGCGTTGATTCCGGTAAATTGCTGGAAAATTTGCAGACAGATGGAAATTACTAGTTGGGGTCGGCTAACTGGCTTCATTAGTTTGCGGAAAGGGTCCTTTACTTGCTTTGCCATCTCACATGCATGTATAATTGAATCAAACTCGTCATCAACATTTTCGATACCACGAATCTTCCTCAGAACCTTCCTTCCTTCCTCAACTTTGTGACGTTCAATAAGGCTAGTTGGAGTCTCACAAATGAGTATAGATCCCAAACAAAGCATCAGAGCAGGGACACCAGCAATGCCAAGAGAAATTCTCCATCCATGAGGATGGACGTTTATTGTAAAGTAGTTTATTAGATTGGATACAAAGATTCCAATTGTAATGAAGAGCTGGAAACTTATGTTTAGTGCTCCACGAAGATTAGGTGGAGCTATCTCCGATAAGAAGAGTGGTACCGCCTGAAATAATAATTGATTAATATAAATTAAATTGAAAAGGATACATTTAATTATGTAAAGGCCATTGGTAGAATTGAAGTGATGCATGCAGAAGAGCCGGTCACTAACACTAATTATATAACTTACTTGATTGGCAAACCCAACACCAAAGCCGAGAAAAATTCTCCCAAAAATTAACATTTCGATGTTGATAGCTCCAGCAGTCAAAATGACACCTATTATGAAAAAAATTGAAGCAATCTGCATGGTGAGTTTCCTACCATATTTTGAGCACAACTTTGAAGCTACAAAACTAGCCATTAAAGCAGCAATGTACAAGCAAGACGTGAACAACTGGAGGAATTGGTTATCGTATTTGCAGTAATTGTTTTCAAGAGCACGCTGTTTCTTTTCAAACACAGCTGGAAAGAATTCTTTTAAGAAATCATCCATCGATGTTACTCCACCTGTTAATCCAAATCAAACCCTTTTCTTAGCACATGTTTTTAATTTGAATCTAATAATTTAAATATTCTAAAGAACAAAGAAAACCTGAAATGCCAATATCATATCCAAACATCAAGCCTCCAAAGGCTGCTATGATCACGCAAACTATTACAAACAGTGTTATCCTGCCTTGAAATTCTTGATTCTCACCAGAGCCGCTTACTATGATTGGAGGCATTTTCCTCTAAAGTTGCAATGAAGATATAGATACAAATACAAATATAGATAGGAATGCTAGCTCTCTTTTCCTTTTCTTTATTTGCGAATAAGTAATAAAGACCAACACTACTATTCTTATTTAGTTGTCATAAATTAAAGCTTCAGTGTCTTAGACCTTATTTTAGCCTGGTTTATATACAACAGTTGAGAATAACACTGAAATCTGACATTGACATTTTCTTCGAACTAAAACCACGATAAATTGTGCATAACAATTTTTTCTAAATTTAACATTCATCTGACTTTATTCAGATTTGGAATGTATGCGAAAACCCCACCCGAAACTGATATTCCTGATCCATTATTTTCGACATTGACAAAGGATTACTTACACTAACAGTTACTAATCCACCTCAATAAGCACAATTCCACATCTTTTCCTAATTATATGTGGATTTGGTCACATTTAGAGCTCATACTTGTTGGTGTCTAGAATCGAGACCAGAACAAAAATGACAAAGGAGCCAAAAACACTTAGCAGATGGAATAAACTGCTTGTATTTCATCATCATTTTCATTTAAAAAATTTATAATATATAGGTGAAATGGTTACAAGTAATCAACTAATGCTACCAAATCATCTTGAAAAGTTAAACATAAAACCTGTACACAAATTGATTTGAAGAAATCAGAACCTAATAACATCATTTCAATACTAACTCTGTTTGGTTTAACAAGTTATCTTAACAAGTAGACTAATAAAAAAAAACATCAATTTCAGAACATGCGCATCCTGCTCGCACTTCATTTATGGTTTCGCCAAAACCCTTAACAGCTCCCACTTTGATAAGCTCGCAGCTTGGATTGAGCTTGCTTCTTTGGGTGAGCTCACAGCTTTTGATGAGCTTGCAGTAATGTTTGAGCTTGCAGCTTCCGCTTCCAATGAGCTCGCAACTTTGAATGAGATTGCAGTTTTGTTTGAGCTTGCAAGTATATAGCTCGCAGATTTCAATGAGCTTGCAGGTGTGCGATCTAATTTTCCATTACATGGATGGCCACTTCCAAACAATACTCCTAATTTCAGAACAATTAGAGTTCATATTATCATCATGCATTAAGAGAAGCATCAATTCAACAAAAGAGACCAATCTTACATATAATTGAGAGGTATTATTGTATTGTTGCTTTTTCCAATTCCTGCACCGTACAACTGACCACAAATCTTGTGTTTGTAGCTAACATCCACACAAGTTTATACTCTCTTTCAAAATCAATTAGCAGCCCCATCCATCTTTTTCCTCAACTCTCTACACTCCTCTAACTCCAAATCAAACAACCCCCTTCTAAATTCAATCTTTCTCGCCTAGACAACATTATACACTATCAAGTCCATCCAATTAGCAATCATAAAGTCTTGAAAACCTCTACCTAAAGACACTTTGTAAGGTTCCTCATCAGTCTCGATTGGCGGTACGAACGAGAGATGTTCACTAAATATTTTCAATGTTAAAGTCAATACTTTATTTAAGAAAAAAATAATAAAATCATAGAAAATAGATAGATTCACTTTTAAAAATAGACAAAAATCATGTTATTAACATTTAAAATCTAACTAGAAGTGATTGGAGGTATCCGGGGCCTAAAACGAGTCTTGGACGGCTTAAAACTAGCAAAATAGTGCAAGGATCCTCCTTGACATTGTTGTATAGGTACAACTACCTAGTTGTGCTGATACAAGTGTTTAGAACTATTCACTTGAGCATCTTGTAACACTTGCGCCAATACATCTGACCTCATCTAGCGAAGCTTCGACCCTGAGTAAAATATTGCCCTGAAGATCTCTTTTTCAACCCCAAATTTCACCATGTCAAAAATCAAATTTAGAGAAATTAAAAATGACATTTTAATGGACGAAAACAACTCTTGGAACATCTCCAAAACTAGACTCCCATTAAACATGTTAAAAAAATAGTTAAAGGTCAACATCTTCATCCATAAGGCATAGTCAAAATAAAACAAAACTTGTCGAAGCATGCATGAGTTATGCTAGCATCATAAAACACATATAAACCATTTAAAAGCCAATCTAATTGTGTCAAACCTAAGCATGTAAACAACCATTCAAAATATATAGATTGGACTCAAGGCCATCCAAAGTAAATAAAAAAAGAAAAAGTGGAGGCTATCATCATACAATTTATAATAATATGAAACAAATATATTTGCATCCCTCAGTGACCTCTTTAAGTACATGCCACTAGGTACTAATTGTAAATACTAATGTTCCATACTCTTCAATGATAGCAATGATTGATACATGTATGGATGAGGTGAAATTTATTAAAGACAATTCAACTAAGTTACCAATTTTCAAGCTCAAAAGATTAATCAACTTGTAGGGAAATTTCGGATGGGATCCAGGAAGTTATGGGCTGAGATGTCTACATAGTATTTGAAGGGCAATCTATTATTTAAAAAAAAAACTTTGAATCACTCGATTTCTAGTTCAAGATCTCAAGTTATGACTATTTTAATGAAGATTACACGAGAAGAATTTTTTGATGAGATTATTATGGAGACTTATGAGTTTCAAGCTTTAATTTGAGTTTAAATCATATTGGATTCGATTTTTAGGTTTAATTTTTATTTTATATGAGCCTAATATTGTATATATTAGGTTTCATTATTTTTATTATTTATTTATTCTGAATTTTAGGATATTTTTAAGTATTTAAAGTTGTTTAGGAGTTTTATATTTCTTAGTCAACAAGAAAGCTTAGCTCTACTAAAACTACTTTTTGGTTAGATTAATTAAAGTTTCATGACACTTAAAAGTTTTATTTCAAAGTAATTAAGTAGCCTACATAAAGGCCTCTTCATTATTCATTAGAGACAAAATTGTTTTCATTAATAAAATTTTCAACTTTGGAATTTAGTTTCTTTGTGCAATATTTCTTTATTGTGATATTTAGAAGGTAATTTTCTTCTCAATTTTCTTCAAGGAGTTGTGAGAATTCACTTTTCATCCTTCAATTTGCCAAAGATTATTTCTTGAATGGTTGATTAATTAATTGAGTTGTTGGAAATGAGATTGTGGATGTGCCTTAATATTCTCTTGTTTAACTTATGTTATTATGTATGCTTAGTAGTACTTTCGAACATTCATATAGCTTGCAAAAGCTCACAGCCTTATCCTAAAACTTGTAGGCTAGTAGTGCATTCAAGGAGTAAGGACTGAGGAGTGGGCAAGTGTGGTTATCTATCCAAGGCATGGCTTTCGAGTAGGTTTTTTTTTTTATGGTTTTGGATACATTGAATGAAGACAATGTGGGTTATAGTTATTAGTATTATCATTTTGGGACTAGACTGATGGATTGTTGATGTTGTTTTTGGACTTTGATTGTGGACATTTTGATGCCTGAGAATGAGTTTAATGATACATGCTATGCTTCCTTGATGATTATTTATTATTGTGGCATGTAATTTGATTATTTTTAATATTTTGTCAATATTCCGATTTAGTTCCTGAGATACTTGTTTTTAAAAGTAACTAAGAAATGCTAATTGGATTAAACTAATTCTTTACCAAATATTTATAAAAATATTTTAGAGTTAAAATATACCTTTAGATTCATGTTACACGTGTGTTTTCACAATTTTTACATGAAATGACGTTTTTGCCTTATACCCCGTTTAAGTAATTTTGTTAGAAAAAGCATGCATCTTGGTTTCAATTGTTTATTTTTGTCTATATATGAGTTGAATACATGAATGAGACTTTCGTTGTTGATTGAGAAAGAAATCAAATAATCAAGTGCATGTGAAAATGACTGATGGAGTTTTGGGTCACTTCAGTGACTAATGTGACGTTTCAGATTCAGGTCGGACCATCCTGGCTGGTGTTGGGGTGGATGGGGCTGCAGTGCCACAAGGGAGATATACCTTGTATTTGGCATTGGAGCTGATGACTCTCAAAAGATAAAGGCATAGATTTGACTAACTCGACTGGCAATACCTCGGACTGGACCCAAGAAGACTAGATCTTCAATTCGTTTATCAATTTATTCACTTGTGATGTTTTAAGAGTGACATACTTTAATCCTGAGTAGATGATGGACTATGTATGCGTGACTCATATAATTTGATGGAAGTAAAAGCCTATGTTCAAATAGATATGGAACCGAAAGTTGGTGCGTTGGTTATATGACTTTGGCAGTATGTAGCATCATTCACCATAGTTGAATTCATAGCCTAAGACAGGGGTAAATGATATCCTCTCATTGACATTACATGATAGATGAAAAGTAAATATGGATGTGGGTCATTTGCCTTTGTGATGAAGTTGATAGTAATTAACTTTTCATGACAGTAGATGTAATAGTTATCACGAGATAAAATAAGATCATATTGGGAGTGTGGATTTATCCTAATGAGATTAAGGATATCCTATGAGGGGAACACAGTTATGAAAAGATCATTGGACGAGCACTAATTAAGTTGCTTTTGTAATGATATGTAACAAGAGGGAGCTCGGTCATAACACTATAGTGGAATGAAATTATGTCTAAATGAGTTTCTAATTAATATGCGAGAATGTAAGGCCTTAAAACTAGGTCTAGTAGTTTTGAGTAAGTTTACCGGGTTCGAAGTGAAAATTAGGAGTTAATCGTGTTTATTAGTAATTTTTTTTATTTAGATTAATTTAATTTAAAAATCGAGAAATAATGTTCCGGAAAATAAAAATATTTTTTGAAAAATTAATTTTATAGTTTTAAATAATTTTGGGGTAAAATAAATATTTTGGATCAAATTAGAATTGAAAAAAAAATAAAATGGGGGTTTAATTGAAAGAATTTAAAATATTAATAATATAGGACCATTTTGCAAAACAAGCGAAATGTTTGAGTGGTTCTATGACAAGTTACTCATAGTCTCGGAGTTTTAGAAGGAAAAGATTATTTTGTAAAACAAGGGAATTGTGGGAGTGACCTGATGGCAAATTCCCCAATTTTTGAAAATCAGGTGGGGGTTCTCCAACTTAACAACACTGCAACCTCCTCACTTCACTCATAATTTTCACCTGATTTCAAAACATTTTCTCTCATTTTTTTTTTTCATTTTCGAAGTCAACATATAAAATATTAGATCTCATATTTTATTCTCTCCAAATTTTCCAGAAATGATTTTCAAAGTTGAGAAAATTTCATCCGAGTTCTTCAAAGATCTTGATCCAATCTTCAATATTGGAAATTCCAAACCGATTGAAGTTATGTTCTCAACTCTAAATTCATTCTAAGGCTATTTTTAATCTTTTTTTTTATCTAAATTGATTAAAATAGTTTTTCACAAGTTGATCTCTTAGCTCTTAAACATGAGATTCATCAATGGTGAATTCATGGTTTTGAGTTGAAATCCAAGTTTAAATGGATATCTAAGCTTATTAAGAGGTCTTTGATCAGAAAACAAAATATCAAACTAGTCTGGTTGATCAATTTTGACAAATTCGTTTTTAACTAAGAACATGAGTTGATTTTTCGAAAAATTATGAAATGGTTTTTTTGATGAAATTGATGCTTAGGTTTTGTGTTGATAGATTATAAATGATGTTTAGAAATGTTTTTTGGTGCAGAGAAGGTCATTTAGGGATTGAAATTTGTGTTTCGGCTAGATCGTGAGTTTTCGGTAAGGTAGATTGGAGAGGCATTTAGAATTTATGTAGTTCATGATTTTTTGATTTTCTTATTGTTAATGATAGCTTGTAATATGTATTTTATATTTGTTTAAGCTCCACATCGAGGAGAGGTCACTACTAATCAAAATCGAAGTCCAAACATAGCTACTTGATACACTTTGACTTGAGAAGCAAAGTGTGAATGTGAGTGGTTTTTAAAGGCAATTGGTAAACATTTCTATATACATTCTTAATGGGGCTTTTAATTTTGTTTCTAGTGATTCAATTGTATCTCAAATGGTTTAGATTTCAAAATTGATTTTAATTTTATAAAGTATATTTGTAAATGATTTATGGAAATTGTGAATATTGTGTTTGGTATGATTGATTTGAATTGTACTGATTGACAATTGGAGCATGAATTACTTTATATTAAAGCACTTGATGATGGTTTTATAATTATTTTTAGATCCATGGACAAATACATTTATTGTGTTTACCTATGTTGTTAGTAAAATTGCTAAGTGACATGCTTTAAATTGAATTTTTATATCATGAATTAAGTGCTTAAATATCAGTGTTTATGCCCTGTGTGATTGGTTATATTGCTAACATTGCATGGTGCATCCATTGGATATAGATGGCATGCCATAGGATTGTTGAGTACTCACCACTACATGTGTTATTTGTAAGCATATGGCTCTAGGAGTATTGATTTTTTTGGAGTGGATATGGGAGTGTTGTGTTTTTTCTTCAATCAATCATTGGTGATTTCGAGGCGATATAAGGGAGTGCGTGGCTACGCCCCACTCAACCGGAGTATTGTATTTAATATTTGGGAGATCAGAGATCCGTTTATCCAATGCATGATCACATGTTTATATTTTGCCGTGGATGACATTTGCCAATATAAGTACTTGTTTGTTAATTAAATTATGATTTCATATGCCATAATAAATGTGATTTTTATTCATGGAATAATATGCGAAGTTATGATGTTATGATGTTGCAATGTTGCTAGAAATTTCAATCAATTGAATGCTATAGTTGAGCAGGAAAATATAATTGAAATTGTGATTCATATACTTTAAATTTGATACATGATTTACCTTGGTTTAATTATGTTTTTGGTTTGATTTACTTATTGAATTTATTGCCATTCATTGAGCTTTTTCAGCTCACACCCTCATAGCTTTGTGCAAAGTTGAGGAGCAAGGGCAAGGCTGGTCCAAGTTTAAGGCTACTTGGTAATATAGATTAAGGACTTTTTTATAGATACATTAGAGGGCATTGTGAAACTCAATTGGGATAATTCAATACACTTGTAATGAATGTTTGGGACTTACATTTGGACATTAATTTTAAGATGTTATATTTTTTTTAATGTTTGATTTGTAGGTTAAATGTTGAGTGTATTATTGTATGTTGCTAAGTGATAACATGATGATTGAAAACATGGTGATTGAAGCAAGAAATTTTCACTAATGCATTTTATTTGTAGCTTGTTAAGGAGTGGATAGCTTTGTGGCTGAGGTAAGTCCATTGTATGATTTATTTGTTAAGCATGATTTTGAATGTTTAAATTATGTATACATTTTATTTATTAGTTGTATTTAGATTAATTAGAATTGTATGTATGATTAAGGCGGTAAAACTTAGCTAATATAGCCTTAATTAATAACTGGATTAAGGAAAAATGGTTAATTAAAATGAATTTTTAGATGTTTCATAAATTGATTAAAAGAAGGTTGGTAAACAATGAGAATTAAAATCCTTAAAAAATAATAATAAAATTTTAAAATGGTTCACAAATCGCTTACGCAATAAGATTAGATAATTATTAGATAGAATTGAGGTGTTATAAGGTTGAGGTATGTTCTAGGTGGTTTTGTGTGAGAGAGTTACTTCGGTGACTAATGTGTCGCTTCAGATTCAGATCGATCCATTCCGGTCGGGTTTGGGCTGCCACAGAAAAGTTGGAATTTATTTATAAATCATTAGAGCTCGAATTTCACATATCTAACTGGTTCCTCCACTAGCTCGTTGAAATTGAAAATGAATTGCATGTTGAATCAAATAAACACAAATGGATAGAAATGGTAAAGTTAGAAAAACGGTAAACATTAAAAAATGAATGTGGTTTTCTCACTAAATGGAAATGACCTGGAAAATAATTTTATGGTTTTTCGATTCAACTAAGTAATTGAAGTTAAAAAATGGAATTAAATTAATTGGTCATTGTTAGTCCATTGAATATAGAAATATTAAATATGTTTCGTCATAAATTCTATTACGGTAAAGTTGTCATGAGTTTAAGAGAAATAAAACCGAGTTAAAAAATTATTTAATTGGGAAATTAATAAATAAATTTTTTGATTTTTTTAGAAATAGAAAAAACATATATTGGGTTGGATTGAATTATAAAATGTTGGGTTAAAAGTTTAAGAAGCACTTATAATTAAATCTGATACGTGAGAGGTCCAAAAGCCCTCATGTTAATACATGAGATGACAAACCCTAGTACATTTAACTAGGGTTGCCACCCCTATCAGTCCTTGTTGAACTAGGATTTTCTTTTTGTATTGAAATAGATTTCTACTAATTCAACAAGAGTTTAATTTATTCTCCCTATAAATAGATGATATCGGTAGGGCTAAACACACAAATTTGAGATATTATTACTATGCTCGAAAATAGTGAGAAATTATTTTCTAAGTATAAATTTTATTTTTCGAAATAACAATTCTACCGATTTCTATTATAGAGAAAATTTCGCATTCCTACTAGAAGTAAAGTAAATAACTTCTGGTTCTATGTTTAATTTGAATTTGTTCGAGCCTACACTTGAAGCATTTTGTGGTACAAGAATAGTGGAGAAGGTCGTTCGAATGAAAACCAAGAATGAAAAGGATTCATCTAGCCGAAAATACTTGTATGATTTCAGAAAAAAGCTTATTGCTATAAAAATCACAAAATGGCTTGGTTATCAAAATATTAATTTTTTGTTGTCTAAAAAAAATGTTTCAAACCGAATATTTCCAACAATGACTCAAGCCCGAATAGTTTGAAACTTTGCAATTTAGTCCTCCAATGGTCTTTGGTTATGAAAAGAGCTTTCGTAAGCTCGTATAAATCCTAAATATGTTAATGTACTTTATGTTACTGATGTAATGATTATGTTTGTGAATGTATTGTGTTGATTCAATAGAAATTATGTTGCAATTGACCGTAATTGCTCCAAAATGTGGCACCCTGTGGTACCCCAAACCCGACAAAAACAGACCGGCCCGAATTTGAAGCGACAAATTAACCATCGAAATGACTCTCCAACAGAAAACCACTCAAAACACACCCCAATTTGATAACACCTCAATTCTAACTAATAATTATCTAATCTTATTGTAAAAGTGATTTGTGAACTATTTTAAAACTTTATTTTTTAAGGATTTTAATTCTAAATGTTTACCAACCTTTTTTTAGTCAATTTATGAAACCACTAAAAATTTCATTTTAATTAATCATTTTTCCTTAATCCAATTATTAATTAAGGCTATATTAGCTAAGTTTTACAACCTTAATCATACATACAATTCTAATTAATCTAACTAATAAACAACATGTATACATAATTTAAACATTCAAAATCATGCTTAATAAACAATAATTAAATCATACAATGGACTTACCTTAGCCACAAAGCTATCCACTCCTTGACAAGTTACAATTAAACTGTATTAGTGAAAATTGCATGCTTCAATCACCGTGTTATCACTTAGCAACATACAATAACACTCTCCGCATTTAACCAATAAAACAAACATTAAAAACAAATATAACATCTCAAAATCAATGTCCAAATGTAAGTCTCAAACATCCATTACAAGTGTATCAAATTATCCCAATTACGTGCCACAATGCCCTCTAATGTATCTATAGAAAAGTCCTTAATCTATACTACCAAGTAGCCTTAAACTTAGACTAGCCTTGCCCTCACTCCTCAACTCCCCAAAGCTGAAAAACTCTACACAAAGCTGTGAGGGTGTGAGCTGAAAAAGCTCAGTGAATGGTCATAAATTCAATATGTAAATCACTTAAAAAACTTATTTAAACCAAGGTAAATTATGCATCAAATTTTTAGTATATGAATCACAATTTCAATTATATTTTCATGCTTAATTATGACATTCAATTGATTGAAATATCTAGCAACATTGCAACATCATAACATAATAACTTCACATGTTATTCCATGAATAAAAATAACATTCATTATGGCATATGAAAACATAATTTAATTAACAAATAAAAACTTATATTGGAAAATGTCATCCATGGTAAAACGAATGCATATAGCTTTGTCGGTTGGTATGATCTCCCAAGTATACTTACTGAGATACACAAATTCCCACTCAGATTTAGCAACAGACTTGTTTCCCTGCTTTAGTTCCAAGAACTCTTTCTTCTTCCAGTCCAGATACCAATTACTGATATACTTCTTTTTGAATTCCGTCTGGAAAAATTCCTAAGTAATCTCATTCTCAGACACCACAGCCAACATCGTCCACCAACTATAGGCTTCATCTTTCAGTAGTTATGCAGCACATCTCAAATAATCTTTAGGAGGACAGGTCATTTCATTAAAAACTCTCAAGGTATTTTCCAACCAGTACTCAGCTCTGGATGGATCATCCTCGATACTTCCCCTGAATTCTTCTACCCCATATTTTTTGACTTTATCTGTTGGTATGCGGCGTCGCTGTTCTACCACAAGAGGAGGTGGTGGTACAATCTGTGGTACCGCAGGTCGTACAACAAGTTGCATAGGTGGAGGTAGATGTTGCAGAACTCTCTGATTACCTTTCGTAAATTCAAAAACCATTGGCCTTTCAGGCTGAAGAACATATTTTTAGCTTCATTTTCAGTCATTGGTGTAATCGGTACACCTCGACTCGTGCCAGAATCACTAGGTGGAATATTACTATTTACCTTGTTGGTCTCCCCTTGTTCCGATTCAGACATTTTACTTATTTGCAAAAATTCAAGGTTAGATCAGATCTATTATAATCACACTATCATAGGTTTATATGGCTTGTAGTCTCTAAACTCTTTAATTCATAAATTCAGTCCAAGAATCGGCTAAACCACAAGCTATAATACCACTAAATGTAATACCCAAAACCCATTACCGTTATTGGCTTTGGCCTCGGGGGTCCCTTCGTTCGTAAATCTCAGATTAACTTTCAATGTTACTTCCCTTATCCGTATTTTAATAAAGCATTTCAATATACATGTCATAAAACATGAATGTGAAGTCAATACAATTCAAACACAGGTAAAAAGGTCATTTCCACGATTCTAAGAGACTTCTACCGATACTTGTTGGATATGTATCGGAAATGGTCAAGTCAGTAAATAATTCTAAAATAGCAGTAGACTTCTACTGATACTAGGGATGGTTCTACCAATACAAGTGATACATCTACTAATACAAGTCATGCTTCTATCGATACTAAAAACACTCTAAAGAGCTAGGAAGTTTTACTCTACAACTTCTATCGATACAAGCACCTAGACTACTGATACTTTTATGAACAAATCTACCGATACCTACTGTGCAACTGCCAATACAACCTTAGTCAGCAAACAACCTCTCTCCTCCCCTGTACTTCTATCGATACATGCATGAGAACTACCGAAACAAGTAATCATATTTCCAAAATAATGCACATAATTCTCTTAAGTTTATATTCAACCATCTTAAACACAACAAGTACAAATCCATTACACATTGAATACTCCAACTCATGAACAACAACATGGTGATATTGTAATCACTACAAAACATAAAATACCTTAGGAAACAAGTATCATGATATCCTCATTTTAAATAATATTACACATCATTCACATTAAGTTCACAATCTTACAGCATGTCATATAAGCCAGGTGATACGAAATACTACTAAACGAGATCCCAAGATAGTATGATTCTTCTCGAGATCCTATCTCAAACAGCAAAATGAATCTACAAAACAAAGACAGGACACAGGTAAGCTTGAGCTTAATAAGTTCATTGTATAGTTAACTTACGAAATAACCATAAAATGAGAAAGAGAATGTGAACTATCATCTCCATTCCTTTCATCTTCAATGTTCATTACCCCTTTCAGGCCTTCTAGTGAAAATAACTCCTGCGATCCAGTAATGCTCTTACGAGCTAGTATGCTCAAACGTGCTAGTTGGCTATTCATTTTGTGTCTTCCATCACGATCCATCATCAAAAATGAAACCACCCAAGTAATATTAGCATTTAACAAGTAGAATATGATTACGGAAACTTACCGGACAAATTTGCAGTCAAACGAAACTCTAGGGACTATTCTATAATTTTTCCCTTTTCCTCGATCTGCAGTTCGCTCGTGATCTAAATCAATAAATCATTAAATTTCCACATTAAATCATGAAACTTAAATCATTTCTTGCATTTATGTCCATTTTTGAGAAATTAACAAAATTACCCTTATACTTTCATTTTCATTCAATCTAGTCCTTAGGGGCTTAAATATGCACAATAACCAATTTCCTTAAAACCCCATGGAAACTGAACATACAACTGTATATACTCAAGCCCTACATGCCATTATTTCACACCAAATACAACAATTTCATCATTTTAACATTTTAGTCTTTAAACCCTAACTTCATCAAAAATCACTTCACAAAAACATCAAACCCAACTACCAAGCTTACAAGTCCACTACAAAAATTCAAGAACAAGCTCATTCATCAAATGAAAAAGTTTATAAGATTTGACAGATTCACAAATTAGTCATTAAGTTAATACAGACTTAAAAACTTAAAAATTACTAAAAATGATCAAGGTTTACCTTCCCAAATCAAAGCTCAAAGTTTGAAAATTGCAACCCTAGGTTTCTCCTCTTAGTTGTATAAAGAAATTACCAATTTCTTCTTTAAATTTTTACTTATATAACAATGAAAATTTTGTAGATTTTAAGACTTCCATCATTAGCTTTAAGTAACCCCTTTTTACCTTAATTAATCTTACCCATAATCACTTATTTCATGACATTGCACCCACTTAATTTCAATTGGATAATTTATCTACTTAATTCTTCTAATTAAACAATTTACTTTTGCACCTTCTTTAATTTAATCCATTTTTCTTAATTAGATATCTAATCGATAGAATTTCTTAACCAAAATTTAATACAATGCTGACGACATCATAATATTAAAATAAATTAATTTATGACTTGACACGTTGGAGTTGTGGTCAAGAAACCATTGCTTTCGAAACCACTAAAAATCGAATTGTTACAACTCTCACCCTTAGGAAAATTTCATCCCGAAATTTTTGACCAGTAAACAGGTTGGGATACTATGATATCATTGAAGCCTTTGTTTCCCAAGTTGCTTCTTCCAACCCGTGACGGTTCCATAATGCCTTTACTAGTTGCACTCTTTTTTCCGTAGCTCTTTTACCTCACAAGCTAAAACTTTAACCGGTTCCTCTGAATACGAAAAATTCAACTATAACTGAACTTCACAAGGTGTAATCACATGAGAAGGATCTGATCTGTACCATCTTAACATCGAAACATGAAACACATAATGAATCTTCTCATGTTCTGGAGGTAAGGCTAGCTTATAAGTTACAGTTCCAACCTGCTCGATAATCTCATACGGCCCAATAAACAGTGGATTAAACTTTCCTTTTCTACCAAACACAACACCTTTTTTCAAGGTGATACTCTTAAGAAAACTCGATCTCCAACCACAAACTCTATATCTTTCCTCTTAATATTCGTGTATGACGTCTATCGGTCAGACGTTACTTTTAGACAATCTCGGATTATCCAAACCTTATCCTCAATTTCATGTATCAAATCACTCCCAACCAACTTAGGCTCGCTCAACTCAGACCAATACAGAGGTGTTCTACATTTTCTACCATATAGAGCTTCGAACGGTGACATCTTTACACTTGACTGGTAGCTATTATTATAAGCAAACTCTACCAGCAGTAAATATCTCTCCCAACTGCCCTCAAACTCGATTATGCAATATCATAACATGTCCTACAAAATCTGTATTACTCACTCTAACCAACCATCTATCTACGGATGATATGCAGTGCTAAAATTTAATCTGATACGCAAAGCTTCTTGTAACTTACCCCAAAATCTTAAGGTAAAACTTGGATCTCATTTAGAGATAATAGACACTGCTACTCCGTGCAATTGCATAATCTCAAATACATGTAACTCAGCTAACCTCTCAAGTGAAAAATCTACACGGATAGGAATGAAGTGAGTTGATTTCGTCAATCTATCTACTATTACCCGATCGAATCTTTCTTCTTCGGTGTTACATATAATCTTGTAACGAAGTCCATAGTAACCCATTTCAATTTCCACTTAAGAATGGAAATAGGCTGTAGTAATCCAGACGGTACCTGATACTCGACTTTTACTTGCTGGCATACCAGACATTTGGTCATAAACTCGAAAATCTCACGTTTCATGCTTGTCCACCAATACATTTTCTTCAAGTCATTATACATTTTCACACTCCTCGGATGAATGGAGTACGTACTACTGTGAGTTTTTGTCTAAATGTCTGCCTCAAATCTGGCTCGCTAGGAACACATATTCTGCCATTGAAGTACATCATACCCTCAATATGAACTGTAAATTCTGCAGTGGGATCATTTTGAATTTGTTCTTTCTTAACTGCGAGCTTCGGATCGTCTTTTTGTAACTCTCAAATTCATTATAAAAATACCGATCTCATCCTAAGTTCAGCTGTAATTGATCCATCGCCTTTCAACGACAAATATGCATTCATAGCTCTCAAACTAAACAACGATTTTCAGCTCAGGGCTTCAGCAACCACATTAGGTTTTCCCCAATGATAGTCAATTACTAAATTATAATCTTTCAGTAGTTCCAACCATAAACGTTGTCTCAAGTTCAATTCTTTTTGAGACATCAGATACTTTAGGATTTTATGACATCTCTCACCATACAAGTAGTGTCACCAAATATTCAATGCAAAGATAATGGTAGCTAGATCCAAATCGCGAGTCAGATAATTCCTCTCATGCGGCTTCAACTGTTGGGAGGCATACGCTATCACTTTCCCAGCTTCCATCAGTACATATCCCAACCCATTTAATGACGCATCACTGTAAACAACAAATTCCTTTCCTGTCTTTGGTGGTGTCAAAACTAGAGCTTCTGTTAACATTTTCTTTAGCTGATAAAAACTTTACTGTCACCTTACCAGTCAAATTGAGCATTTTTATAGAGTATCTTCGTCATCGGCAAGGCTATGATAGAAAAATCCTTAACAAATCGACGATAATAACCTGTCAATCCTAGGAAACTACATAGCTCAAAAACATTCTTCGAAATCTTCCTGTCGAGAATAGCGAAAACCTTACTCGGATCCACCTAAATTCCATCTGAGATACAATATGCCTCAGAAATCCAACTTCTCTAAGCCAGAACTCGCACTTACTAAATTTTGCATACAACTGTTTCTCTCGTAAAATCTGTAGCATTTCTTCCAAATGATGCGTGTGATCATCCTCTTTCTTAGAGTAGATTAGTATATCATCGATAAATACAACCACAAATCTATTCCGTTGAGGATGATAAACTCTGTTCATTAAATCCATAAATGCTGTCGGTGCATTAGTAAACCCAAACGATATTACTAGAAACTCATAATGCCCGTATCGCGTTCTGAAGGCAGTCTTCAGCACATCACAGTCCTTTACTCGCATCTGATAGTAACCCGGTCGAAGGTTTATCTTTGAGAACATAGTTGCACCTTTCAGCTAATCAAATAATTTATCAATACGTGGTAACAAATACTTATTCTTTACTGTAACCTTGTTCAACTACTGATAATCTATGTAAATCCTCATTGAACCGTCTTTTTTCTTTACAAACAGCACTGGTGCACCCTAAGAGGACACACTCGATCGTATAGAACCCCTATCCAAAAACTCTTGCAACTGCGCCTTGAGTTCTTTCAACTTAGTTGGTGTCATTCTGTACGGTGGAATCGATATCGGAGTCTTACCTGGTATCAAATCAATGCCAAATTTCACCTCTTTAATCGACGACAAACCCGATAACTCTTCAGGAAACACATCTATGAAGTCATTAACAATCGATACCTGATTCAATTTTGTTCCTGACCCTCGAGTATCAAGTATGTAAATGAAGAATGCTTTGCAGCCCTTACAAACCATTTTCTGAGCAAAAATAGTCGGGCATCTTAAACCAATCCGTCTCTACTTGCAGTTAACCACCGAATCATGTTCAGTTAACCAATCCATACCCAGAATCACATCGAACTCATAAAAGGGTAACAACATAAGATCAGCTGGAAATCACAACCCTAGACTTTGAAAGAATACTTACGACACACTAGATTTACTATAACACTATGACCTAATGGGTTTGTGACTTGCACATCAAATTCAATTGACTCAACAGACAAATTTTTATCAGTTGCTAAAGCAGTACAGATATAGGAATGAGTCGACCCTGGGTCAATCAAAGCACACACAGCTACATTATAAAGATAGAATATACTAGTCATAACATTAGGTGCAATAGCCTTTTATCTAGCTCAGATGACATAGGATCTAGTGGGTGCTCGAACCTCAGACTTATTTTCATTATCTTTTTTATCCTTACGATTTTCGCCCACATGACTTCTCTAACCTGATCGTCGTCTCTTTTTGCGGTGTGATTGAAGGTTTTACACTCCGATATTCCTTCCCCTCGGGTGCTACCGTGCAGTTACGAACTTCATGATCAGTCGCTCCGCATCTAAAACAAGTTCCCTTCTTAACTCGACACTCACTATAATGGAATCTTTAACCATGCTTGCACGTAAAGTTCGGTGCATTGCAGACACTGGTCATACTATTTGCGGGTCGATTTTGAAATCTTGACCCTGACTGACCTAATCTACTACTACCATGGAAATCGGATGATTCCACTACTAGATTTCAATTCTCTCTGAACTTCTTCGATGGCGACAAGAAGAAAGTTCTAAAAGGAGCTTTCTTACTGAACTCTTTGAATCTCTTTTCTCTTTGCTATTTATGTTAGTAGATTTCTTCCATTTTCTGAGCTCGATCTGTCAAAACAAAATGGTCACAACTCTGAACCACCAATCATCATCTTGATTTCATCATTCAACCTGTCTTCAAAATTGATGCACATAGCTTCGTCGGTTGGTACGATCTCTCGAGCACTTAATGAGATACAAAAATTCCCACTAAGATTTTGCAACAGACTTGTTTCCCTGCTTTAGTTCCAGGAACTCTTTCTTCTTTCGGTCCAGATACCATATACTGATATACTTCTTTTTGAATTCCATCTGAAAAAAATCCCAGGTAATCTCATTCTCAGAGACCACAGCCAACATCGTCGTCCAACAATTGTAGGCTTCATCTTTCAGCAGTTATGCAGCACATCTTAAATAATCTTTAGGAGGACAAGCCATCTCATTAAAAACTCTCAATGTATTTTCCAACCAGTACTCAGCTCTGGATGGATCATCCTCGATACTTCCCTTGAATTCTTTTGCCCAATATTTTTTGACTTTATCTGTTGGTATGCAGTTATCTAACTTAGATGGCATAGGTTCTGGTGGGTGCTTGAACCTCAAACCTATTTGCATTATCTATTTTATCCTTACGATTTTTGCCCACATGACTTCTCTTACTCGATTGTCGTCTCTTTTTGCGGTGTGATTGAAGGTTTTACACTCCAATCTTCCTTCCCCTTGGGGGTTACCAGGCAGTTACGAACTTTATGATAAGTTGCTTCGCATCTAAAACAGGCTCCCTTCTTAACTCAACACTCACCATAATGGAATCTTCCACAATGGTTGCACGTAAAGTTTGGTGCATTGCGGACACTGGCCATACTATTCGCGAGTCAATTCTAAAATCTCGATCCTGACTGATCTAATCTACTACTACCATGCAAATTGGACGATTCCACTACTAGATTTTAATTCTCTCTAAACTTCTTTGGTGACATCAATAAGAAAGTTTTAAAAGAAGCTTTCTTGCTAAACTCTTTGAATCTCTTTTCTCTTTGCTACTTATGTTTGTAGATTTCTTCCATTTTCTGAGCCCGAACTGTCAAAAAAAAATGGCCGCAACTCTGAACCACCAATCATCATATTGATTTCATCATTCAACTTGTCTTCAAAACGGATGCACATAGCTTCGTCGGTTGGTACGATCTCTCGAGCATACTTAATGATATACACAAATTCCCACTCAAATTTAGCAACAGACTTGTTTCCCTGTTTTAGTTCCAGGAACTCTTTCTTCTTTCGGTCCAGATACCATTTACTGATATACTTCATTTTGAATTTCATATAGAAAAATTCCTAAGTAATCTCATTCTCAGAGACCACAGCCAACATCATTGTCCAACAACTGTAGGCTTCATCTTTTAGTAGTTATGTAGCAGATCTTGAATAATCTTTAGGAGGACAAGCCATCTCATTAAAAACTCTCAAGGTATTTTCCAACCAGTACTCAGCTCTAGATGGATCATCCTCGATACTTCCCCTGAATTCTTTTACCCAATATTTTTTACTTTATCTGTTGGTATGCAGTTATCTAGCTCAGATGGCATAGGTTCTGGTGGGTGCCGAAACCTCGGACCTGTTTGCATTATCTATTTTATCCTTGCAATTTTTGCCCACATGACAACTTTAACTCGATCGTCGTCTCTTTTTGCGGTGTGATTGAAGGTTTTACACTTCGATCTTCCTTCCCCTCGGGTGTTACCAGGTAGTTACGAATTTCATGATCAATCACTCCGCATCTAAAACAGGCTCCCTTCTTAACTCGACACTCACCATAATGGAATCTTCCACAATGCTTTCACTTGGTGCATTCTGAACACTAGTCATACTATTCGCGGGTTGATTTTGAAATCTCGATCCTGACTGACCTAGTCTACTACTACCATGGAAATTAGACGATTCCACTACTAGATTTCAATTCTCTCTGAACTTCTTCGGTGGCGGCAAGAAGAAAGTTCTAGAAGGAGCTTTCTTGCTGAACTCTTTGAATCTCTTTTCTCTTTGTTGTTTATGTCTGTAGATTTCTTCCATTTTCGAAGCCCGATCTGTCAAAACAAAATGGTCGCAAATCTGAGCCACCAATCATTTTCTTGATTTCATCATTCAACCTGTCTTCAAATGAATGCACATAACTTCGTCGGTTGGTATGATCTCCCGAGCATACTTAATGAGATACACAAATTCCCACTCAGATTTAGCAACAGACTTGTTTCCCAACTTTAGTTCCAGGAACTCTTTCTTCTTTCAGTCTAGATACGATTTACTGATATACTTCTTTTTGAATTCCATCTAGAAAAATTCCCAAGTAATCTCATTCTTAGGGACCAAAGCCAATATCGTCATCCAACAACTGTAGGCTTCATCTTTCAGTAGTTATGCAGCACATCTTGAATGATCTTTAGGAGGACAAGCCATCTGATTAAAAACTCTCAAGGTATTTTCCAACCAGTACTCAGCTCTGGATGGATCATCCTCGATACTTTCCCTGAATTCTTTTGCCCAATATTTTTGACTTTATCTGTTGGTATACAGTTATCTGGCTCTGATGGCATAGGTTCTGGTGGGTGCTCGAACCTAGGACTTGTTTGCATTATCTATTTTATCCATGCAATTTTTACGGTGTGATTGAAGGTTTTACACTCCGATATTCCTTCCCCTCGGGTGTTTTTGGGAAGTTACGAACTTCATAATCAGTCGCTCGCATCTAAAATAGACTCCCTTCTTAACTCGATACTCACCATAGTGGAATCTTCCACAATGCTTGCACGTAAAGTTTGGTGCATTGCGGACACTGGCCATACTATTCATGGGTCGATTTTGAAATCTCAATCCTGACTGACCTAACTACTACTACCATGAAAATTGTATGATTCCACTGCTAGATTTTAATTCTCTCTGAACTTATTCGGTGGCGGTAAGAAGAAAGTTCTAGAAGGAGCTTTCTTGTTGAACTCTCTGAATCTCTTTTCTCTTTACTGTTTATGGTTGTAGATTTATTCCATTTTTTGAGGCTGATCTGTAAAAACAAAATGGTCGCAACTCTAAACCACCAATCGTCATCTTGATTTCATCATTCAACCTATCTTCAAAACGGATGCATATAGCTTCGTCAGTTGGTATGATCTCTCGAGCATACTTAATGAGATACACAAATTCCCACTTAGATTTAACAATAGGCTTGTTTCCCTGCTTTAGTTCCAGGAACTATTTCTTCTTTCGGTCCAGATACCATTTACTGATATACTTCTTTTTGAATTCCATCTGGAAAAATTCCCAAGTAATCTCATTCTCAGAGACCATAGCCAACATCGTCGTCCAACAATTGTAGGCTTCATCTTTCAGTAGTTATGCAGTACATCTTCAATAATCTTTAGGAGGACAAGCCATCTAATTAAAAACTCTCAAGGTATTTTCCAACCAGTACTCAGCTCTAGATGGGTCATCCTCGATACTTCCCTTGAATTCTTTTGCCTCATATTTTTTGACTTTATCTGTTGGTATGCAGTTATCTAGCTCAGATGGCATAGGTTTTGATAGGTGCTCGAACCTCGAACCTGTTTGCATTATCTATTTTATCCTTACGATTTTTCCCACATGACTTCTCTGACCCGATCGTCATCTCTTTTTATGGTGTGATGGAAGGTTTTACACTCCGATCTTTCTTCCCCTCGGGTGTTACCGGGCAGTTACAAACTTCAAGATCACTCGCTCCGTATCTAAAACAGGCTCCTTTCTTAACTTGACGCTTACCATAATGGAATCTGCCACAATGCTTGTACGTAAAGTTCGGTGCATTGCGAACACTGGCGCGAGTCGATTCTAAAATCTCGATCCTGACTGACCTAATCTACTGCTACAATGGAAATCAGATGATTCCACTACTAGATTTGAATTCTCTTTGAACTTCTTCGGTGGCGACAAGAAGAAAGTTCTAGAATGAGCTTTCTTGCTGAACTCTTGGAACCTCTTTTCTCTTTGTTATTTATGTTTGTAGATTTCTTCCATTTTTTGAGCCCGATCTATCAAAACAAAATGGTCGCAACTCTGAACCACCAATTATCATCTTAATTTCATCATTCAAGCTGTCTTCAAAATCGATGCACATAGCTTCGTCGGTTTGTACGATCTCTCGAGCATACTTAATGAGATACACAAATTCCCACTCAGATTTAGCAATAGCCTTTTTTCCGTGCTTTAGTTCTAGGAACTCTTTCTTCTTTCGGTCTAGATACCATTTACGGATATACTTCTTTTTAAATTCCCTCTGGAAAAATTCCCATGTAATCTCATTCTCAGAGACCACAGCCAACATCGTCGTCTAATAATTGTAGGCTTCATCTTTCAGTAGTTATGCAGCACATCTTAAATAATCTTTAGAAGGACAAGCCATCTCATTAAAAACTCTCAAGGTATTTTCCAACCAATACTCAACTCTAGATGGATCATCCTTGATACTTCCCCTGAATTCTTTTGCCCAATATTTTTTTACTTTATTTGCTGGTATGCAGTTATCTAGCTCAGATGCCATAGGTTCTGGTGGGTGCTCGAACCTCGGACCTGTTTGCATTATCTATTTTATCCTTACAATTTTGGCCCACATGACTTCTCTGACCCGATTGTCGTCTCTTTGTGCGGTGTGATTGAAGGTTTTACACTCCAATCTTCCTTCCCATCGGGTGTTACTAGGCAGTTACGAACTTCATGATCAGTCGCTCCGCCTCTAAAACAGGCTCCCTTCTTAACTCGACACACACCATAATGGAATCTTCCACAATGCTTACACGTAAAGTTTTGTGCATTACGAACACTGGCCATACTATTCACGAGTCGATTCTGAAATCTCGATCCTGACTGACCTAATCTACTACTACCATGGAAATTGTACGATTCCACTACTAGATTTTAATTCTCTCTGAGCTTCATCGGTGGCGTCAAGAAGAAAGTTCTTGAAGGAGCTTTCTTGCAAAACTGTTTGAATCTCTTTTCTCCTTGCTGTTTATGTTTGTAGATTTCTTCCATTTTCTGAGCCTGATCTGTCAAAACAAAATGGTCGCAACTCTAAACCACCAACCATCATCTTGATTTCATCATTCAACTTGTCTTCAAAACGTATGCGCATAGCTTCGTCGGTTGGTACGATCTCTCGAGCATACTTAATGAGATTCACAAATTACCACTCAGATTTAGCAACAGACTTGTTTCCCTGCTTTAGTTCCAGGAACTCTTTCTTCTTTCGGTCTAGATACCATTTACTGATATACTTCTTTTTTACTTCCATCTGGAAAAATTCCCAGGTAATCTCATTCTTAGAGACCACAGCCAACATCGTCGTCTAACAATTGTAGGCTTCATCTTTCAGTAGTTATGCAACACATCTTAAATAATCTTTAGGAGGACAAGCCATCTCATTAAAAACTCTCAAGGTATTTTACAACTAGTACTCAGCTCTGGATGGATCATCCTCGATACTTCCCTTGAATTCTTTTGCCCAATATTTTTTGACTCTATCTGTTGGTATGCAGTTATCTAGCTCAGATGGCATAGGTTCTGGTGGGTGCTCGAACCTCGGACCTGTTTGCATTATCTATTTTATCCTTACAATTTTGGCCCACATGACTTCTCTGACCCGATTGTCGTCTCTTTGTGCGGTGTGATTGAAGGTTTTACACTCCAATCTTCCTTCCCATCGGGTGTTACTAGGCAGTTACGAACTTCATGATCAGTCGCTCCGCCTCTAAAACAGGCTCCCTTCTTAACTCGACACACACCATAATGGAATCTTCCACAATGCTTGCGCGTAAAGTTTTGTGCATTACGAACACTGGCCATACTATTCACGAGTCGATTCTGAAATCTCGATCCTGACTGACGTAATCTACTACTACCATGGAAATTGTACGATTCCACTACTAGATTTTAATTCTCTCTGAGCTTCATCGGTGGCGGCAAGAAGAAAGTTCTTGAAGGAGCTTTCTTGCAAAACTGTTTGAATCTCTTTTCTCCTTGTTGTTTATGTTTGTAGATTTCTTCCATTTTCTGAGCCCGATCTGTCAAAACAAAATGGTCGCAACTCTAAACCACCAACCATCATCTTGATTTCATCATTCAACTTGTCTTCAAAACGTATGTGCATAGCTTCGTCGGTTGGTACGATCTCTCGAGCATACTTAATGAGATTCACAAATTACCACTCAGATTTAGCAACAGACTTGTTTCCCTGCTTTAGTTCTAGGAACTCTTTCTTCTTTCGGCCTAGATACCATTTACTGATATACTTCTTTTTTACTTCCATCTGGAAAAATTCCCAGGTAATCTCATTCTCAGAGACCACAGCCAACATCGTCGTCTAACAATTGTAGGCTTCATCTTTCAGTAGTTATGCAACACATCTTAAATAATCTTTAGGAGGACAAGCCATCTCATTAAAAACTCTCAAGGTATTTTACAACTAGTACTCAGCTCTGGATGGATCATCCTCGATACTTCCCTTGAATTCTTTTGCCCAATATTTTTTGACTCTATCTGTTGGTATGCAGTTATCTAGCTCAGATGGCATAGGTTCTGGTGGGTGCTCGAACCTCGGACTTGTTTGCATTATCTATTTTATCCTTACAATTTTGGCCCACATGACTTCTCTGACCGAATCGTCGTTTCTTTTTGCTGTGTGATTGAAGGTTTTACACTCTGATGTTCCTTCCCCTCGGGTGTTACCGGGTAGTTAAGAACTTCATGATCAGTCTCTCCGCTTCTAAAATAGGCTCCCTTCTTAACTCGACACTCACCATAATGAAATCTTCCACAATGCTTGCAAGTAAAGTTTGTTGCGTTGCAGACACTGGCCATACTATTCATAGGTCGATTCTTAAATCTAGATCCTGATTGGCCTAATCTACTACTACCATGGAAATTGTACGATTCCAAAACTAGATTTTAATTCTCTTTGAACTTCTTCGGTGGCAGCAAGAAGAAAGTTCTAGAAGGAGCTTTCCTGCTAAACTCTATGAATCTCTTTTCTCTTTGCAATTTATGTTTGTAGATTTCTTCCATTTTCTAAGCCCGATCTGTCAAAACGAAATGGTTGCAACTCTGAACCACCAATCATCATCTTTATTTCATCATTCAAACTGTCTTCAAAACTGATGCGCATAGCTTCGTCGGTTGGTACGATCTCTTGAGCATACTTAATGAGATTCACAAATTCCTACTCAGATTTAGCATCAGACTTGTTTCCCTACTTTAGTTCCAGGAACTCTTTCTTCTTTCGATCCAGATACCATTTACTGATATACTTCTTTTTGAATTCCATCTGGAAAAATTCCCAAGTAATCTCATTCTGAGAGACCACAGGCAACATCGTCATCCAACAACTGTAGGCTTCATCTTTCAGTAGTTATGCAGTACGTCTTCAATAATCTTTAGGAGGACAAGCCATCTCACTAAAAACTCTCAAGGTATTTTCCATCCAGTACTCAGCTCTGGATGGATTCATCCTCGATACTTCCCCTGAATTCTTTTGCCCCATATTTTTTGACTTTATCTGTTGGTATGCAGTTATCTAGCTCAGATGGCACAGGTTCTGATGGGTGCTCGAACCTCGGACCTGTTTGCATTATGTACTTTATCCTTACGATTTTTGCCCACATGACTTCTCTGACCCGATCGTCGTCTCTTTTTATGGTGTGATGGAAGGTTTTACACTCCGATCTTCCTTCCCCTCTGGCGTTACTGGGTAGTTTCAAACTTCATGATCACTCGCTCCGCATCTAAAACAGGCTCCTTTCTTAACTCGACGCTTACCATAATGGAATCTTCCACAATGCTTGTACGTAAAGTTCAGTTCTTTGCGAACACTGGCGCGGGTCAATTCTGAAATCTCGATCCTGACTGACCTAATCTACTACTACAATGGAAATCGGATGATTCCACTACTAGATTTGAATTCTCTTTGAACTTCTTCGGTGGCGACAAGAAGAAAGTTCTAGAATGAGCTTTCTTGCTGAACTCTTTGAACCTCTTTTCTCTTTGCTGTTTATGTTTGTAGATTTCTTCCATTTTTTGAGTCCGATCTGTCAAAACAAAATGGTCGCAACTTTGAACCACCAATCAACATCTTGATTTCATCATTCAACCTGTCTTCAAAACGGATGCACATAGCTTCATCGGTTGGTACGATCTCTCGATCATACTTAATAAGATACAAAAATTTCTACTCAGATTTAGCAACAAACTTGTTTCCCTGCTTTAGTTCCAGGAACTCTTTCTTCTCTCGATCCAGATACCGTTTACTAATATACTTCTTTTTGAATTCCATCAGGAAAAATTCCTTTGTAATCTCATTCTTAGAGACCACAGCCAACATCGTCGTCCAACAATTGTAGGCTTCATCTTGCAATAGTTATGCAGCACATCTTAAATAATCTTTAGGAGGACAAGCCCTCTCTTTAAAAACTCTCAATGTATTTTCTGACCAGTACTCAGCTCTGGATGGATCATCCTCGATACTTCCCCTAAATTCTTTTGCCCAATATTTTTTGACTTTACCTATTGGTATGCAGTTATCTAGTTCAGGTAGCATAGGTTCTGGTGGATGCTCGAACCTCGGACCTGTTTGCATTATCTATTTTATCATTACGATTTTCGCCCACATGACTTCTCTGACACGATCGTCGTCTCTTTTTGCGGTGTGATTGAAGGTTACACACTTCGATCTTCTTTCCCCTCGGGTGTTACCGAGCAGTTACGAACTTCATGGTCAATCCCTCCGCTTCTAAAATAGGCTCCCTTCTTAACTCGACACTCACCAGAATGGAATCTTCCATAATGCTTGCACGTAAAGTTTGGTGCATTACGGACACTAGCCATACTATTCACGGGTCGATTCTAAAATCTCGATCCTGACTGACCTAATCTACTACTACCATGGAAATTGTATGTTTCCACGACTAGATTTTAATTCTCTCTGAACTTCTTCGGTGGCTACAAGAAGAAAGTTCTAGAAAGGAGCTTTCTTGCTGAACTCTTTGAATCTTTTTTCTCTTTGTTGTTTATGTTTGTAGATTTCTTCCATTTTTTGAGCCCGATCTGTCAAAACAAAATGGTTGCAACTCTGAACCACCAATCATCATCTTGATTTCATCATTCAACCTATCTTCAAAACGAATGCACATAGCTACGTCAGCTGGTACAATATCTCGAGCATACATAATGAGATAAACAAATTCCCACTCAGATTTAGCAACAGACTTTTTTCCCTACTTTAGTTCCAGGAACTCTTTCTTCTTTCGGTCCAGATACCATTTACTAATATACTTCTTTTTGAATTCCATCAGGAAAAATTCCTTGGTAATCTCATTCTTAGAGACCACAGCCAGCATCGTCGTCCAACAATTGTAGGCTTCATCTTTCAGTAGTTATGCAGCACATCTTAAATAATCTTTAGGAGGACAATCCATCTCATTAATAACTCTCAAGGTATTTTTCGACCAGTACTCAGCTCTGGATGGATCATCCTCGATACTTCCCCTAAATTCTTTTGCCCAATATATTTTGACTTTATCTGTTGGTATGCAGTTATCTAGCTCAGATGGCATAGGTTCTGGTGGGTGCTCGAACCTCGGACATGTTTGCATTATCTATTTTATCCTTACAATTTTCACCCACATGACTTCTCTGACTCGATCGTCGTCTCTTTTTACGGTGTGATTGAAGGTTTTACACTCCGATCTTCCTTCCCCTTGGGTGTTACTGGGCAGTTACGAACTTCATGATCAGTCGTTCCCCATCTAAAGCAGGCTCCCTTCTTAACTCGACACTCACCATAATGGAATCTTCCCCATTGGTTGCAGTTAAAGTTCAATGCATTGTGGACATTGGAGTGGGTCGATTCTGAAATCTCGATCCTTACTGACCTAATCTACTACTACCATGGAAATTGTATGATTCCACTTCTAGATTTTAATTCTCTTTGAACTTCTTCGGTGGCGGCAAGAAGAAAGTTCTAGAAAGGAGCATTCGTGCTGAACTCTTTGAATCTTTTTTCTCTTTGCTGTTTATGTTTGTAGATTTCTTCCATTTTTTGAGCCCGTTCTGTCAAAAAAAAATGGTCGCAACTCTAAACCACCAATCATCATCTTGATTTCATCATTCAACCTGTCTTCAAAACGAATGCAGATAGCTACGTCAGTTGGTACAATATCTCGAGCATACTTAATGAGATAAACAAATTCCCACTCAAATTTAGCAACATACTTTTTTCCTTGCTTTAGTTCCAGGAACTCTTTCTTCTTTCGGTCCAGATACCATTTACTGATATACTTCTTTCTGAATTCCATCAGGAAAAATTCCTAGGTAATCTCATTCTTATAGACCACAGCCAACATCTTCGTCTAACAATTGTAGGCTTCATCTTTCAGTAGTTATGCAGCACATCTTAAATAATCTTTAAGAGGACAAGCCATCTCATTAAAAACTCTCAAGGTATTTTCCAACCAGTACTCAGCTTTGGATGGATCATCCTCGATACTTCCCCTAAATTCTTTTGCCCAATATTTTTTGACTTTATCTATTTGTATGCAGTTATCTAGCTCAGATGGCATAGGTTCTAGTGGGTGCTCGAACCTCGGACCTGTTTGCATTATCTATTTTATCCTTACAATTTTCGCCCACATGACTTCTTTGACTCGATTGTCGTCTCTTTTTAATTGAAAGTTTTACACTCTGATCTTCCTTCCCCTTGGGTGTTACGAGCAGCTACAAACTTCATGATCAGTCGCTCCGCATCTAAAACAGGCTCCCTTCTTAACTCGACACTCACCATAATGGAATCTTCCCTAATGCTTGCACATAAATTTCGGTGTATTGTGAACATTGGCGTGGGTCGATTCTGAAATCTTGTTCCTGATTGACCTAATCTACTACTACCATGGAAATCGGATGATTCCAATACTAGATTTTAATTCTCTCTAAATTTCTTCGATGGCGGCAAGAAGAAAGTTCTAGAAGGAGCTTTCTTACTGAACTCTTTTAATCACTTTTCTCTTTGCTGTTTATGTTTGTAAATTTCTTCCCTTTTCTAAGCCCGATCTGTCAAAACAAAATGGTCACAACTTTGAACCACCAATCATCATCTTGATTTCATCATTCAACTTGTCTTCAAAACGGATGCACATAGCTTCGTCGGTTGGTACGATCTCTCGAGCATACTTAATGAGATACACAAATTCCCACTCAGATTTAGCAACAAACTTGTTTCCCTACTTTAGTTCTAGGCGCTCTTTCTTCTTTCGGTCCAGATACCATTTATTGATTTACTTTTTTTTGAATTCCATCTGTAGAAATTCCCAAGTAATCTCATTCTCAAATACCACAGCCAACATCGTCGTTCAGCAACTGTATGCTTCATCTTTCAGTAGTTATGCTACACATCTTAAATAATCTTTAGGAGGACAAGCCATCTCATTAAAAACTCTCAAGGTATTTTTCAACCAGTACTCAGCTCTGGATGGATCATCCTCGATACTACCCTTGAATTCTTTTGCCCCATATTTTTTAACTTTATCTGTTGGTATGCAGCATCAGTGTTCTACCATTGAAGGAGGTGGTGGTACAATCGATGGTACCATAGATCATACAACAAGTTGCACAGGTGGAGGTGGAGGTTGTAGAACTGTTTGATTACCTCTCATAAATTTAAAAAACCACTAGCCCACCAGCCCGAAGAACATATTTTTAGCTTCATTTTCAGTTATCGATATAACTGGTACACCTTGGCTCATGCCAGAATCAATACTTGGAACATTACTATTTACCTCATTGGTCTCCCCTCATTCCGAGTAAGACATTTTACTTATCTGCAAAATTCAAGGTTAGATCAGATCTATTAGAATCACACTATCAGAGATTTATATAACATGTAGTCTCTAAACTCTTTAATTCATAAATTCAATCCAAGAAATGGCTAAACCATAAGCTCTAATACCACTAATTGTAACACCCAAAACCCGTTATCATCGTCGGCTTGGGCCTCGATGGTCTCTTCATTTGTAAACCTCAGATTAACTTTCAATACTACTTCCCTTATCCACATTTTAGTAAAGCATTTCAATATACACCTCATAAAACATGAATGAGAAGTCAGTACAATTGAAACAAGGGTAAAAAGGTCATTTCCACAATTTTAGGAGACTTCTACTAGTACTTATTGGACAAGTATCTATAGTGGTCAAGTCAGAAAACAAATTTAAAATAGTAGCAGACTTTTACCGATACTAAGGATGGTTCTACCAATACAAGTGATACATCTACCAAAACAAGTCATGCTTTTATCGATATTAAAAACTCCAAAGAGCTAGGAAGTTTTACTCTGTAACTTTTACCGGTACAAGTACCCAGACTATCGATACTTCTATGAACAGATCTATCAATACCTACTATGTAACTACCGATACAACCTTAGTTAGTAAACAACCTCTCTCCTCCATTGTACTTCTATCAATACATGCATGAGAACTACCGAAACAAACAATCAAATTTTCAAAAAATGCACATAATTCTCTTAATTTTATATTCAACCATCTTAAACACAACAAGTATAGATCCATTACACATTGAATACTCCAACTCATGCCTATTCAATAACAGCATGGTGATATTGTAATCACTACAAAACACAAAATACGTTAGGAAACAAATATCAAGATATCCTCATTTTAAAAAACATTACACATCATTCACATTAAGTTCACAATCCTACTACATGCCATATAAGTCAGGTGATACGAAAGACCACCAAATGAGCTCCCGAGATAGTGTGATTCTTCTCAAGATTTGATCTCAAACAGCAAAGCGAATCTACAAAACAAAGACAGTACACAGGTAAGCTTACAGAGCTTAGTAAGCTCATTGTATAGTTAACTTACGAAATAACCATAAAACGAGAAAGAGATTGTGATCTATCATATCCATTTCTTCCATCTTCAATGTTCAATACCCCTTTTAGGCCTTCCACAAAAAATAACTGTTACGATCTAGTAATGCTCAAATGAGCCAGTATGCTCAAATGAGCTAGTATGCTCTAACGAGCCAGTATGCTCTAACGAGCCAATTTGCAGTCAAAAGAAACTCCGATGACTTTTTGATAATTTTCCCTTTTCCTTGATCTACAGCTCACTCGTGATCTAAATCAATAAATCGTTAAATTTCCACATTAAATCATTTATTGCATTTATGTCCATTTTAAGAAATTTACAAAATTACCCTCATACTTTCATTTTCATTCAATTTATTCCTTAGGGCTTAAATATGCACAATAACAAATTTCGTTAGAACCCCGTGGAAACCGAACATACAAGTGAATATACTCAAGCCCTACAAGGCATTATTTCACACTAAATACAAGCAATCTCATCATTTTAATATTTTAGTCCTTAAACACCAGTTTCATAAAAAATCTCTTCACAAAAACGACAAACCCCACTACCAAGCTTACAAGTCCACCACAAACATTCAAGATTCATCAAATGGAAAAGTTTATAACATTTGACAGATTCACAAATTAGTCCTTGAGTTAGCTAGATTAAGCTACTACGGACTCAAAAACATAAAAATTAATAAAAACAATCAAGGTTTACCTTCCCATATCAAAGCTCAATGTTTGACAATGGCTGTAACAGCTCGATTTTTAATAGTGTCGGAAACAGTGGTTTCGGGACCACAACTCCGACGAGTCGAGTTGTAAAATTATTTATTTTAAATAATTTTTTGTGATATATGCATTGTATGACTTTTTATTCAAAAATATCATTGATTAGATAGTTAATTGAATAGAAATGACTAAATTATAAAAAGGATAAAAGTATAGTAGTTAAATTAGAAGGACTTAATAAGTAAATTAACCAAAGGAATATAAGTTAGTAGATTGGTACGGGTTAAATTAAGAGTAAATAGATTTAATTAAGGTTAAAAGGTTAATTAAAGCTTAATGATGAAAGTCTTAATATTTACAAAATTGCCATTGACTATATATATGAATTAGAATAGAAAAAATGAAGAAATTCACTATTTCTTCATCTTCTCCACGGTAAAGAAGGAAGAAAACTGGGGTTTGCACATTCAATCTTTGAGCTTTGGTTTGAACTACGATCGTGCCTCCGATTCTGAAAAAGGAAAATTAGCGGAATAGTTCTTGGAATCCATTCACAACTGCAACCCAATCCAGTAAGTTCGTATGATTAATTTTAACTTAAATTGCATATTCTTGTAATGCAAACTATTCTAATGAGATGAAGTGATAATCGAACTTGTGGAAGACGAGAATAAAGGAAATGCGGAGGATAAACAGGTTCGAGCTATAAACGAAAGGGTCCGATGACTAAGTGTCATCGTGAGCGAATGAATCCTTTATGGATTAATGGTTCGATGACTAAGTGTCATTATGAGTGAATGAATCCTTTATGGATTAATGGTCCGATGACTAAGTGTCATAATGAGTAAATGAATCTTGAGTAATAAATGTGAGTGAGACTTACCTCGGATATACATAGTATTCCATTCACTTAATTAGATTTTTACAACTCTTGAAGTTCGATAAATCTAGTTAACTTTATGAACTTACAAAGCCTTAAAGTGCTTACCCTTGGATTTTTGCATTTGTGTTGTAGATTCAATTTTGCTGTTCAGAGATCAGATCATCTTGAAGCATCACACTATCCCGGAGTTGTTCGGTAGACCTTTACATCACTTGGTTAATATTGCATGTACTAGGATGATGTTACCTTTTTCTTTATACAATGAGTTTGTGAAAAACTTTGTTATGTTTTGATGAAATGTAGGATGTAGTTTTAAGTACGTTGTATTGACATAAATCTTGTATTTGTGTTGTTTTGAATGCATAGTTAAAAGTTGTGCTTGCATGAAATCAATGAACTTGTGTCTGGTCTAATTCTTGAGATTTAGCATACTTGTTTCAGTAGAACCCATGTATGTTTCGGTAGAAGTGTAGGGTAGGAGAGAGGTTGTACACTAACTTGAGTTGTATCGATAGTTAAATTGTGAGTATCGATAGTTGTATGTATGGAAGTATTAGTAGATTGCATGTTTGTATCGGTAGAAGTTACAAAATGAAAATTTTAGCTCTCTGGAGTTTTTAGTATCGGTAGATGCATGACATGTATTGGTAGAAATTATACTTGTATTGATAGAACTTGTACAGGTACTAGTAGAAATCTGCACTGTTTAAAATTGTTCATTAAATTTACTATTACCGATACTTGACCATCAAGTATTGGTAGAAGTCCCTTAAAATGTTGGAAATACCATTTTACCCTTAACAAAATTGTGTTATGTTTAGATATTATTTTAAATAGTGAGAAATGATTTTTGTATTGAATAAAGATGTAAATAGTCGGATATGCGTTAAAGATGAACAATATAAAATGATTAGAAGACACTGGAATCCTAATTGGCAACGATACTCGAGATTTGGGTATTACATTTAGTGGTATCAGAGCTTATGATTAAACCATTTCTTGGACTGAGTGGTCGTATTTGTCGATTTAGAAGTACATGTCATATGAACCTGTGATAGTATGAAATGGATGAATCCAATCTAACTAAGATTTTTGAAAATAAATACAGGATGTCTGACTCTAAGAAAGATGAAACTAATGAGGTAAACAGCAATGTTCCGACTAATGACTCTAGGGCTAGTCATAGTGCATCAATATTACTGATGACAGTAAATGAGGCAAAGAATATGTTCTTCGGTTTAATGGGGCAGTGGTTTACGGAATTCATGAGAAATAATCCAATGGCACCACCCCCTACGCCTTCTATCACACAGCCAGGTGCCCGACCGATAACACCCCCAAAAAGGCCTCCACCACCTCTAGTGGTAGAATTGAGGCATCGCATCCTTATAGATAGGGTTAGGAAATACAGAGCCGAAGACTTTCGAGGCAATGTAGAAGACAATCCTTTCAGAGCTGAATACTGGTTGGAAAATACGTTGAGAGTCTTAAATGAGATGACTTGTCCTGTTGAAGACTATGTATTGAAGGACGAGGCTTATCACTGGTGGGCTATGATGCTTGAAAATGAAGTTCTTGAGATTTTTTTCAAACAGAATTTAAGAAGAAATATGTCAGTAAAAGGTACCTGAATAAGAAGAAGAAATAATTTTTAGAACTAAGATAAGGAAATAAAACTGTGGTAGATTACGAACGAGAGTTTGTGTAGCTGAGCAAGTATGCCAAAGAAGTGGTATCAACTGATGAAGCTATGTGTGTCTGTTTTGAAGAGGAACTAAACGATGAGATACGAATGATGGTGGGTGGTTTTGAAATTCGACCGCTAGTAGTGTTAGCGGATAGAGCTCAAAAGATGGAAGAAATCTACAATAACAAGAGACAGAGAGAAAGGAGATTTAAAGAATCTGGAAAGAAAAATACTGCCAGGGCCTTTTTTATGCCACTGCCAAAGAGATTCAGAGAAGAGGTTAGTTGGGGGGCTAGTTTCTTCAAGATTTCTAAGTCGAAGTAAGTTTGGACCACCGGAATCTAAATTTCAAAATATACTTGCAAATAGTGTAGCTAGTGTTCGTAATATACCTAGTCCGATATGTGGATATTGTAAGAGGAGCCATGCAAGTGAGTGTCACAAGATGGAAGGGACATGTTATCGATGCGGAAGTGCAAATCATTTTCTAAGGAACTACCCGATAATATCTAAAGTAAAAGAGGATCAAAGTGTGAAACCTCCTATTACACCATAAAAGAGTAAACGTCCAGGGAGAGTAGTGGTATAGGTGGAAACCACGAAGATAATAGGGACATTGTAGCCAGATCTGAGGCTCGAGCACCTGCACGGACTTATGCCATCCGAGCCCAGAAAGAGGCTACCACTCCTGATGTTGTGATTGGTATATTCTATCTTTTAAATGATATTGTGTGTGCGTTGATTAATCCGCGATCGACTCATTCATATATTTGTACTACATTAGCCACTAAAAAGAATTTTTTTGTTGTGTCGATTGAGTTTGATGTACAAGTCACAAACCCTTTCGATCATAGTGTCATTGTTAATTTGGTATGTCTTAAATGTCCACTGAGAATTCAGGATTGCAAGTTCCCTACTGATTTGATGTTATTACCATTTAATGAGTTTGATGTAATTCTGGGAATGGACTGGTTAACTGAGCATGATGCAGTAGTTAATTGTAAAAGAATATGGATCGACTTGAAACGACCGACAGGGGAAGTAATTACAATTGAGTCTAGGAAGTTAAACAGTGGCACTAGAATAATCTCTTCTTTATCAGCATAAAAGATGGTTCGAAAGGGTTATGAAGCATTTTTGGCTTATATACTTGATACTCGGAGTATCGAAATAGAGTTAGAACAAGTGCTGATTATCAAAGAATTTATAGATGTGTTTCTAGAGGAGTTACCGAGCTTACCAGCGGTAAAAAATGTAGAGTTCGTCATTGATTTAGTACCCGAAACTGCACCAATTTCGATTCCACCATACAGGATAGCACCTACTGAATTGAAAGAGTTAAAGGCACAATTGCAAGAGTTACTGGACATGGGTTTTATTTGACCGAGCATATCGCCTTGGGGCGCACTGGTATTGTTTGTGAAAAAGAAAGATGGATCGATGAGGATGTGTATAGACTATAGACAGCTAAACCAAGTAACAATCAAGAATAAATATTCGTTGCCTCGTATTGATGAGCTATTTGATCAGTTGAGAGGTATGATCATCTTTTCTAAAATAGACCTCCGATCGAGATATTATCGAATACGAGTAAAAGATAGTGATGTGTAAAAAATAGCATTCAGAACTTGATACGGACATTATGAGTTTCTAGTAATGCCGTTTGGGTTAACTAAAGCTCCGGCAGCATTTATGGATTTGATGAATCGAGTTTTTAAACCTCAACTGGACAGATTCATAATGGTGTTTATTGATGATATATTGATTTATTCTAAGTCAGAGACAGAGCCTGATCGACATTTGAGGGAAGTTGCAAATAATGCGAGAAAAGTAGTTATATGCAAAGTTCAGTAAATGCGAGTTCTTGCTATATATAGGAAGTGGGATTTCTGGGCCATGTGGTGTCATTGAAGGGGATTCAGGTTTATCTAGGTAAAGTGTCGACTATTCTCGATTGGGCAGTACCTAAGAATATTTCTGAGGTACGTAGTTTCCTGGGATTAACAGGCTATTATCATTTATTCGTGAGAAAATTCTCTATTGTAGCCTTACCGATAACGAAATTCCTACAGAAGAATATTCAGTTTGTGTGGTAAAAAAGGTGACAGTAGAGTTTTGACCAGTTGAAGAAATTATTGATAGAAGCTTCGGTATTGACACAACCTGAAACGGGTAAAGAGTTTATCGTATATAGTGAAGCATATCTAAATGGCTTGGGTTGTGTATTAATCCAAGCAGGTCAGGTAATAGCTTATGCTTCTCGACAATTAAAATTGCATGAACAGAATTATCTGACCCACAACTTAGATTTGGCTACCATTTTGTTCGCTTTGAAGATATGACGACATTACTTATACGAGGAGAAATGCCACATATTCACAGATCATAAAAGTTTAAGGTATCTGATGACTCGGAAGGGACTGAATTTGAGGCAACGTCGATGGTTGGAATTATTGAAAGACTATTATTTAGTAATTGAATACCATCTAGGAAAGACTAATGTTGTCGCTGATGCTTTGAGCCTGAAATCATTATTTGCCTTGAGAGCAATGAATGCTCATTTGTCACTTGAGGGTGATGGATATGCAATAGTAGAACTTCAGGCAAAACCGTTATTCTTACAATAGATACGAGAGTTGCAGAAGGATGACTCAAAGTTTAAGGCTAAGAGGGAACAGATGCAAAATGATGCAACTACTGAATTTACTACGAATGATGATGGTATGTTGTATTTTTGGGGCAAAGAATGTATTCCTGAAAATTCTGACTTAAGATAGGACATTCTGTCAGAGACTCAGAACAATACTTACTCCATTCATCTAGGTAGCGTGAAAATGTATAACGACCTGAAGAAAATGTATTAGTGGTTAGGTATGAAACGAGAGATCTCTGGATTCGTGACTAGATGTTTGGTGTGTCGGCAAGTAAAAGCTGAACACTAGGTGCCGTCTGGATTGTTACAGCCTATCTCCATTCCCGAGAGGAAATGGGAGTGGGTCACTATGGATTTTGTTACAAGATTACCTGTGACGCCAAGGAAGAAGAACTCGATCTGGGTTATAGTAGATAGATTGACGAAATCGGCTCACTTTATTCCTATACGAGTGGACTTTCCACTAAAGAGGTTGGTTGAATTGTATGTATTTGAGATAGTATGATTACATGGAGTACCAACATCTATTATCTCTGACAGAGACCCGCGTTTCACCTCGAGGTTTTGGGGTAAGTTGCACGAAGTCTTAGAAACCAGATTGAATTTCAATACTGCATATCATCCACAAATGGATGGTCAGTCAGAACGGGTGATACAAATTCTTGAAGTATGCTACGGTGCTGTATACTTGAGTTTGAGGGTAGTTGGTAAAGATATTTGCCATTGGTGGAGTTGCATATAACAACGGCTATTAGAATAGTATTAAATTGGTCAGAGTTAAGTGAAAAACAAGTTAGTTGGAGTCGACTTGATTCATGAGACCGAAGATAAGGTTCGAGTGATCAGTGATTGGTTTAAGGTAGCATCTAATCGACAAAAGTCTTACGCAGATCTTAAAAGGAAATATATAGAATTTACAGTGGGAGATCAAGTCTTCTTGAGAGTTTCACCTTGGAAGAAAGTGTTAAGGTTTGGAAAAAAAGGAAAGCTGAGTCCACAATTTATTGGCCCGTATGAGATCACTTAACGGGTTGGTCTTGTAGCATATAATCTAACTTTACCATCGGAATTAGAAAAGATTCATAATGTATTCCACGTTTCAATGCTGAGACGGTACAAGTTTGATCCTTCCCATGTAATTACGCCTTGTGAAATTGAGATACAACTGGATTTGTCATATTCAAAAGAATCGATTAAGAGTCTTGCTCTCGAGATAAAAGAATTGCGAAACAAGAGGGTACCATTGGTAAAGGTATTATGGAACCGACATGGGTCTGAAGAAGCTACATGGAGACAGAAGCTTCTATGAAATCATGGTACCCTAATCTGCTCACTCGTAAGAAATTTTGGGACAAAATTTCCCTAAGGGGGGAAGAGTTGTATCAACCTGATTTTTAATGGCATCAGAAACAGTGGTTTTGGGACCACAACTCAGACGAGTCGAGTCGTAAAATTATTTATTTTAAATAATTTTTGGTGATATATGCATAGTATGACTTATGATTCGAAAATATTATTGATTAGATAGTTAATTAAATAGAAAGGACTAAATTATAAAAAGGATAAAAGTATAGTTATTAAATTAGAAGGACTTAATAAGTAAATTAACCAAAGGAATATAAGTTAGTGGATTGGTATGGGTTAAATTAAGAGTAAATAGATTTAATTAAGGTTAAAATTGGTTAATTAAAGCTTAATAATGAAAGTCTTAATATTTACAAAATTACCATTAACTGTATATATGAATTAAAATACAAAAAAAATGGAGAAATTCACTATTTCTTCATCTTCTCCACGGCAAAGAAGGAAGAAAACTATGATTTGCACATTCAATCTTTGAGCTTTGATTTGAACTACGACCGTGCCATCGATCATGGAAAAAAAAATTAGCAGAATAGTCCCTAGAATCTATTCACAACTATAACCCAGTCCGGAAAGTTCGTATGGTTAAATTCTAACTTAAATTACATATTCTTGTAATGTAAACTATTGTAGTGACATGAATTGATAATCGAACTTGTCAAAGACGAGAATGAAGGAAATGCGGAGGATAAATGAAAGGGTCCAATGACTAAGTGTCATCGTGAGCAAATGAATCCTTTATGGATTAATGGTCCGATGACTAAGTGTCATCATGAGTGAATGAATCCTTTATGGATTAATGGTCCGATGACTAAGTGTCATCGTGAGTAAATGAATCCTTTATGGATTAAAGGTCTGATGACTAAATGTCTTCGTGAGTTTATGGATTCCTATATGGAACAAGAGGTCCGATGACTATATATCATCATGAGTATTAAATGAAATGAGTTTCAATGTGGAACAAGGGTCTGATGACTTTGTGTCATCATGAGTAATAAATGCGAGTGAGACTCACCTTGGATATACACAGTATTCCATTCGGTTAATTAGATTTTTACAACTCCTAAAGTTCGATAAAACTAGTTAACTTTATAAACTTACTAAGCCTTAAAGTGCTTACCCTTGGATTTGCATTTGTTTTGTAGATTCAATTTTGCTGTTCGAAGATCGGATCATCTTGAAGCTTCACACTATCCCGGAGTTGTTCAGTAGACCTTTACATCACTTGGTTAATATGGCATGTACTAGGATGATGTTACCTTTTTCTTTATACAATGAGTTTGTGAAAAACTTTGTTATGTTTTGATGAAATGTTGGATGTAGTTTTAAGTACCTTGTATTGACATAAATCTTGTATTTGTGTTGTTTTGAATGCATAGTTAAAAGTTGTGCTTGTATGAAATCAATGAACTTGTGTTTGGTATAATTCTTGAGATTTAGCATACTTGTTTCGGTAGAACCCTTGTATGTTTTGATAGAAGTGAAGGGTAGGAGAGAGGTTGTACACTGACTTGAGTTGTATCGGTAGTTAAATTGTGAGTATCAGTAGTTATATGTATGGAAGTATCGGTAGATTGCATGTTTGTATCTGTAAAAGTTACAGGATGGAAATTCTAGCTCTTTGGAGTTTTTAGTATCAGTAGATGCATGACATGTATCGGCAAAAATTATACTTGTATTGATCGAACTAGTACAGGTACCGGTAGAAATCTGCACTGTTTAGAATTGTTCATTGAATTGACTACTACCGATACTTGACCATCAGGTACCGGTAGAAGTCCGCTAAAAAGTTGGAAATACCATTTTTACCCTTAACAAAATTGTGTTATGTTTAGATATTGTTTTAAATTGTGAGAAATGATTTTTGTATTGAATAAAGATGTAAATAGTCGAATATGTGTAAAAGATGAACAATATAAAATGAATAGAAGACACCGAAATCCTAACCGATGACAGTACTCGAGATTTGGGTGTTACAATGCCAACCCTAGGTTTCTCCTCTTAGCCGTATGAAGAAGATGAGGGAATGAAGAAACTACCAATTTCTTCTTTAAATTTTTACTTATATAACAATAGAAATTTTGTAGATTTTAAGACTTCTATCTTTACCTTTAATGAACCCCTTTTTACCTTAATTAATCTCACCCATAATCACTTTATTTCATGACATTGCACCCACTTAATTTCTATTGGATAATTTATCTACTTAATCCTTCTAATTAAACAATTTTACTTTTACACCTTTTTCAATTTAATCCCTTTTTCTTAATAACTATCAAATCGATAGAATTTCTTAAACAAAATTTAATATGATGTTGATGACATTATAATATTAAAATAAATAAATATATGACTCGACTCGTTGGAGTAATGGTCACGAAACCACTGTTTTCGACACTATTGAAAATCGGGCTGTTACACTCACAAATAACACATGTAGTGGTGAGTATTCACTAATCTTATGATATGCCATCTATTCAAATAGATCAACCATGAAATGTTGCGAATATAACCAATCACATAAGGCATAAACACTGATATTTAAGTACTTAGTTCATTATATAAAAATTCAATTTAAAGCATGTCACTTAACAAATTTAGTATCAACATAAATAAGCACAATAAATGTCTTTGTCCATGGATCTAAAACCAATCATAAAACCATCATCAAGTGTGCTAATATACAGTAATCCATGATCCAATTATTAATCAATACAATTCAAATCAATCATTCCAAACACACTATTCATAATTTCCATAAATCATTTACAAATATACTTTTAGAAAATTAAAATCATTTTTGAAATCTAAACCACTTGAGATACAATTGAATCACTAGAAACACAATTCAAAACCTCAATTTTGAATTTAAATAGGCATGTTTACCAATTGGGTTTAAAAACCACTCACATTCACACCTTGCTTCTAAAGCGAAAGTGTATCAAGTATCTGTGTTTGGACCTCAAGTCTGATTAGCAGTGGCCTCTCCTCGATGTGGAGCTTAAACAAAGATAAAATACATGTCTCGATGTGGAGCTTAAACAAAGATAAAATACATGTTACAAGCTATTATTAACAATAAGAAAATCGAAAAAATCATGAACTACACAGATCTGAAACGCCTCTCTAATCTACCTTACTGAAAACTCACGATCTAGCCGAAACACAAATTTCAGCCCCTAAATGACCTCTACACCAAAAACCATTTCTAAATGTCATTTCTAATCTATCAACACAAAATCTAACCATCAATTTCATCAATCAAATCGTTTCATAATTTTTCGAAAAATCAACTCATGTTCTTAGTTGAAAATGGATTTGTCAAAATTTATCAACCAAACAAGTTTGATCTTTTGTTCTCTAATAAAAACCTTTTAATAAACATGATTTAAGCTTAATTATCCATCTAAACTTGGATTCCAACTCAAAATCTTGAATTCACCATTGATGGATCTCATCTTCAAAAGCTAAGAGATCAAATTTTGAAAAACCATTTTAATCAATTTAGATAAAAATAATTATTAAAAACAACCTTCGATAAAATTTAGAGTTGAGAAAATACCTTCAATCAATTTGGAATCACTAATATTGATGATTGGATCAAGATTTTTGAAGATCTCGGATGAGTTTTTCTCAACTTTGAAAATCCTTTCTAGAGAATTTTGAGAGAATAAAAGATGAAATCTAATATTTGATATGTGGACTTCTAAAATGAAAAAGAAAAACAAGCGATAATGCTTAGAAATTGGGTGAAAATTTTGTGTGAAGTACAGAGGCTATAACATTTTCAAGTTGAAAAACCCCCACTTAATTTTCAAAAATTGAGGAAATGTCATTAGGCCACTCTTACAGTTCATTGTTTTGTAAAATAATGCTTCCCTCCAAGATTCCTAAAATATGAGTAATTTGCCATAAAATCGCTCAAATATTTCACTTATTTTACAAAATGGTCCTATGTAATTAATATTTTAAATTCTCTCAATTAAATTCTCATTTTAAATTCTTTTTTTTAAAATTCTAATTTGACCCAAAATATTTATTTTATCAAAAATTATTTAAAATTATAAAATTAATTTTTTAAAAAAATATTTTTATTTTTCAGAATATTATTTCTCGATTTTTAAATGAAATTATGTTAACTAAAAAAATACTAGCAACCCAATTAACTCGTAATTTTCACTCAAAACTTGGTAAACTTACTCAAAACTACTAGACCTATTTTTAGGGTTTTATACATCCTGTAGCTCAAACCCGGTGATCGGGTCAAACAAGGGGTGTTACAATACTTAGGAAACTAAAATGCTTTTTGATTTATCAATTGAATAGATGTTAATAACATTTCTTTTAAACACTTTATAAACTATTGTACGAAATTTGGGTCACCATTTGAAAGGTAAGTATTTAGGGAATTTCCATGTTATCTTACTAAGCTTTATGCATAACATGTCACTACTTTTACCGTTAGGTCTTCAGAATCAAAATTCGGTGTAGCTCAAGGATCACATGAAACCACCATTGCTATCATTGAAGAGTATGAAACATTTGTATTTGTAATTAATACCTAGTGACATGTACTAAAGAGGTCATTGAGGGATGCATATATATTTGTTTCTTATTACTATAAATTGTAATGGTGATAACCTCCACTTTTATTTTGTTTACTCTGGATGGCCTTTAGTACAATCTATATATTTTAAATGGTTGTTTGCATGATTAGGTTTGTCACAATTAGATTTTCTTTCAAATGGTTTTATATGTTTTTATGATGCTAGCATTAACTCTCATGTATGCTTTGACAAGTTGTGCTTTATTTTGACTATGTCTTATGGATGAAGATGTTGACCTTTAACTATTTTTCGAACATGTTTTATGTGAGTCTAGTTTGGAGATATACCAAGAGTTGTTTTTGGTCATTAAAATGTGATTTTTAATTTCTCCAAGACTAGTTTTTGATATGATGTTTGGGGCTAAAATAGGGTTCTTTTAGGGAAATATTTTACTTCGGGGGGTCAAAGCTTTGATAGATGGGCTCAGGTGTATTGACACATGAACGCCTCCGAACGTACTCCTATTTGGCATGTATAGTTTACAATGAAGTAATGAGTACTCCGAGGATTGTACCCAAGGGAGGCGAAGCAATAATAATTTTAATCCCTACATAGAAAAGATCTAATTAGTTATTTTTTTAGAATTATAGTACGAAAATAAAATAAAAAATTTGATTTTTAGAATAATAATAAACATGTAAAAATAAAGTAAATCAAAGGAAATGAGATAATGATTCGATAAAATGATTTTATTGGGGATTAGCTCGCTTCGTTATGATTTCTTCAACCATTGACTTTGGGGTTTTTGTCAATCAACTAGTCGCTACCCTAGTAGGATCTTTCGATCTTCCACTAGCATAATGAGTCAACAAGAACTACTTATCTTTTGACCTCACAACTCAAATTGGTTTGGGGTAAAGGTTTTCACGAATGAGCAATACCAAATTTGGGTTAATTCCCACCTAAATGACTTCCTTGGGTTGTCAGGCCTAGGGTTTGTTTCACGTTCTTCCTTTTCAAATAGTTAATTATTGAAGATTGCTATACAATAATTAAATAATCATACCTCCATTCTCTAACCCCAAAAAAGGGATTAGTTCCTCATAGGTTCTTAAGACTTTATAGATTCAGTAAAAAGATGAAACATATGAAATAAAAATTGAAAATATAAGTGGAGAAACTCAAGGATTTGTATTGCAATTAGTTGGACGAATCCACAATCGTTTATGTGAACGTACAAATCTCGTTTCCTTAAAACGAAAATGAAAATACTAAAACCTAAAGAAAAGAAAACAAATAAAACTTAAATTACCAGAAGGAATTTAAATAAAAAGAAAGTGTGTCAAACTAAGTGCTAAAAGAGCCTATTTATAACATCTGGATGGCCGTTTTCCTTAGCCATAGGTCAACTACCGTTTTTCGAGTTTAAGTTGTATGGTAAAGACCAAAATGCCCCTCACTCAGTGTAATTCTATGTTCAGGATTCGAAGTCGCGACACATAGGATCCGTGTCATGACATTGAAGGCTCTACTCCATTTGTGTGTTTTCCCAGGCATTGTCGCGACATGCTCTACCTATGTTGCAACATAGAAGACAGCTTCAGGATCTTTCGATTCTGGTCCCTGTGTTGTGACATTTCTTGTCCCGTGTTGTGACATAGTGATCAATTTCGATATAATTTGTCTTATAAGAGTCTCATGCACGCTCAGAAAATTCATTAGCCAACCTTTAGGCCTCAATCAACCCTCAAGTCTATAGAAGACACCTTTTTACTCTTTTTATTTGATCTATGAAAATTTAAAGAAAATCCTAAGTATTCCTAATTAAAATGCCTAATTTTAAGCTCCTAAAGTGCGAAAACTAGTTTAATCTGCTACGTTGAATTTCGACAGATCAAATTCCCCCACACTTAAGTCATTGCTTGTCCTCAAGCAAATAAAAGTAAAAAATAATGAAAGGAACATAAAAGCTTGAGCACATATCATACAAGGACTAGGTTCGAACATCTACCTTAGGCATTTCATATCTTCTATTAATTTAAAACCTCTAAGTTCAGTAAGTCACAAAAGATACAAATGTAATGTTCTTATCTGTATATTTCCATCAATGACTAATATAAGTACTTTAATTATCCTAGCATAATAAAAATAGCAGTAATGAGATTACTTAATGTCATATTCATTCATGCATAGATTTATTTAAGTCAGATAGGTCTTTTCGGCTTGTAACATTCTAAGGCTTAAGACAGCTATGAATTTCAAAAGAATAGTAAGCAATAAGAGGTTATAAACACGAAAATAGTTTGACACATTATATTATTCTCTATTCTTCCCTTTTAGTATCCCTTTTCCCGCTCATCGCCTTATTTCTCATTCTCTCACTTTCCTTATATCTCTAATTAGGAAATCGCAATATGGTATAATCCCTTTAGATAACGTATGAGCATTTTTACATTCTTGAACAAGTTTTTCTTTTGAATTTTGTGACATTATCACCTTTCATGCTTTTTCTTATTTAAGATTGTTTTTTCAGTTTTTTTTTCATTAATTTCTACTCGTATTTTTCTTCTTTTGGATTTGCTTCTTATTTCACAATTTTGGCTATTCTTAAGTTCATAAACCACATTGATCTTTCCTATTTTGCTCTTATTTTACAAACTCCACCATAACCACAATACATATGACCATATGTCTATAATCGTGCAATTTAGGACCAAAGAAAAGGATAAACACAAATTAACTTTTCTTTTCAGGTTTTATGGTTTGTATTGAGGTTCATCAAGAAGGGTCAATAGGCTCAAAGATTGATGCTAATAGGAAAAAATCAGAATAGGTTTGCTTTATGGCTCTAAGTGTTTCCAAACAATGCCTTAGGTCACCAATAAATACCTGAATATGCATAAACTTCAATTTAATCACACAATCCCAAAAGTACTATTTAACATATATACTAGCATACTTGTTTCCTCATATTATTCATGTCATTTGGTACAAATAATATCTTATAACCTATATTTAGTGTAACCTATAGAACTTAGTAGTCTCATGCTCAAAAATTTAAAAATTATTCATCATCATGCCAAATTTATTCCAAAATACAATCAACCTATGTACATGCTCCTAACCAATACTTGTATTTCTACAAACTCAAGCACACGAAAAAAAAAATAAAAAGCAAAAATTTCTCTGTTACCCCCACACTTTAGAAAACACATTATCCTTAATAACCCCTAAAAAGTAAGGAAAGAAGTTACCCGATTGATCGTGAATGACTCTTCAACTAATGGTGGGTTCCTTCTCTTTTTTTGGCATGGATAGTTCAAAATTTTGTGCCTTCCTTGTATGGGATTACTATATAAAAAATTTCAAAATAGATATACGAAAATAATTCTACTACCCCTACTCGTACTAGTAAATAAGTTCTTAAAAAGAAAATTATCCAAATAGTATAAGTCTTAAAATCAAGTCTTTGAACAAAAAATGAAGTGATTAATCCTTCTCTGAATTATCCGAAGGTCCCATCAGAGCCTTGCCTTGCCCGAGCTATATTTGTGGTGGGAGCTCCCTTCCTTTGACTGTTGTTGTCTCGTCGAGCTTCGTATAACAGGTCCTTTGGGAGTGGAGTATTGTGGCTGAAACATTGCCTCATACTCATCCTTCGTTCCAGGATATTCTTGGGCTCCTTCCTTTTCTTCCTCATCATCTCCTTCCTCCTCTTACACTGGTTTTGATGGAAACATGTTTGGGAGGTAGTTTGGTGTATGAAGTCCATGCATCTTTGTGAATTTTGTAAGTATTGGCCCTATTTCCTGCATCTATCGAATCATGCCATAGAGTTTACCTTCCATGTTGTTAGCAACTGCTCCCAGAGTTGTTGCTTTGTCCTTTCATTTTAGAGATGCTGGTACGTCCATCTTTTCTTTCCTCCATTGGTTCCATTCAGTGATTTGCTTTCATTGAAGCTCGACGAATTGTTTATACATTGAATCCATAATTATACTCCTTGTCGGCTTCAAGAACTGCTCGTTCCCAGTTATCAGCACTCATACCTTCTTACATAGTGTTGTCACCAAATGAGGAAAGAAAAGTTCAGCTTTTTATCCCTGTGTGCATCGTTTCATTTCTCTGTAAATCTATTGCCCCAACAGGATCTTTTGATCTTCCATTAATATAACGAGCCAACAAGAACTACTTATCTTTCGACCTTATAGTTCATATTGTTTTAAGGTAAATGTTTTCACGAATGGGAAATACCAATTTTGGGTTAATTTTCACCTAAATGACTTCCTTGGGTTGTCAGACCTAGGGTTTGTTTCACCTTCTTCCTTTTCCAAACAGTTGATTCGTTAAAGATCCCTATACAATAATTAAATAATTAGACCTCCACTCTCTAATCCCGAAACAGGGATTAGTTTCTCATGGGTTTTTGAGACATTATAGATTCAATAAAAAGATGAAACATATGAAATATAAGTGGAGAAACTCAAGGATTTGTATTACAATATGTTGTGATGAATCCACAATAGTTTATGCCGATGTAAAAATCTTATTTCCTTAAAACGAAAATGAAAATAGAAAAACCTAAATTACAAGAAGGAATTTAACTAAAAAGAAAGTGTGTAAAACTAAGTGCTAAAAGAGCCTATTTATAGCATTTGGACGATTGTTTTCCTTAGAACTAGGTCAACTGTCGTTCTTGGGGTTTAAGTTGTGTTGTGAAGACCAAAACACCTCTCACTCGGTGTAATTCCGCATACAGGAGTCGATGTCGTGACACATAGGATCTGTGTCGCGACATAGAAGGCAGTCTACTCCGTTGGTCTATTTTCCTAGGCGTTGTCGCGACATGCTCTTCTTGTGTCACGACATAGAACACAACTTCAAGATCTTTTGATTATGGTCCCTGTGTTGCGATATTACTTGTCTCGTGTCGTGACATAGTGATCAGTTTCGATATAGTTCGTTTTCTAAGAGTCTACTACAAACTCACAAAGTTCATTAGCCAACCTTTAGGCCTCAATCGACCCTAAAGTCAATAAAAGATACATTTTTACACTTTTTACACATTATATTTAATCTATGAAGACCTAAAGAAAATCCAAAGTTGTCTTAATGAATATGTCTAATTTCAAGCTCCTAAAGTGAAAAAACTAGTTTAATCTGCTAGGTCGAATTTCGACAGATTATCACAAATGTCACAAGATGCTCAGGTGAATAGTTCTAAACATTTGTATCGGCACAACTAGGTAATTGTATCAATACAACAAAGTCAAGGGAGGATCCCTGCACTGTTTTGCTAGTTTTAAGCCTTCCAAGACTCGTTTTAGGCCCCGAACACCTTGAATCACCTCTAATTGGATTCTAAATGCTAATATCATGATTATTACCTATTAAAAGGAAATTTTTCTATTTTTTATGTTTTTATAAAAATATTTTATTAATTAATTTCTTAAATAAAGTATTGTTTTTACATTGAAAATGTTTTGTGAGCATCTCTCGTTCGTACCGCCCCTCGAGACGAGTGAGGGACCTTAAAAATTGTCTTTAGGTAGTGGTTTTGAAGACTTTATGATAGCTAATTGGATGGACATGAGAGTGGATATTGTTGTGCAAGATTGAATTTAGATGGGAGTTGTTTGATTTGGAGTGAGAGGAGTGTAGGGAGTTGTTGAAAAAGATGGACGGGACTGGTAATTAACTTTGAAAGAGAGGATAAACTTGTGTGGATGTCAGCTAAAAACACAAGATTTGTGATCAGTTATATAGTGCAGAATTTGGAAAAAGTAACAATACAATCATAGCTCTCAATTATATGTAAGATTTGTTTCTTTTGTTGAACTGGTGCTTCTTTTAATGCATGAAGATGATTTGAACTCTAAATGTGACCAACTCCACATATAATTAGGAAAAGATGTGGAATTGTGCTTATTGAGGTGGATTAGTACCTGTTTAGTGTAAGTAATCCCTTTTCAATGTCGAAAATAATGGATCAGGAATATCAGTTTGGGGTGGGGTTTTAGCATACATTCCAAATCTGAATAAAGTCAGATGAATGTTAAATTTAGAAAAAAACTGTTAGGGACAACTTTAGTTCGAAGAAAATGTCAATGTTAGATTTCAGTTGTAATCTCATCTGTTGTATATAAACCATGCTAAAATAAGGTCACTGAAGCTTTAATTTATGACAACTTAATAAGAATAGTAGTGTTGCTCTTTATTACTTATTCACAAATAAAGAAAAGGAAAAGAAAGCTAGCATTCCTATCTATATTTGTATTTGTATCTATATCTTCATTGCGACTTTAGTGGAAAATGCCTCCAATCCTAGTAAGCGGCTCTGGTGAGAACCAAGAATTTGAAGGCAGGATAACAGTGTATGTAACAGTTTGCGTGATCATAGCAGCCTTTGGAGGCCTGATATTTGGATATGATATTGGCATTTCAGGTTTTCTTTGTTCTTTAGAATATTTGTAATATTAGATTCAAATTAAAAACATGTGCTAAGAAAAGGGTTTGATTTGGATTAACAGGTGGAGTAACATCGATGGATGATTTCTTAAAAGAATTCTTTCCAGCTGTGTTTGAAAAGAAACAACATGCTTTTGAAAACAATTACTGCAAATACGATAACCAATTCCTCCAGTTGTTCACGTCCTGCTTGTACCTTGCTGCTTTAATAGCTAGTTTTGTAGCTTCAAAGGTGTGCTCAAAATATGGTAGGAAACTCACCATGCAGATTGCTTCAATTTTTTTCATAATAGGCGTCATTTTGACTGCTGGAGCTCTCTCCATCGAAATGTTAATTTTTGGGAGACTTTTTCTCGGCTTTGGTGTTGGGTTTGCCAATCAAGTAAGTTATATAATTAGTATTAGTGACCGACTTTCTTATTAATCACTTTAATTCTACTAATGGCCTTTACATAATTACTCAATTAAATTTATATTAATCACTAATTATTATTTCAGGCGGTACCACTCTTCTTATCGGAGATAGCTCCACCTAATCTTCGTGGAGCACTCAACATAAGTTTCCAGCTCTTCATTACAATTGGAATTTTGGTATCCAATCTGATAAACTACCTTACAATAAATGTCCATCCTTATGGATGGAGAATTTCTCTTGGCATTGCTGGTGTCCCTGCTCTGATGCTTTGTTTGGGATCTATACTCATTTGTGAGACTCCAACCAGCCTTATTGAACGGCACAAAGTTGAGGAAGGAAGAAAGGTTCTGAGGAAGATTCGTGGTGTCGAAAATGTTGATGACGAGTTTGATTCAATTATACATGCATGTGAGATGGCAAAGCAAGTAAAGGACCCTTTCCGCAAACTAATGAAGCCAGTTAGCCGACCGCAACTAGTAATTTCCATTTGTCTGCAAATTTTCCAGCAATTTACCGGAATCAACGCTATAATGTTCTACGCTCCTGTTCTGTTCCAGACGGTCGGATTTGGGAATGATGCTGCATTGCTTTCATCTGTTATTACTGGCCTTGTCAATGTGTTTAGTACTGTTGTTTCAATATATGTAGTAGATAGGGCTGGCAGGAGAATTCTGCTACTTGAAGCTTGTGTTCAAATGTTCATTTCCCAGGTCAAGTCTCCATCTTATATTTTTTATTCACTTATTATAAATTACTTAATGTGTTGCATGAATTTCATGTAGGTTATTATTGGCATAATCCTTTTCAAAGAATTGAAAACGACAGGTGACAATCTTTCCAAAGGAGAGGGAATCTTTGTGGTGATCTTGGTGTGTACCTTTGTAATGGGCTTTGCCTGGTCATGGGGACCCCTGGGCTGGTTAATTCCTAGTGAGATTTTCCCTCTGGAGACCAGATCAGCTGGTTTTGCCTTTGCAGTCAGCACCAACATGCTCTTCACTTTCATCATTGGTCAAGCTTTCCTCTCAATGCTATGCCACATGCAAGCTGGAATCTTTTTCTTCTTCGCTGCCTGGGTTATCATAATGGGAGCCTTCACATGGTTCTTGTTGCCTGAGACCAAAGGTGTTCCTGTAGATGCTATGGCCGACAAAGTCTGGAAGCAGCACTGGTTCTGGCGTTCTTTCATGGTCGAGGATGACAGGCCCGATGTCAAGGTTGTTTGATCCAACTACAATGAAGTTCCTAGTTGTGTTCCATTCTTTTTTCATGTAAAATTTACTGCTGGACACCACGCTAGCTATTGGACTCACTACAGGATAGGTCGTGACTACTTCTGTTATTGTGTTGAGCTTTCGGCATTTTATTATGGAAAATAAAAGAGAAAGGCAAACATTTTCACATTGTTTCATGCTTGTAAGGGATGGTCTGTCCTTATAATCGTATAGGATCTGAATTAGGTGGTTTCAAGCGTCATACCATTACAACCATTTAAATTTATTATTCTCACATATAGTTCAAGACTACGTAATCTTGTCATCTACTTTTTTGAAATTTTCCTTTCATGCGACTAAAAAAATATAAAATAATAATTCATGAGTATAGCTATCGGCAGTTAAACTTGTTCATGGGTCGGATTATCCGTCTAGACCTAAAGTTCTGTCCAAAATTCGAAAGAGTTTGGACAAAAAAATTAAGCTCGAAAAATGGGCTTGAGTAAAAAATTAGATCCGTTTAAAATATGGGTCAAGCTCCATCAAGGCCCGAGCCTGGCTCGACCCAAAAAATTTTTAAGTTTATAATATTTTATATTATGTTATTTTTATATATTATGTAATTCAAAAACACTAAAAAAATAAATCTATACAAAATATATAATATTACTCTAATATAAATATTAAAATAATATTAAGATGACGATTTAACGAACTAGCGAACCCCAGCTTGCCAAACCAACTAACAAACCCAGGTCACTAAATCTATTGGTGAATCCAACGAGCAATGAATTGGCGAACCCCCCTTACCGCATCTTTTGGTGTACACTGCTTCGCCAAATCTCTGGCGAACTCGTTACTGATATACTTTTGACGAACCCCAGTTTGTTGAAACATTAGCGAACCCTCACTTACAAGGCCAAAACTTCTAGATCCTATATCGGGATGTTATATAAGTTCTCTTTCCAAATGGGCCAAAGGCCCCTTAACATCCTATTCTCAATCACAAACTCAATCTTACCATATTTGTCAACAATTATTGACAAATGGTCTTGATCTATTAGTTTTTTTTTGCACTTAAGGAGCTTGTTTTTTAATTGTTTTATATTTATTTATTACATTTTCAGTGTAAACTCCCCAATTCAACCTAGACGTTATGACAGAATTCGAGAGATTATCCTAGCCACTGAGATGACCTAGTAAAATGTTCAATTTAAGTAATATTTATTCACTCTATATTCACCAATTTAATAAACATTTTGAAAAACATAATTTACTTTTAAAACATTCAATTTTATTCTTGAGTTGATATAGGACCAGTCATTTTAAAGAATTGAAAACTTTTGGAAACGGGGCCAAATGGCCAGTATTGCAATAACAATATTTAAACAGTTGAATTTTTAGCGAATTATAAATTCCGTAGTTTTTGTGGTAACATTATCGCATTTTCGTTTTAGCAAAATAATTAATTTAGTTCAGTTTGAGTGTTAACGCATGTAATGCAAAAATCTAAAAACAAAAAGAAAACAACCAACATTACCATGCCAAAGTCCGTTAAAAACAACCCAAAATCAGAAATAAGTTAAGTCTACAAAATACGTTATAAAAGAGTTCCGAGAACTAATCCTTCGAAAATGGAGTCCTAGCCTTAACCTCACGAGTTGTCTAAGAAGAGTGGGGAAACTGAGTGGGTTATAGAACTCAGTGTGGTCTCAGCACAAAAACAGATAAACACATTGATAGTAATTATAGCATACAAGCCTGAAGAAAATAAAGCATATCATATTAACAATCTCACGGTAATTTTTAGTAAGCATACAATATGCATGAATGACAGTGCAATTTCCTACCCATTCATCTGCTACACACCACAGTAAGAGTTCCCTAGAACTTATCCAACCTTATTGATCTACTATAGTTTGATGTAGTAGATTAAACTAGTTTTCTCACTTTAGGAGCTTGAAAATAAGCATTATCATTAGGATTTAATTATGTTTTAGTAACTTTAGTTAAATTCAATAAAGTGTGTAAATTGAGTATTTTATTGGCTTTAGGGGTCAAATAAGGCCTAAGGGTGAGCTAATGAACTTTATGAGTGTTTAGAAGACCATTAGAAGCCGTGCTAAACTAATATTGGTTGCTATGTCGCAACACGGAGGATTCAATGTCACAACATAGGGAGCAAAATAGAGGAACACCGAGACTGCCTTCGATGTTGCAACATAGCCTAAGGGTGTTGCAACATACCCTTGACGACACAATTAAGAAGATTAGACTAACTTCTATATCATGACACAGGTCTTTAGTCACAACATTGACCCTGGACAAGAATTTAATATGAGCCAAGGGCGTTCTGGTTCACACAAACAAACTTTAAGCTGGGGAATGTCAACAAAACTAGGGTTAACAACGACGACCACCTAAAATCTATAAATAATCTCATTTGGCACATGTTATAAACACCAATTACTTAGCTTAGAATTTCTCTTTTCATTTTAGCTTAGTTTTTCCCTTTTACTAGGTTTAGATTTATTTTTGTTTGTTCTTTGTTTTATCACGAGGAATCTGGTTCGTGAATGCAATAAAATATTGTGGATTCACTTTTGTTCTTAATAGAAATCAAACTCTTTCCTAAACTTTATACTTTCGATTCGTTTATTATGTTTACATTTTATATTGATTTTATAATGTTTACGAAAACAATGAGGAACTAATCCTGCTATGGGGGATTAGCAAGTGGAGATATGATGGAATGAATATTTTTTAAGGTTACTCAATGGATCAACTATTTGAGAAAGGAAGAATCTAAACCCTAGGCTTGATGACCCTAGAAAATTATCAAGGAGGAAATTAACCCAAAATTGGTATGACCTATCCGTGAACATCTTAACCCTAAGTCAGTCTAGATTGTGAGGTTAGAAGATAATTAGTCCTTGCTGACTTGTAATTCTAGTGGACGTATCGGAAGATACTGCTAGGGTATAGACTAGTTACTTGATGAGCCTGTAACGTCAAAAAAATTGTGCAAGCGGACACACGTCAATGCAAGTATAGTTGATAGAATAATTCTATCGGATATCTATCCCATAAGGAATGAGTTCTTGATGTTTATATGTCGAAGCAATTAAAACTAAGATTAGAGATAATGTGAGTAAAGATGTCAGCGCAATTAAATCAGATCTGCACACTAAAATAGTCAAAATTGTCAATGTAATAAAAGTTAATTGTCAGTGCAATTGAAAATAAATCATTTGGAAATTTAAATGCAGAAAAGTAAAATGATGATTAAGTGCGAAGAACTGGAGTGGATCACTAACTTCACTAATTCGCAATGCTGGATGCGTCGACAAGGTATTATATAAACGAATTGTCATAGCAATAAGGTTCCAATGAAATCTTGCCAACTACAACTCTCTGTTTAATCGAGACTCAAGTACCCACAAGTCCCCCATCTCTCGATGTAGGCAACACTGTGCACTCAAGAACAAGTGATAGAATCTCTTCCAATCCCAAGAAACTCTCGCTGTCTTGCTTGTTAACCTAACTTGTCAGACCTCTCTCGATGTCGGTAGATTGCAATTACACTCTTGTGTTTAATGCAGTTAAGTCCAAGAATAAACAGATGAGGAGAATCAAAGAAGAATCAAAGTAATCTAACACTGAAAGATATTCTCATATTCATTAAACTGTTAATAATAATCCGTCAGCATAAAAGAGTGGTTAACGAATACATCGAAGCTTACTATCTCTAGATTACTAGGACTACTCCTTAACTGCTCCTCTTGTGCTTGCACCAAGCACTCCTCGTCAAGAGTTGTTGCTCATCAGGTCAGTCAGCTCACCGATCTCCAATAAAACTTCAAAAACACAAAGTAATTGCAGATTTAATTTCTTCTCTCTTGATACCTTTCTCCATCTTTTCCCTTCTATTTATAAGCTTCAAGAATGGTAGACCTCATTTCTTCTCAGATGATCTAATTGTAGCTGTCAAAGTTAGTTAAATTCCAGCTAAGCACTCACACAGATCTGGTGTGCTCATCATGGATCTGTAGATTGTCGCGACATTGCTAGACGCAATCTGAAACCTTTAATTTTAGCGACAATATGCTCTTCCCCTACGATGGTACTTCCAGTTGTGATTGCATTTTGAATTCTCTCATTTTAAGTAAAGATTCCTATGTGGCAATATCACTAGTCGCAATTTCAAGCTGAATTTGTGGCTGCATTTTTAGATTCTTTTTAGCTTTGATCTTTTGATATGAATCCTTCCGCTGACAATTTTTAGGACTAATATATATGCTGCATGTGACGACATTAGTGCATAAAAAGAGATAAATTAGAAATAATTTAAACCAAGCATAAATGAGTTAGAAAACATAAATACTAAGTATGAAATGCCTAATATGCATGCTAAATATGGTACAAAAGAGACAAATAATACATAAATTTAGGGAGAAAATAGGTGTCATTTCTAATGCTATCATATAGATATGATTTTAATTTTGTTTACTTGTTGCTAATTTTATCTTTTTAGGCTAGTTTATGACTCATAGTAGGGGGACACCTATAGTGCCAGTCACAGATCCAAAAAGAATAATATGCAGAATCAACCACCGGTGTTAGGAAACATTCCACGTGAGAATCTGCCATTCAAAGAAGCTAACAACAACGATTTAGAAGATTCAACACCATAGCTACCCCTAAATTTACCAACGACATGTAATGAGAGAACCTTAAGAGACTACGCATTACCAAATCTAGACATGGGTCAGGGAGCATAATGAGGCCGACTATCACTGTTAACAATTTCGAGATCAAACCGGCAATGATTCAGATGATTCAAAATAATCTACAATTCTGAGGCACAATGATAGAGGATCCAAATAAGCACTTAAAATGGTTTCTCCAACTTTGTGATACATTCAAATACAACTGGGGTCACTGATGGTGCTATTCATCTTCGGTTGTTTCCCTTTTCTTTGATTGATAACACCTTTTCTTTGTTAGACTCTGACCACCTCTGAACTTACTCCTGTTTAGAGTATATTTTAGGCTTTTCATAAGTATACGAGTCAAGTTATAAGATAGTTACAATGGGGTAGGTAAGTACTCCGAGGATCGTATCGAAGGGAGGTGAAGCATTAACAATTCTAATTCCTACATTGAAATGATCTAATTAGTACTTTCTTTAGGGTTATAGTACGAAAGGTATAAAAGGATTTTTGGGGATTTTTATAATAATAATAATAAAGATGCTAAAATGAGATAAAAAAATAAAGGCAATTGAAAATTATATAAGCTTGATCATGGGAAATTAGCTTGCTTTGGCATGGTTTCATCAACCGTTGCTTCGGGTTTCTTGTCAATCAACTAGTCGTTATCCTAGCATGATCTTTCGATCTTCTACTAACATAACAAGTCAACAAGAACTACTTTTCTTTCGACATCATAGTTTAGATTGGTTTGGGGTAAAGGTTTTCACGAATGAGCAATACCAATTTTGGGTTAATTCCTACCTTGATGATTTCATGGGATTGTGAGGCCTAGGGTTTGTTTCTCGTTCTTCCTTTTCCAAACAATTGATTCATTGAAAAATCTTACATAACAATTAAATCATCATATCTACACTCACTATTCGCCCAAAAAGGGATTAGTTCCTCATGACTTCTTGGGACATTATAATTTCAATATAAATAGTAAACATGAAGATCGAATTGAAAATATAAGAAAGAAACTTAGGGATTTGTATTGAGTGTTGGAATAAATCCACAAGCATTTTTACACGTTTACAAGTCTCATTTTCGTATAAAAATAACGAAATGAAATAACTAAAACCTAGGAAAAGAAATAACTAAACCTAAATTAAAAAGAAAGAAATTAACTAATGGAAATGGTGTGTAAAACTAGGTGCACCCATTTATAGCATTCTGATGGTTGTTTTCCTCAACCGTAGGTTAGTTACCGTTCTTAGAGTTTAATGCTGGACTGTGAAGACCAAAATGCCCCTTACTCGGTGTTTTTATGCATCTAGGAGTCGATGTTGCAACACTCAAGGTCCGTGTTGCGACATAATAGGCAGTGTACTCCTTTGGTGTAGTTTCCAGGGCTTGTCATGACATCTTGTGCATGTGTCGTGACAAAGAAGACAACTTCAAGATTCTTTGATTTTGGTCCTTATGTTGAGACATCTCACGTCCCATGTCATGACATAATTATTAGTTTTGATATAGTTCGTCTGTCTCCTGTATACTCACCTAGTACATTTGCCAACCCTTAGGACTCAATCAGCCCCAAAGTTAATAAAAGATTCGTTTTTACACCTTTTACACATTTTTTTAACTAAGCTAAAACTTAAGCAAATCCTAATTAGGCCTAACAATAATACTTAATTCCAAGCTCCTAAAGTGCAAAAACTAGTTTAATCTGCTAGGTCAAATACGACAGATCAAACCCCCCACACTTAAGTCATTGCTTGTCCTCAAGCAATCAACAACAAAAAACTGTCAAAAGAAAACTAGTACTCAAGCATATATCATACAAGCATTGATGTTGAAGCATATACTTTAGACATTTCATAGTTCCAAATAATTTCAGCATGATAGATAAGCAATCTTGCCACTTTTGAAAGTTCAGTAGGTTACAAAGAATACAAATATAAAAGATCCCATCTGTAGAACTCCATCAATGAAAAAATAAGTACTTCAAGTATCCTAGCAAAATACAAATGGTTTTTTATGAGAATCTTTAACTCAACATCCACTTATGCATAAAACTGTTTTAGGTCAAGTAGGTCTTTTCAGCTTTTAATGTTCTGAGGCTTAGGACAGGTATGAATTTTCAAAACAACAGTAAGCATCAAGAGGTTACAAATACGAAAATAGTTTGACACATTTTATTGTTCCCTATTATTCCCTTTAGTGACCCTTTCCCGCTCACCACCTTATTTCTCCTTCTCTCACCTTCCTTAATTCTCCATATAGGAAATCTCAACATGATACGGTCCATTTAGCTAGCTTACGAGTTTTTATACATTTTCTTTGAACAATTTTTTCTTTTAACTTTGTTACTTTGTCACCTTTTATAATTTCACTAAAAAAATTCTTTCTTATCTTTCATTCATTTATACTCATTTTGCAAAAAGAAGAAAATGTATAGAAACTCGTAAGCTAGCTTACGAGTTTCTATATCCATTTAGCTAGCTTACGAGTTTCTATACATGTGATATGCAAACTTTATACTTGTTTTGCAAAAATAAAGAAAAATCAATTTGTATTTATCCTCTTTCTTTGTTTTGCAATTTCGACTAATCTAAAGTTTGCATATCACATTGATTTTTCCTATTTCACTTTACTTTTACAAACACCACCTTGATGCATATACTTACCCTCAATACATATGGCCATATGTCTATAATAGTGTAATTTGGGACCAAAGAAAGAGGATAAATACAAATTGATTTTTTTAGGGTTAATGATTTGTAATATAGCTCATCAAGAAGGGTCAATAGGCTCAAACATTGGTACTAAATGAAATATCAGAATAGGTTTGCATTTTGCCTCTAAATGTCTTCCAAACAATGCCTTAGGTTATACCTAAATATCTCAATATGCATAAACTTCAATTGATTAAACAACCTCAAGTACAACCATTTATCATATATACTAGCATGTTTGTTTCCTTATTTTTTTTATGTCATTTGGTACAAATAATAATTTATAACCTATATTCAGTGTAACACATAGAACTTAGTAGTCTAATACTAAAAAAATAAAAAATCACCAATTATCATGCCAAATTTATTCAAAAATACAAGCAACCTATATACATGCTCCTAACAAATCACTTGTATTTCTACAATCTCAAGCACAGGACAAAACAAATCAAAACATAGCAAAAGTCCCTATGTTACCCCTCACACTTTGGAAAACACATTGTCCTCAATGTGTAGCCCCTAAAATGTAAGGAACGAATTTACCCGATTGGTCGTGGTTGGCACATTGGCTATTGGTGGGTTCTCCGTCCTTTGGTCGTGACTAGTTCACAAATGTTGTGTCTTCCTTGTATGGGGTTCATCAATAAAAACCTTGAAAACAAAAATAAAAAATGATATAGTCTAAGATTATTCCTAACCCTAAAAATAATTAACTTAAAAAATGATTCATAAAAATTTATTACAATTCCTCAAAAAGTCTAGAAAACTTTAAAAGTTAGTTCACCTCTGAATCATTAGAAGGAGGAGTGTGCTATGGTTCCATCGATGCTTTGCCTTTTCCTGAGCTACTTTTATTTAAGCTCCCACCTCGTGATTGTTGTTATCTTATTGGGCTACGAATGATAGGTTTCTTTGGAGTAGAATATTGCGGCTGGAAAGTTGCCTCATATTCATCCTTCATATTTGGGTACTTGTGATCTGTACCTTCCTCCACAGAATCATCCTCCCAATCATCTTCTTTCTCATGCATCGACTCAGAAGTGAACATGTTTGAAGGTTAGTTTGGTCCGTGTAATCTGTTGATCCTCGCAAATTCCCTAAGCATCGATCCAGTCTCCTACATCCAACGAATCATGCCATCAAGTTTCGCTTCAGTTCTACCTTGGATTCCTTGTCTTTGATTTTTCATTTCTTTTCAACGATGATTGAACATCCATCTTTTCCTTCCTCCGCTTGTTTCATTCAATAATTTGTTTTCGTTGAAGCTCAACATACTGTTTGTATAATGAATCTCTAATAATACTTCGTGTTAGCTTTAAGAATTACAAATTTTCATTCATTGGAACCTTTGCATTTCGGCATAGTGTCGTTATCTAATGAGGGAAATAAAGTTTGGCCTTTTAGATTTCAGTGCATCATTTCATCTCCCTAAAGATCCATTGTCTTGCACAAATTTGTTTATGCTGCAAATTTCCATACAACAAAACAACTTGGAAAGTATTAATGTTAGATGCATTTAATGCAAGGGCGATTCTAGTGGCAATGAGTTGTACCCACATTTTAGCTACAGGAAACATAACCACCTGATTAAAAGTCGATGGTATTCTTGTATCTAGCCTATAGTTCCAACTACCCCTATTTTTAGTCAAATATTTGATAACATCTTCCATATCAATATTTTGAAATTGATCTAAATCTATCCTTTCAACAAAGTCTTTTTCACAATACGGGATGTTATAAAATTCGTATAAGTCAACTGGAGTTATTGGAACTTCTACCCCTCTAACTGTCCCTTTCTTCACAATTGTGCCATACCCTCCTCTAACCATTAGATTTTTAAGATATGCATAAAATTCTTGAACAATGGGTATTACAACATTTCTTGTGGGAGTAACACAAAATTGCTCCCTTTGATGATATCAGATTGATTGCTCTATGAACATCACAACAATTGGTGCAAACGAACACTTTCAATGCAAGTATAGTTGATAGCTATTAGCTATCAGATATCAATCTCACAGAGATGGTTCTTGATGTTATAATTGTTGAAGGAATTGTAAGGAATAATGTCAACACAATTAAATCACAGACTGAAGAATTAAAATAAATCAAAATTGTCAAAGCAATTGTAGTGAAAGTTGAAGATATTTTGTTGATGCAAATTAATAAGAAATGTAGCGAAAGTTGAAGATATTTTGTTGATGCAAATTAAGGAAATTAAAGAAATAAAACAATGATGATAAAATGGGGGGGATCCCTAACATGATAAGTCGACAACCACTAAATGTGACCACAAGGTAAATGATAGATAAATTGTCGCTACAATTAAGCTTAATGAGATCTTACTCACTTATACTTCTCTGTTTATCCAATACCCAGATACTCATATTAACCACACCTTCCAATGCTGGAAATGCTTTGCATTTGAGAATAAGTGACCAAAATTCCTTCGTGTCTCAAGCAACTTGATAGCATTAGAAATGACACCTATTTACTTCTTAAATTTGTTTATAAATTGTCTCTTTTGTAGCTTATTTAACATGCATGATAGACATTTAATATTTAGTATTTAGATTTTCTAACTCATTGTTGCTTGGCTTAAATTCTCGTTATTTTAGCTTTTCTATGCACTAGTGTCGGCGTATGCAGAATACGTTCACAATTGTCAACATAGGGATCCATCTTAGAAGATCGATGCTAGAAAGAGTTTTAAAAATGCAACCACAAGTTAGCTTGGAGTTGCGTCCAGAGATGTCACTGTATAGAAACCTTTACTTTGTATGGGTGAATTCACGCTGCAAACACATCTGGAAGCACCAACGTAGGAATTTCACACGATGTCGCCGTAATTAAGGATTACAGATCGCGCCCAAAAATGCGACGACAATATGCAAATTTATAAAGATCACACTAGAACTACGTGAGTGCACAACTAGATTTCAACAAACTTTGATAGCTGCACAAGAAGTTAGATCTGAGAGGAGAGAAAATCTACAATTCTTGAAGCCTATAAATAGAAGAAAGAAGAAAGGGAATGATATCAAGAGGGGAAAAATTAATTTTGCAAATACTTTGTGTTTCTGGAGATTTATGCGGTGAGCTGATTGAGCGAAGGAGTAGCTACTTCTGACGAGAAGTGCTTGATGCAAAGCAAGAGGAGCGGTTAAGGAATAGTCCTAATAGTCTAGATAATAAGATTTGATGTATTTGTTGACCCCTCACTTTATATTGATGAATTATTATTGACAATTGAATGAATATGAGAATATCTTTCAGTGTTAGATTACTTTGATTCTTATTTGATTCTCCTTATCTCTTTATTCTTGGACTTAACTGAATTAAGCAGAAGAGTGGAATTGCAGTTCACAGACATTGAGAGATGTGAACACTAGTTAGGTTAACAAGCAAGTCAGTGGAAGTTTCTTAGGATTAGAAGGGATTTTAGTCACTTGTTCTTGAGTGCACAACATTGCCAGCACTAAGAGGTGTGGTAATTGTGGGCACTTAAGTCTCAATTAAACAGAGAGCTGTAATTGGTATGTTTTCTTTGGAGCTTTATTGCTGTGACAATTCGTCTATACAATACCTTTTCGACTCATCTAGCGTTGCTACTTTGTAAAATCAGTAATCCACTCCAATTCTTCGCACTTTATCATACTTTACTTTCATGCATTTAAATTCTCAACACTTCATCAGCAATTTGATTTACTTTCAATTGATTTGACAATTAACTTTTATAATTACATTGACAATTTTGACTGTCTTAGTGTGTAGATCTACTTCAATTGAGCTGACATCCTTACTTGCATTTTCCCTAACTGTAGTTGTAGTTGCTTCGACATTTAAGTATCAAGAATCCATTCCTCGTGGGATCAAGGCATTTGTTTAATGCTCATTTTTGTAGTTGTAATTATTCTTTCTTACTTAACTTTTTGTTTTTACTAATCTGTTTAACTTTCTTTTGTTGATTTTCTCTTATTTCTTTTGGAATTGCATGTCCATAAGAAGAAACTCCAAGGATATTGTGAGCTTGACCCAGAACTCGAGAGAACACTTAGGAGGAGAAATCAAGAACAAAAGAAAATGGCTGGCAACAATAAAAACAACAACCTACCACCATTGTTGCCACAAGATGTAGTTCCTCCAATACAGCCACAATGAATCAATAATTTACCAGCACAGCCTTCACAAGAAGAGCAGGTGCAGAATAGGACAATTAGGGATTTTGTTATTCTTGTATTAGATGATTTGCAACCAGGGGTTGTAAGACCGACCATACAAGTTGGAAACTTCGAATTGAAGCCGGTTATGTTTCAGATGCTCAATTCAAATGGGCAATATGTGGGCCTATCTCATGAGGATGCACGAGAACATTTAAAATTATTTCTGCTTATTTGCACATCTTTCAGCCAACAAGGTGTCCCTGATGACACCTTAAAAATGCAATTATTCCCTTATTCGTTGCAGGGAAGAGCGAGAACATGGTTCTTGGGTTTACCGACTGGATCCATTACATCATGAAATGCATTAGCAACGCAATTTGTTTTGGGATTCAATCCACTGACAGTGAATGCAAGGTTGCGCAATGACATCACAGCTTACCATCTGTTAGATAATGAGAACCTACATACAACATGGGAGAATTATAAGACTCTGCTTAGACGTTGCCCTATGATGAAATTAAGGAAGAGACTCAGATCGAGATCTTTGACAACAGATTAATTGCCCTGACAACAAATCTTGTCGACGCATTTGCAAATGGTCCCTTATTGGATTGCACCTACACTGAAGTTGTGTGAATTCTAGATAGGTTTTCACAGAATGATTATCAGTATCCTATTTCTCGTTCTGCTCAGGTAAAATCTATTTCTTGAATTAGATGCTATTTCAGCCTTAAGTGCACAGGTATCCTCTTTGGACAATATTATAAAGAACATGAAGGGGACAAGTGACGTTACTCCTATTCAAGTGGCCCAATAGATGGATGTCCCGACATTATCCTTTGAAATTTATGGCGACAACCACAGTTATGAGTACTACCCACAACATGCTGAGAATGTATTTTATGTCAACAACATTAGAGGAAATTCTCATGGTAACTCATATAATAATTCCAATCGAAATCAACAACCTTGGGGGAATTAGAATGCTTCCACATACAAATATGGAAATTCCTCACAGTAAGGGAGTTATAGACAAGGGAGTTACAAAAACAATCAGCAATAGAATTATAATCAGAATTCTCAAGTACGTTAAAATCCTGATCAAATGTAGGTACATAGCCATATGCAACCACAAGCTAGATTGTAGCCACAACAGACTGTGCTGCCACATATGCAAGGATAGCATCAATAACATCAGCAACAGGTTTCTCAACAAAGATCAGATCCTATGGCTGCTCTTAAAGCGTTGATGCAACATATTATGTGAACTGAAGCAATTATTCAAGGTAATTCTTCTTCTATCCGAGCATTAGAAGCACAGCTAAGATAGTTGGCCTTTAATATGAGTACAAGATCACTAGGCACTTTGCTTAGTGATACTGAGAATCCAACGCAGAAAGGGAAGGAACATTCCAAGGCTATCACGTTAAGGAGCAGGAAGTAAACTACTGAACCAAGTAAAATTTTTAACCAAACGCATGTTGACGCAACCGAACCAATGCAACAACACAAAGTTGTTTCTTGAGAGAGCCTAGCAGAAATAAATGAGGAGCCACTTGTAGTAAAGACTAAGACTACAATTCAACCAATAAAAATGTCAATGCAACTGTCAATGTCGATGCAATCGGTTATCCCACAACAACCCACTGACAGTATACCTTTGCCATTTTTGAAAAGATTTAATGAGAAAGACCATGATAAGGACTATCAAAAGTTTGTTTCTACTTTGAAGCAATTACATATTAACATACCTCTTGTAGATGCTCTTGTGCAGGTACCCAACTATGGGAAATTCATGAAAGAGATGTTATCAAAGAAGAAAAAGTTGTCCGAAATCGAAATGATTGTACTCACAGAGGGGTGCAGCGCTGTGCTAACAAACAAGTTGCCACAAAAAATGAAAGACCCTGGCCACTTCACAATCCTATGCACTTTTGGAAATCATTATCTAGGTAAAGCTTTATGTGATTTGGGAGTTAGTATTAATCTCATGCCTTTGTCCACATTCAGGAAGTTAGGAATAGGATCAATGAAGCCCACTACGGTGACATTATAGCTTGCGGATAGATCTCTAGCACAACCTGAAGGCCAGATCAAAGATGTCCTTATCCAGGTTGATAAGCTTGTGATCCTTGCTGATTTCATAATCTTTGACTGCGAAGCAGATAAAGAGGTGTCCATCATCTTAGGATGACCATTCTTAGCAACAGGACGTACTCCTATTGATTTTTTAAGGACAAACTCATTATGCATCATAATGATGACCATGTGACCTTTAGTGTGTTCGAGGCATCTCCGTCGAAAAATAAAGAGCAATATGACCACATTAACGTGCTGGATAAGATAATTATGGAATAATTCAATGAACAAAGTTCAGTAGTTCCAAATGAAGATGCGGTGACATCCACTGATGATATCCTAACTGAATGTGACCACAAAGCTAAGGCTAATAGTTGTGAGCTGAGACAGAATTGGTAATTGGAATACTTGGATTTGTCTAACAGGACGATCCATGTGTTTAAACCATCAGTTGAACAAGATCCTATCTTGGAGTTAAAGCCATTGCCAACAAATCTGAAGTATGTCTTTCTAGGTGACAATGACACGCTACCCGTGATTGTTAACGTAGGGCTCGACGTAATGCAAGAAGAAAAACTCATTGTAATTTTAAAAGAGCACAAAAGAGCCATTGCATGGAGCATTGCAGACATCAGAAGCATTAGTTCCTCTTTTTGCATGCAAAAAATCAGACTGAAAGATGAAGGGAAGCAATCCATTGAGCAACAGCGAAGGCTTAATGAGAAAATGAAAGAGGTAGAAAAAAAGGAGATTATCAAATGGCTGGACGCGGGCATCATTTACCCCATTTTTATAGCAATTGGGTGAGCCCTATCTAATGTGTGCCCAAAAAGAGTGGTTTCACAGTTGTGAGTAATGACAAGAACAAGTTAATCCCTACTCGCATTGTTACGGGGTGACGAGTGTGCATGGATTATCGATGACTCAATGCAGCCACAAAGAAAGATCACTTCCCACTACCATTTATTGATCAAATGTTAGATAGGCTAGCTAACAAGGCCTATTATTGCTTCCTAGATGGCTACTCTGGATACAATCAAATTGCCATTGCGTTGGAAGATCAAACAAAAACCACGTTCACATGCCCATTTGGAACTTTTGCCTTCTGACATATTCCATTTGGATTATGCAATGCACCAGCCAAATTCCAGAAGTGTATGATGGCTATCTTCTCAAACATGATTGAAGATTCTTTAGAGTTATTCATGGATGATTTCTTTGTATACGGGTAGAATTTTGGCCAATACACTGACAATTTGGCAAAAGTATTAAAGAGATGAGAGAACACGAATCTAGTGCTGAATTGGGAAAATGTCATTTCATGGCAACTAAAGGCATTATGCTTGGCCATCGCATATCATGTCAGGGCATTGAGGTAGATAAAGCAAAGGTATAAATTATTGAGAAATTGCCACCACCGACCAATGTCAAAGGAATAAGAAGCTTTCTTGGTCATGCTGGTTTCTATAGAAGATTCATTCGAGATTTTTCCAAGATTGCTAAACCATTATGCTCATTGTTAGAGCAGAATAAAAAGTTTGTGTTTGATGATGAATGTCTGGACGCATTTGTCAAAATAAAGAAGTAGTTAGTACAAGCTCTAATTGTCATCACACTGGATTGGATGCAATCGTTTGAATTAATGTGTGACGCAAACGACTTCGCTGTAGGAGCTGTGCTGGGACAACAAAAAGAGAAGGTATTTCACTCAATTTATTATGCTAGCAAAACTTTAACTAACGTCCAGGTAAACTATGCAACCACCGAAAATGAGTTACTAACAGTTGTTTTTGCATTCAACAAATTTCATTCATATCTTGTCGATGCAAAAGTGACTGTCTACACAAATCACTTTGCATTGAGATACCTTTTTACAAAGAAAGATGCCAAACCGAGATTGATCAATGGATCCTATTCTTACAAGAATTTGATGTTGAGATCAGAGATAGAAAAGGATCCGAGAATCAAGTAGCAGACCACTTATCCCGTCTGGAAGCTGGAAGCGAGGATGGCAATCAGTTACGTATTGTCGATGTATTTCCAGACGAGTAATTATTTCATGTTGATGCATCTCCATGGTATGCTGATGTTATCAATTATTTAGTTTATGGTAAGCTACCTTTGAGTAATATTAGTCACAAGAAAATTAGATTTTTGTGCGACGCTGCAAAGTATCATTGGAATAAGCAATATCTATTCAAGGTATGCACCGATAACATTATCCGTCATTAAGTTCCTGAAGAAGAGATGACTTCCTTTCTAAGACATTGTCATACTGCTCCCTATTGAGGCTATTTTAGTGGAATGAGGACTATTGCAAAAGTCTTACAATCTAGATTCTTCTAGCCCACATTGTTTCAAGATGCCCACAATTTTGTCCAACAATGTGATAGATGTCAACGTACTGGTTCTATATCTTGCTGCAATGAGATGCTCTAATAACCTATTATGGAGGTAGAGCTATTCAATGTTTGGGGTATAGATTTCATGGGGCCATTTCCAAACTCTTTTGGGAATGTGTACATTTTAGTGGCTGTTTACTATGTCTCGAAGTGGATCGAGGTAATTGCGGTACCAAAAGATGATGCTTGAACGGTGTTTAAGTTCTTTCACACATACATACTTACGAGATTTGAAACACCTAGGACATTAATAAGTGATCAAGGTACTCATTTTTGCATTAATCTGGTTACATTTAAATAATGTCAACGCATTTTTGCATTTCTTTTTATCTTTTCACTTTTAGTTGTTTCCTTTAAATTCTATGCAGGAATAAAAGTCATCTTATTTGTTGATGCATCACAAAGCACAACTTGTCGGTGCATTCTATGATGACTCAGCAAAGCTTTTTTAGCAAGAATCGTGCTGATTGATTTTCTTCTATCCTTAACCGTTAGACTAAGTCAAAAGGTATGATTTGTTGCCTACCATTTATTGGATACAGAAGTGACAATTTTTCAAGACGTTTGCAATAATCACGTTTCTTTACACTAAAAGGTTATAAAACCCTTCTCTGTCGACTTCCTTCTCCCACTCATAATCGCCATCGCTACTGCAACTCATCTTCTTTGTTATTTATACTCTTACTCTTACAAGTTTATTCTTTTCTCTGCAAGTTTCATTTAATCTTTCTACTCAGCTGTTATGGTAAGAACAAGAGGTGTGAAAACTCCTTCCAAAGCCCCTGTTGAATCTTTTGCCACTGTGGTTCGGACCATAGACCAACCCCCACCAAACAAAATTGTCCTATTTCTGTCAAAAGTGGCTAAGGACCGCTACCATGGCACTATGCTCAAACTAAACTGCCACCCAGAGCAGGGTATATAATTGTCTCCATACCAGACGTTGGGAAAACAAATCACAAGAACAATTAGTCGACTAGGTTGGGAGTTCTTCTATGAGCACCCAGCCGGATATTCCCCTACAATGGTAAGGGAATTTTATGCCAATCTTGTAGACTCTGAACAGGAGTTCATCTTTGTGAGGGAGAGATTGATATCTTGGAGTGCTGCCCACATCAACACTCTATTCCAAATTCCTGAGAAGGAAGACACTCACACTCCGTTTTTGGAAGACTTGATTGATAATGGAGCTGACCAAGTGATGAGAGACTTGTGTGTTGAAGGTGCTATGCTGACGGGTAATGGTCCAAACAACTATACCATGCACCGACGTTATCTGACAACCCAAAGCAAAGTATGGTTTCATTTTGTGAAAGTCATCTGTTACCTTCTACACATACCACTAAGGCAACATTAGACCGCATGTGCATCCTTCACTCCATCCTGAAGGGTCGCCACATCGATGTTGGTGCAATTCTACATGACCAGATTGCTGAAGTTGCGTCTAAACAAACAGGTATATTACCCTTTCCTTCTTTAGTAATGCTGCTTTGTAAATAAAAGGGGATTGTTACTTGTGATGGTGAGGAAGTGTTAGAAAACAAAGGCCTCATTAATGATATCTCAGTAGAAAGAATGACAAGAGGCCAAGAGATGCCGCTGCTAAAGGAAGCACCCAAGAAGAAGGGAAAGGGAAAAGGGAAAAGGGAAGAAAAAGGAGAAGTCAGACACTGTGCCCACAAACCCTCTAGGGAAGAGGTTAGCTGCTATGGAAGTAAACATTTATTGTATCGACATTTGCAATATCCATATTGTCAACGTGTTGGAATACATGGACTATAGGCAAAACATATTTTATGCATACATAAAAGCATGGAACGACGCTGTTGTAGCTGCATTAAGGAGTATGAGCCCAAGTCTGCTTCCAGATTTCCTTGTCTTCCCATCTGTCTTCCGACCAATGCCCTCATCCTCCGAAACCTACTTCTAATGGTAGGCCTCAACATGTCCCCTCTCTAACGAGAATCAACATTTCAGATGATGAAGAGCACGAGGAAGAGTTATCGAATAGCCTTGGGGTTAATATGGTAGAGCAGGTGGCTATGGTTGAAGAGTTTATGAGTGTGAACGCAGAGGAAGGCACCGACAAAGCCATCACTGAGTGGGAAAAGCTTGGGGAAGAAGAATCATAGTAAGAAGAAGGCCTTGAGAAGAAGAAGGAAGGAGAAGAAGATGAACTTAAGAAGGTGACTCCTAAAGAAGAGAAGGTAGAGAAGAAAGACGATGCCCTAACAAATATCACGAAGGATATTGTTAAAGCACCCATCAGTATGGGGGCATCTAGTGAAGATTTGGCTCTACCTGAAGCGAGTCAGGCTGAGGCAGTTTCTAGCAACATTGAGGAACTAAATTCTCTAGCCATCATGCCCTATGTGGCACCACTTGCTGAGGTTCACCCATCAGATGTAATAGCCGATGATGCCGCCACTCAACTGGTTGAAGAGGAGAAATCCGCTGCTTCGATTGATTCGAATGACAAAAGAGGAAGTGAAGGATAAGAAAAAGAGATGTAAAGATGAAGGCGAGCGCCCAAAGAAAAAGAAGAAGAAAGCTATAGCAACCATTGAATCGGCTACTGAACAACAATGAGTTAGTTTTACTTTTCAGTAGTTAATTGCGTGCATCTTATTTTGTTGTCATTGCATTTCTATTTTTCACTGCATTTCATTTGTTAGTGCATTTGCATTATAGTTGCATTTCCATTCTTATATGTATAGTATTGTCAGTGTATTGGGGACAATACAGACATAAGTTTGGGGGGATCGTTTGTGAAATGGAAATGCAATTGCACCCACATATTTGAAAAATTATTTGTTTCTTTAGTTCAATGAAAATATGTAAAGTTTCAACAAAAATGTGACAACAATTTTTCTTTTTATGCGTAATTCTTAAATTGTTTGAAATGCTGATATGCGAAATGAGTGAATATGAATGAATATTGAACCTTCTATTTTTGGATGAATGATTGGAACTACTTTAGTAATGAATGGATAGGATCAACCCTTGAATCTTGAACTAACTTACCAATTACAACGACATTGTACTAATAAAAGGCACTCTAATGTGAGTGCATTGTGACCTGTTAAGGGAGAGCACTCCGTTGCATGTATTAGAAAAATCATCTAGCCAAAGGCTGTCACTGCAAGAGTGTCTGTTGGTGCAATTACATACCTCCTGGGGGTTTGTTGCACCCCATCGTTACAACCCAAGAACAAAGGTAGAGTAATGCAATGACATCTCTCAGTAACTTTTAATAAAAAAAATTCACAAAAAGAAAGAAAAAGAAAAAAGAAGAAAAGAGAAAAGAAAATAAATATATTACCATGAATGTTGTATTGGTTAAGGAAGGGTTAAGATTCAAAGCATGTTACTAACATTAATAAAGTTGTAGTTTTAATTATTCATGTTTATAAATTGTCGGGACATTATTCTATCATGTGAATGCAATTTATATATTAAAATTATAGACAATTGAAGTGGTTAAAATACTGATTGTAGTGACATATTTGTTTGTAAACTTTCTAATTTTTGTTTACTTGAGGACAAGTAAAAACTCAAGTTTGGGGGTGTGATAGAATTAGAAATGACACCTATTTTCTCCCTAAATTTGTGTATAAATTGTCTCTTTTGTAGTTTATTTAACATGCGTGATAGACATTTCATATTTAGTATTTAGATTTTCTAACTCATTTTTGTTTGGCTTAAATTCTCGTTATTTTAGCTTTTATATGCACTAATGTCAGCGTATGTAGAATACGTTCACAATTGTCAGCGCAGAGATCCATATCAAAAGATCGATGCTAGAAAGAGTTTAAAAATGCAGCCACAAGTTAGCTTGGAATTACGGCCAAAGAAATGTCACCGCATAGAAACCTTTACTTTGTATGGGTGAATTCACGCTGCGAACACATCTGGAAGAAGTAACACAGGAATTTAACACGATGTCGTCATAATTAAGGATTATAGATCGCACCCAGAAATGCGAAGACAATCTATAGATTTATGAAGATCACATCAGATCTACATGAGTGCAGAGGTGGATTTCAGCAAACTTTGATAGTTGCATAAGAAGTTGGATTTGAGAGGAGAGGAAATCTACAATTCTTGAAGCCAATAAATAGAAGAAAGAAGAATGGGAAAGATATCAAGAGGGAAGCAATGAATTCTGCAAATACTTTGTGTTTTTTAAGATTTATGTTGGAGAACAGTGAACTAATTAAGCGAAGGAGCAGCTATTCTTGACGAGAAGTGCTCTATGCAAAGCAAGAGGAGCGGTTAAGGAATAGTTCTAGTAGTCTAGAGATAGTAAGCTTCGATGTATTTGTTGATACCTCTCTTTATATTGATGAATTATTATTGACAATTGAATGAATATGGGAATATCTTTCAGTGTTAGATTACTTTGATTCTCCTTATCTTTTTATTCTTGGACTTAACTTCATTAAACACGAGAGTGGAATTACAGTCTACCGACATCAAGAGGTGTGGAGACAAGTAAGGTTAACAAACAAGTAAATGAGAGTTGCTTAGGATTAGAAGGGATTCTAGTCACTTGCTCTTGAGTGCACAACATTGCCAGCACTAAGAGGTATGGTAATTGTAGGCGCTTAAGTCTCGATTAAATAGAGAGCTGTAATTGGTAAGATTTCATTGGAGCTTTATGGCTGTGACAATTTGTCTATACAATACCTTGTCGACGGATCTAGCGTTTTTCCTTTGTAAAATCAGTAATCCACTCTAATTCTTCGCACTTGGTCATACTTTACTTTCATGCATTTAAATTCTCAACACTTCAAAATAATTTGATTTACTTTCAGTTGATTTGACAATTAACTTTTATAATTACATTGACAATTTTGATTGTCTTAGTGTGCAGATCTACTTCAATTGCACTGACATCCTTACTAGCATTTTCCCTAACTGTAGTTTTAGTTGCTTCGACATTTAAGCATCAAGAATCCATTCCTCGTGGGATCGATATCCGATAGAATCAATATATCAACAATACTTGCATCGATGTGTGTTTGCTTGCACAATCACTGTGACGTTATAGGCTGATCACAACTTCCGTTGTCTTGCTTGTTAATTTAACTTGTCACTGCACCTTCTAGTGTCAGCGACAACAATAACACTTTCATGATTAAGCAATTAAATCCAAAGATAAACAGATATGAGGAATTGAAAAAAAATCAATTTAGATCTAAATTTAAAAGGTACTTCCATACACAACTAAGTTCATCAGAATTTATCAACGTTCAAGAGAAAAAAAAGAACAAGTTGAAGCATTCTACTCCTAGCCGACTAGAACTCTTCCCTAATGCTCCTCTTGCATCGCACTTAAAACACTTCTCATCATGAACAAATGTTTCCTTCTTCTCACAGTCATTTCACTCTCTAGGATAATTAAGCTACTATGGAAGCAAGCCTAAGAAAAATGAGAAAATGGAATTGATTTGTCACGAGCTAGATGATCCCCTTTCTTTTTCTCTCTCCTCAGTGTTTATCTTTACTACGAAGTACATGTGTCCTTTTTCTCTCATATCTAACTTCCTTTAAGCTATACAAGTTAGTTAATCCAGTTGTACACACATGCAGATCTGGTATATGCAATAAGCAGTTGTAGGTTGTCGCAACATTTCTAGATGCAAATTTAGATTTTAATTTGCTGTGACAACTTTGATATCCTCACACATTGGTACTTCTTGATAAGTTCAAACAGTAAAATCCCCGGTGCAATCTGGAAGTGTTCATGTGTGACATGTTTGTGCATAAATTTGGATTAAAATTGCGGCGACAACTTTGAACACTTTGTTGTTTTGATCTTTTAAGATAGATCCCTGTACTGACATCTCAAGACACCATACTGACACTAAATTTAGTGACATTAGTAGCATAAGTATAATAAAATGAAAGAAAATTACACAAAACATCGCTGACTTATAAAATGCAATTACTAAATATAAAATGCTAAAAATGCATGCTAAACATGGTGCCAAGGGAACAAGTTATACTCTAAATAAGGAGAAATTAATGGTCTTTTCTAATGCTATCACACCCCCAAACTTGAGTTTTTACTTGTCCTCAAGTAAACAAAAGCCAACAAGGTCATAGCAAAAAATTTTTTTTTGTCAAAGCAATAATCATTCTAGCAACTTGAATTCTCTAGGATCCTAGTGTATAAATTACATTCATATGATAAAAAATTGCGCCGACAATTTAAATGTATGAATAATCAAAACTACAACTTCACTAATGCTAGCATCATGCTTTAAATCTTAAATCCTCTTGACCAATACAACATTTATTATTCTATATATATATATATTATCTATTTTCTTTCTTTCATTTCTTTTATGTGACCAAGGGTGTCATTACATTACTATACCCTAATTCTTTGGCAGTAACAATGGGGTGCAACAAACCCTCAGGAAGTATGTAATTGCACTTACAGACACTCTTGCAGTGACAGCCTTTTGCTAGATATTTTTTTAACACTTGCATTAGAGTGTTCCCCTTTGATAAGTCACAATGCACCCACATTGGAGTGTCTTTTATTAATAGTTATAATTATATATAGCTGCAGATGGCAAGTTATTCTAAGATTCAAATAATGGTACTACTAATTTATTACGAATGGGATTTCAACCATTCATAAAAAAATAAAAGGATACAACATTCAATCACATTCATCCAATTCACGCATTAGCATCTCAAATAATTCAAGAATTAAGCATTAAATGAAATTAAAAATTTTAGTCACATTTTTAATACTTTGAATACTTTCATTAAACTAAAAGGACAAACAATTTCTTAAAAATGTGGGTGTAATTGCATTTCCATTCCATATACATTTCCCCTAAACTTAGAGTCTACATTGTTCTCAATGCAGTGACAATGATATACAAATATTTATGGAAATGCAGCTACATGATATACAACTACATGATATGCAACTAAATTATGTACTAAACAAATTAAAAAAGAAAACTAACTCATTGATGTTCAGTCGAAGATGTGGCTGCTTTGGTATTTTTCTTCTTCTTGTGGTACTCCTCCTTACGCTTCGCCTTATCTTTGCACTTGCATTTTCTTTTTATTGGTGCAACCGAGTTGGTGGATTGCTCCTCGATATGCAGTTGTGTACTGGCTTCATCGACGGTGACATTAGAAGGATGAATTTCAACAAGGGGTGCCACATAAGGCACTATAGCCAGAGGATTGAAATCCTCATTGTTGATTGTCACAGCCTCACCTGATTTGTAATAGATGGCACCAGGTCTTCAGTAGTTGCACTCACATTGTCGGGTGCGACAACAAATTCTTCAAGCAAATTTGTCGCAACAAAAACTTCCTCCTTCTTTCTTTTCTTCTTCTTTCTCCTCTTACTTCTCCTCCTCAATACTCACAGATTCCATGGTTGTGTGCTCCTCATCAACAACAACTTCCTTGTCAACCATATTTACCCCTAAACTGTTAGAAAATTAATCTTCAAAAAGGCTAGCAATATTGCGGACACACTCCTCAACATCCCTTAAATTCACATCCTGGTCCTCATAACCAGAAATATGGACCATATGCGGAGACTCGACAGAGTGAACCTTCCCTTCCAGAGTAGCATTCTCAATTGATGGTGTTGCTTGCCTGATGATAGGGGAAACATTGGGAATTTTGACAAAGGATGCTTGCTAATGCTACGTAAGGTGCTGACAATTGCATTATCCCATGCCCTAGTGTAGGCATAGAATAAGTTTTGCGAGTGATCCATATCTTCAATTGTGGTGGCAAGTTTAATTTGCCGCACATTCATTCTGTCAGCCCGTTGCTCGATTTCTGTAATCTTCCTCCATAATTTAGGATCTATGGGGGCATTAGACTGTTTTGCTTCCTTCCTTGCTTTTCCTTTCTCCTTTTTTGGTGTAGCTTCTTTCACCAAATGGGTCTCCTTCCCCCTTGTCATGCGGTCAATGGAGACATCATTGATTGGACCTTTATTTTCTAAGAATTCCTCCCTCTCACGAGGCACAACACCCCTTTGTTGACATAAATGCATTATAAGAGAGGGGAATGGAAAAATACCTATTTGCTTTTGTTGCTCCTTCTGCAATATCTTTATGTAAGATTGCATCGACATCTATTTGATGGCCTTTAATAATTGAATGTATGAGACACATTCTGTCTAATATTACCGTGGTGTTGTGGGTAGAAGATAGTAAGCAACAGTTGATAAAATGGAACCAAACTTTGCTCTGAACCGTGAGGAATCGATGATGAATTGTATAGTTGTTTGGGTTGTTACCGGTCCAGGCAGTACCATCAATGCACAGATCATTCAGTAATAAGTCAGCACCCACCTCAGTCAGTTGTTCTAAGAAGTCGATATGCTCATCTTCTCCCTCAACAATGTTGTACATGGCATTGATATGCGCAGCACTCTAGGGTACCAATCATTCTCAAACAAAGACAAACTCTTGTTCCTTATCAAATTGACATAGAATTCCCTAACAATGGAAGGAGAATACCCTTCAGGATGGTCGCTAAACTTTTCCCACCCCAGGCATGAGATGGTTCTGTGGATTTGTTTTCCCAACGTGAGTAGTGGAGATAGCTGGAATCCTTTCTGTAGGTGGTAGTTATGCTTCAACATAGTGTTTTGGAAACGATCCTTGGCTGCTTTTGTGAGAAACAGTACTGGTTCATTAGATAGCAGCTGCTCTGCGTTGCGAGCCACCACAATAGATGATTCAGCGATTGATTTAGATGGAGTTTTGAATCCTCTTATTCTTGACATAACTGTATAATAGAAAGAGAATGAAAATCACAGGAAATTGGAAGGTTAAAGAAAAGAAAGTTTTGCAGCAACAATGGTGGTTGTGGTTGTGAAGAACACCATCGACACAGTAAGGTGTTTTATATGGGATGGATATGAAGAGGCATAAAGATTTCCACTGCAAGGATAGGATGTTGTGTCTACATCCAATAAATGCAATGAAACGGATTGTCCTTTTTTCGACAGCTGGGGAACAGGGTGAATCAATCGACATGATTCTTTCTTGAAACGTTTCATTATGATGAGTCAATAAATAAATTGTGTCAATGAGTAGTGTTTTCTGTGTGTCGACAAAAAGGATAGCTTTTATTCCTAAAAAAGAACTAAATAAGGTAATTTAAATAAAATAAAATACAAAAAGTAAATAGAATAAATGAAATGACATGTTAAGAAAATGTGACTGGATTAATGGTCTCGTTTTGCTCGTGAACATCTTGGTTGAGATAGTTCTTCAACCTTTGGCCATTTACCTTGAATTGGTGCCCATCATTTAAGTCTTTAATTGTCATAGCACCATGAGGAAATGCTTCGACAACTTTGAATGACCCTGACCATCTGGAGCATAATTTTCTAGGATGCAGTTTTAAATGTGAATTAAATAAAAGTACTAACTGACCTGCAGAAAATTGTCGCAGCACGATAATGTTGTCATGCCATTTCATCGAATCTCCTCTAATTCAGAAATGTCCAATAATCTCTTTTGTCCAGTAACATCATAATCCTTATTCACTTGCTTAATTGCCCACATGGCTTTATGTTCAAGTTCCACAGGCAAGTGACAGGATTTACCAAAAACAAGTTGATAGGACAACATTCTGTAACACCCAAATCCTGAACACCGTCTCCGATAAGGATTTTCGATGTCACAAAAATCATCTATCACTATTCAATCTCAAATATCATGACATTCAATCTTACTTTATTAAAGAAATGTTCCCAATACATCATACTACATTATTTATTTATAATTGTAATACAACAAGGGTAAAAAGGTCATTTCCAAGATTTTTGGAGACTTCTACCGATATCTGATAGGCAAGTATCGATACAAGAGAGGCAACTACAGATGCAAGTCATGATACTATCGATACTAAAAACTCCAAAGAGTTAAGAAATTCTACTCTGTAACTTCTACCGATATAAGCACTCAATCTACCAATACTTCCACATACCGTACTCGATACTCACAATTCAACTATCGCTATAACTCAAGTCTATGAGCAATCTCTCTCCTACCCTACACTTTTACTAAAACATGCATAGATTCTACTGAAACAAGTGTGTAGAATCTCAAGAATCATACTAGACACAAGTTCATTAACTTCATTCATACACAACTTCAATTATGCATTTAAGCTAACACAAAATACATGGTTTCCATGTCAATACAAGGTACTTTTGAGTCTACTTTCCACATTGCAAAATCATACATTTCTACTTTCAACATTTCATCAAACATAACAAGGTTTTCAAAATCTCAATGTATATAAGCAAAAGATAACATCATCCTAGTACATGTCATAAGACCAAGTGATGTAAAATCTACCATACGAGCTCTGCAATAGTGTGATTTCCTTGAGATGATCCGAACTTTAGACAACAAAACCTATCTACAAAACAACAACAGATTCACGAGTAAGCTTATTAAGCTTAGTAAGTTCACAAATATCACTTACTTACCGAATAGACAAATCAGTTAAAAGATGATAACATGTATGTATTCATAATCATGTACATAGTAACGAACTTAATCTCTTTCAGTTCTCAAGATTTTTAACTCATTACAAGCATAGACAAGTTAGCCCACACGAGCCCAGAATGGTTAGCTCTTATGAGTCCAGAATGGTTAGCTCTTGCAAGCCCAGAATGGTTAGCTCTTACGAGCCCAAATAGTTAGCTCTTACGAACCCAGAATGGTTAGCTCTTACAAGCCCAGAATCAGAATAAAGCTTTTTCAAGCCAGAATCAGAATAACGCTCTTTCGAGCCAGAATCAGAATAACGCTCTTTCAAGCCAGAATCAGATTACTCCTCAAGCCTTCAGTCTCGATCTACCATTAGGAATATATTCAAAGTAAATATATAATTGCATATATCAAATTTGAAAGTTAATAGTATGAACTTACCAGATGAAATTGTAGTTTGGCTAAATTTTAATGACTATTCTACTAATTTCCCTTTTTCGCGATATGTGCCACGATTGTAATCTAAATCAACAATTCATCCAGATTCACATTAAAACCCATAGTTAAAGCATTTAACACAATTTGGTCTTTTTGGAAAATTATAATTTTACCCTTAATACTTTCATTTTATTCAATTTAGTCATTTACCATCAAACTTGCAAATTAACCATTTTTAAACAAAATCACGTTTAGCCGAATACTATAGTACTTCAATACAGCCCATTTTTGCAATTATTCCACCTTTTTTCCTTGCAAATTTATCACTTTAACATTTTAGTCCTTAAACATTAAAATCATCAAAAACTACTTTACAAATAGTCCTATTTAATAACCAATCTTAATAATCAACCATAAAACTTCAAGAATACTCAAAATTCATCAATGGTAAGATTCATAATCTTTAACTATTTAGAAAACAAAGACACAAGTTAGTTGGACCCAGTTGCAGCAATCTCAAGAACATTAAAATCACAAGAAACAGGTTAAAATCAACTTACCAAATTGAAAGACAAGGTTGACCAAAGTTTCCCAAGCCTTAACAATGGATTTTTGGCTTTGTCTCAAGAAGAAACTAAAAGAAAATGGCTTATTTCATAAGTTTTATGATTAAAATCGTATTATAATTTGTTTATTTTCAATTTTACCCTTTATTCACACCTAATTTCAATCAAAATTTAAGCCAAAGTTGGCCACCCAAGTCACTAATGGTTATATTACCATTTAAGTACCTTGACTTACCTTTCAATTAATAGAATTCAACTTTTGCACCTTTTACGATCTAATCCTTTTTACTTAATTAACTACCTAAACGATAGAATTTCTTAACCAAAATTTAATACTATTCTAATGACCTCGTAAATATTAAATAATTGATATTTACGGTCTAACAAATCAAATTTGTGGCCTTGAAATCGCCATTCCCGAGCATACTAAATTAAATTAATTAGTAAATCCACATTTTATTAGGATTTAATTGCAATTTACCAATATCTAATGAGTTTCATATCATTTCTATTATTAGGCCCTTTAAAGAGAGTCTAATTTCATATTTGGTCCTTTAATCATATTAAATTCTAATTAAACAAACTTTTTGTAATTTAGTCCTAAACTAATTAGGACATAATGAATAAATAACCCAAAAGTTAGTGGATGGTAGTCATATCCACCACCGCTTGAACTTTTTAACAATGGTGCAATTACCACTTTGGTCCTTTTTATTTTTAATCAATAGCAATTAACTTTTACCTCTTTTACAATTTACTCCTTTTTTCCTTAATTAAGCAATTAATCATCAAAATTACTCAACCAACCTTCAATTCACATATAATAAGACTCAGTAAATATTTAATAAAAATATTTACGGCCTTTAATTTCAGAAATGAGGTCTCGATACCTCATTTTCTAAACCCACTAGACTTTTGAACCAAACCACTTACTAACTTTTAATTTAATAATTAAAATTCGTCAATTTGAAATTCCACATAAAATTATTATTGACTTATTTAATTCAAACATTAATTATAAAAATTTTCCCGTCGATTTTGTGGTTCTCAAAACCACTGTTTCCGACACCACTGAAAAACGAGCTATTACAAATTCCTAATGGTGTTTTGTATGTTGTGCGAAGTGCCCACAATGCATCATTGAGCCTTGAAGACCAATCGCGTCTGGATGAATTTACCACCTTTTCAAGGATATTTTTAATTTGTCGATTAGATACTTTAGTTTGGCCATTCGTTTGTGGATGATATGTGGTCGTCATTCGATGTTTAACACCATAAAGCTTTAATGCTGTCGCAACTTGATTGTAATGAAAATAAGGGGCATCATGACAATGCTTCAAGATAGGAAACATTAGTTCTTCAGGAACGCAACGACAGATAATATTGTCGGCGCATGCTTTGAACATATATGACTCATTCCAATAATACTTTGCAACATCTTGAAGAAGTCTTATCTTTCAGTGACCAATTGCACTTAGCGGTAGTTTTCCACAAACCAAATAATTGACAACATCCGCATACCATGGGCATGCGTCGATAGAAAAGAGCTTCTCGTCTGGAAATGCGTCAACAATTTGTGAAGTATTTCCATCTTCACTCCCAGATTCTAGACGAGATAAATGATCTGCTACCTGATTTTTCGATCCTTTTCTATCTTTAATTTCAACATTAATTTCTTGTAACAACAGGATCTATCGAATCAGCCTAGGTTTGGCATCTTTTTTGGAAAAGAGGTATTGCAATGTAGAGTGATTAGTATATACTGTAACCTTTGCTTCGACAAGATACGAACGAAACTTGTCGAATGCAAAAACTACTGCCAACAACTCTTTCTCTTTAGTTTTATAATTGACCTGCACTTCAATAAGAGTTTTTCTAGCATAATATATTATGTGAAATACCTTGTCTGGTGCGACGACAATAGGTGTTTGCACTAATTACTGCTTAATTTTTACAAATGCTTCCAGACAAGAAGCATCAAACAAAACTTTTATTTTGCTCCAACAGTGAGCAGAGAGGTTTTGCAATTTTTGAGAAATCTCGGATACATCATCGATAAAATCCTTCGTGGCCAAGAAAACTCCTTATTTCCTTGATATTAATAGGTGGGGGAAACTTCTTAATAATCTCCACTTTTTCCTTGTCTACTTTGATGCCTTGACAATAGATACGATGCCCAAGAACAATGCCTTCAGTTTCCATGAAGTGGCATTTTTCCCAATTTAGCACCAGTTTAGTGTCCTTGCATCGTTTTAAAACTCTAACTAAATTGTCAGCGCATTTATTAAAAGTATGACCATAAACTGAAAAATCATCCATGAATACCTCCAACGAATCTTCAATCATATCAGAAAAGATTGCCATCATGCACCTTTGAAATGTGGCCGGTATGTTGCATAAACCAAATGGCATTTGACGAAAAGCAAAAGTACCAAACGGACAAGTAAAAGTTGTTTTTGCTTGGTCTTCCGATGCAATTACAATCTAGTTGTAGCCAGAATATCCATCAAGAAAGCAGTAATAGGCCTTACCAGCAAGCCTGTCCAGCATCTGATCAATGAAGGGAAGTGGGAAGTGATCTTTTTTTTTTTGTGGTAGCATTCAAACGACAGTAGTCCATGCAAACTCGCCAACTTGTAGTAATACGAGTAGGGATTAATTTATTTTTTTCATTACTTACCATCGTAATACTGCTCTTCTTTGTAATGCATTGGACTGGGCTCACCCATGTACTATTAGAAATTGGGTAAATAATGATAGTATCCAACCATTTGATGAGCTCTTTTTTTACAACTTCCTTCATTTTCTCATTTAATCTACGTTACTGTACTGCTTTCCCTCATCCTCCAGCTCGATCTTTGCATGTAGAAAGAGGTACTAATGCCTCTGATATCCGTAATGCTCCAGGTGATGGCAAGCCTGTGTTGCTTCAGTATTCCAATTAATTTCTCCTCTTGACTTGCGCTGATATTTGCAGAGACAATTACTAGTAGGGTATCGTTGTCACCAAGGAAAACATATTTTAAATGCGTTGGTAATGGTTTCAAACTCCAAAGTTGGAGCTTCTTCAATAGATGACTTAAATATAGGGATCGTTCTATTGGTCAAATCTAAGGATTCCATCTGCCAACCATGCCTATGCTTAACCATATTTGCTTCAGCCTTGTGGTTGCATTCATGTAGAAAATTGTCTTCAGTTGTCACCGTAAGTTCTTCTAAAGCTGCTGTACTTCGCTTCTTAAATTCATCTGCAATTATTTCATCCATTACATCAATATGGTGACATTTCTCTTTACTCTTGCAGGGAGTTGCTTCAAAGACACTGAAGGTAACGTGTTCACATTGTGTCACATGATTAACTCGCCCTTGAATACGTCTATAAGAGTGCACCCCGTAGTAAGAAATAGTTGTCCCAAAATTATGGGTACCTCCTTATCAGCTTCATAATCAAGAATAATGAAATCTGTTGGAAACACAAACTTATCTACTTGGATGAGAACATCTTTGATTTGTCCTTCAAGTTACGACACAAATCTATTCGCCATCTGCAATGTCACCGTAGTGGGTTTCATGTGACCAATTCCCAATTTATGGAATGTTGATAAGGGCATAAGGTTGATACTTGCTCCTAGATCACAGAGGGCTTTTCCTAAATAATGATTTTCAATGGAGTATAGAATTGTAAAACTATCAGAATCTTTTATCTTGGGTGGCAATTTAGTTGTCAGTACAGCGTTGCAACCTTTTGTGAGCGCAATTGTCTCGATATCAGTCAACTACTTTTTCTTAGATAAAAGCTCCTTCATAAATTTCCTATAATTAGGAATCTACACAAGAGAATCGACAAGAGGTATATTAACATGTAATTGTTTTAAGGTGGACAAAAACTTCTAATATTCTTTGTCAATTTCTTTCTCCTTGAATTTTTGTGGAAACGACAAAGGTATTGAAACGTTAGGCTGTTGTGGAATAATCGGCTACGTCGACACTAGCAGTTGCGTCGACAATCTTGTAGGTTAAATGGTTGGCATGGGTGTGATTATTGGTGGCTCCTTTTCATTGAGTTCTACTGATTCTTCTTCAGATACAACTTTTTCTTTTTGCTCTATTTTATTTGCATCGACAAGTGCTGGATTGGAATTGTTGCTTTGTTCAACAGTTTGCTTTCCACTCCGAAGAGTAATAGCTTTGCAATGTTCCTTCCCCTTTTCAGTTGGATTTTCAGTATCACTAGGTAAAGCACCTAGTGGTTTCATGCTCATATTAGAAGCTAGCTGTCCGACTTATGCTTCCAATGCTCAGATGGAAGAAGAATTTCCTTGCATAATAGCTTTAGTTCTTGTAATATATTCTCATTTCAAAGCTTTAAGTGCAACTAAAGGATTTTCTCACAGTTGAGAGTACTCTTATTGCTGTTGTTGATGTTGTCCTTGCATATTCATATTTGGCATTACAGTCTCCTATCGTTTCATACGAGCATGTGACTGCATTTGATCATGATGTGCCTGCACTTGAGAATTGTGATTGTAATGTTGTTGCTGATTGTAATAAGAATTACCATACGAGTTTCCTCTAATGTTATTAACATAGAACACATTTTTTACATGCTATGGATAGTCCTCGTAGCTATGATTGTCACTGTAAATTTCACAACAAAATGTCGGGACATCCAATTGTTGAGCAACTTGAATGGGAGAAATGTCACTCGTTCCCTTCATGGTTTTAATCATGTTCATCAACGAAGATACCTGTGCACTTAAAGCTGATATGGCGTCTAATTCAATAACTCTAATATTCATTTTTACTTAAGCAGCTCGAGAAATTAGGTATTGATAATCATTATGCGTGATTCTCTTATTATAGGTGCAATCTAACAAGGGACCGTTTGTAGATGCATTGACAAGATTTCTTGTCTACGCATTTAATCCATTGTAGAAAATTTTGATCTGAGTTTCTTGTTGGATTCCATGCATGGGACAACATTGAAGCAAAGTTTTGTAATGCTCTCATGTGGTATGCAAGTTCTCATCATCTAATTAGTGGTGGGTAGTAATATCATTCCTCAATCGAGGATTCATCATGGGTGGATTAAACTGCAAAAAAAATTGAGTTGCAAGTGCATTCCACGATGTAATAGATCCAGCAGGTAATCCAAGAAACTAGGTACGAGCCCTTCCTTGTAATAAATGAGGAAACAACTGCATCTTCAAGGCGTCATCAGGAACACCATGCTGATTAAAAGAAGCACAGATTAGCAGAAAAGATTTAAGATGCTCTCTCGCATTTTCATGAGGCAAACCAACATATTTCCCATTCGAATTTAACATTTGAAACATAATCAGCTTTAACTCGAAATTCCCAGCTTAGATAGCTGGTCTAAGAACCCTTGGTTGGAAGTCATCTAACAGAGGAACAACAAAGTCTCTGACTATTCTATTTTGTATTTGTTCTTCTTGTGGTAATGGTGAGTTGTTTAAATTCTGTGGCTATATTGGAGGGACAAGATTTTGTGGCGGCAACTGTGGTATAACATCATTTCCTGGTAAAGCCATATTCCTTTGTTCTTGTCTTCTCCTTCTAATGTTTCTTTCAATTTCCGGATCTAAGCCAACAATATTCTCAGGATTTCTCCTAGTGGTCATAAAACACCTAAAAAATTTTGAAAAATAGTAAAAAAAAACACAAATTAGTAATAAATAAAAATCGAGAGATAAAAAATTAACTACAACTACAAAAATAAACATCAAACAAACTCCATCCCCGATAACAGCGCCAAAACTTGATCGCGCTATAAACATCACAGCAATTGGTGCAAGCAAACACTATCAATGCATGCTGATAGGTATTAGCTATCATATATTGATCCCACAGATATGGTTGTTGATTCTATAATTTTCGAAGCAATTAGAGTTAGAATAAAAGGAACTGTAAGGCATAATGTCAGCGCAATTAAACCACATACTGCAGAATTAAAATGAATCAAAACTGTCAAAGCAATTGTTGTGAGTCTGTGATACAATATGTCAAGACAATTTAATAAGAAATATAGTGAAAGTAGAAGATATTTTATCGATGCAAATTAAGGAAATTAAAGAAATAAAACAATGATGATAAAATAGGGGGATCTCTGACTTGATAAGTCGGCAATCACTAAATGTGAACACAAGGTAAATAATAGATAAATTGTCGCTGCAATTAAGCTTAATGAGATCTTCCTCACTTCGACTTCTCTATTTATCCAAGACCCAAATACTCAAATTAACCACACCTTTCAGTGTTAGCAATGCTTTTCATTCGAGAACAAGTGACCAGAATTCCTTCGTGTCTCAAGCAACTTCCGTTGTCTTGCTTGTTAATTTAACTTGTTACTACACCTTCCAGTGTCGGAGACTGTAATAACCCTTTTGTGATCAAGCAATTAAATCCAAAGATAAATAGATATGAGGAATTGAACATAAATCAATTTAGATCTAAATTTAAAAGGTACTTCCATACACAATTAAGTTCATCAGAATTTATCAACATTTAAGAGAAAATAAATAACAAGTTGAAGCATTCTATTCCTAGCCTACTAGAACTCTTCCTTGATGCTCCTCTTGCGTCGCACTTAGAACACTCCTCTTTAGGAGCAGATGTTACCTTCTTCTCACAGTCAGTTCACCCTCTAGGATAATTAAGCTGCCATGGAAGCAAGCTTAAGAAAAATGAGAAAATGGAATTGATTTGTCATGAGCTAGATGATCCCCTTTCTTCTTCTCTCTCCTCAGTATTTATCTTTATTGCCAAGTACAGGTGTCCTTTTTCTCTCAAATCTAACTTCCTTGCAGCTGTACAAGTTAGTTAATCCAACTGTACACTTACGTAGATCTGGTATATGCAGTAAGCAGTTGCAGGTTGTCGCGACATTTCTGGATGCAAATTTAGGTTTTAATTTTCTGTGCCAACTTTGATATCCTCACACATTGGTACTTCTGTATATGTTCAAACAGTAAAATCCCCGGTGCAATTTGGAAGTGCTTATGTAGTGACATGTTTGGGCATAATTTTGGATTAAAATTACGGCGACAACTTTGAACACTTTCCTAATTTGATCTTTTAAGAAAGATCCCTGTACTAACATCTCAAGATGCCATACTGACACTAAATGTAGTGACATTAGTAGCATAAGTATAATAAAATGAAAGAAAATTACACTAAACATCACTGACTTAGAAAATGCAATTACTAGATATAAAATGCTAAAAATGCATGCTAAACATGGTACAAAGGGAACAAATTATACTCTAAATAAGGAGAAATTAATGGTCTTTTCTAACGCTATCACGAATCAAGGTTCAAATTTCCTGGTAGAAAGCCATAAAGGGTTCGAACCCTCATTCTTGTATCAATGGTTGACCTTGCAATTCAAGGAAATACTTTTTCGTATTAAGATGATGAAATCGCATCGGGTTCGAGACATCTTGTGTCTCTTGGACCATTGATCTCTTTATTTTTCTATGAGACATTTTAAATACTAAAATCAAGATAATGGTTAGTAATGAATGGAACAGTAAAAGTTTTAAGAATAATTAGACATTTTTCTTTTATTGAACTCGTTTCTGAATCTCTGAGTTTGCTTACCGAGGTTAAATTTGTCCAATGGAACTCCTCGAATTGGGAATGAGAGATACAGTTTTTAGGTTTTGAGATAGATAGGAATTTTGGAGGCTAGGGTTTTGTAAGGATTTTAGAGTGTTTTAGTGTTTAACAATGTTGTTAATTAGTAATCGGAGGTTAAAAATAAGTTTAATATATAGTAGGGGTAAAAATTAGGGTTTTAGGGCTTTAATTTCGAGTAAATTAAGGGTTAAGCCGACGGGTTATGCATATGGGTTGGGTTGACCCTACAAAAATTACAACTGACACCGCGACACAGAGATTTTGTATCACGACATTCCTATCAGTATGCCTTTGTTGCAACACAGGGACTTTTGTCTCACAACATACCCTTCAGGTTTTAAAATATTGTAATTTTTTAATACTAACTTCCGTGTTGTGACACCATATACTCATGTTGTGACATTGAGGTGCTTTTCTTGGAATTTGTAATACTGGTTGCCACGTAGTAACACGAGCTAGTAGTGTCGCGACGAACTCATCAGTGCCTGGCCGCTTCTGCTTCTGATTTTTTCTACAAAACCTTTAATTGGATGGTTAGTAAATTATACACATATATACAAATAACTCATAACAATTCTTACTAGTGACTGTAGGAAGTATTTGACAGTGCGGTCAGTGTGCATCTTGGCATGTTTGACAGATTAGTTCGATCACTGTTAGCCTAATACTTGACATGCCATGCTATGCGTTGGCGATTATCTCTTTCTCTAAATCTACCCTTTCTATTGGCATTCTAATCGATCCCAAATGTACTCCTGTTCGACGTAGATTTCGACTTTCTACAAGTATACGGTCAGGTTGTAAATATAGTGTGTTTACAACGAAACACTTGATAGTATTATGAGGATCATACTCAAAGGAGGAGTAAAACTATAGTAAATAAAATCCTTGCAACGAATAAAATTAAGTAGTATTGATTTTAGTGTTTATAGTACGAAGGAAATTTAAAGAGTATTTTGAAAACATAAAAATAAAATAAAGTAAAAGTCGAGTTGTAGAAAATCTTATAAACAACTTTGGGGAATTTAGATCGTCTCCGTATGATTTCCTTGATTGTTGGGTTTTGGGGATTTTCCTCCAATCAACTAGTCTTTACCTTAGTTGGATCCCTCGATCTTCTATCGGCATAGCAAGTTGATAGAGATTACTTTTTGCTAGATGTCACAATCTAACCAATTTGGGAAAAGGTGTACACGGATGGGCAATACAAATTTTGGGTTCATTCCCACCTAGATGACTTTCTATGGTTGTCAAGCCTAGTGTTTGTTTGATGCTCTTCCTTTCCCAAAGAGTTGATCCGAAAGACAAAATCCCTGAAAAACAACAATCAATTATTCATACGTCCACTCCCTAATTCTCCAAAATGAAATTAGTTCCTCATGGTTTCTTTATTCATCAATAACATAATATATGTAAACATATAAATAAAGAATCAAATGAAAAAGAAACTAGAATTGCATTAAGCAATATGTCAGGAAAAACTCCTCCAATGTTTATGCAAACTTCTACAATCTCATTTCACAACTAAAAATTAAAAACTAAAAATGAAAACTATAGTCTAAGCAATGGTGTGTAAAACCCTCGTGCTAAAGGTCCTATTTATAGCTTTAGATGGTTGTTTTTCCTCAACCCTAGGTCAATATTCATTCCTCGTGTTTAAGTGGCATTGTAAAGACCGAAACACCCTTCATTAAGTGTGAGATCTACGTCTAAGGGTCGACACACTAGGTCCTTTGTCACGAGATAGGCATTAGTCTACATGTGAAGCATCATCCTACAAGCGTTGTCGCGACATAGGCCCTCTATGTCACGACAAAGAAGGCAGATTTTAAGTTCTTTAAGTCTAGTCCCTTGGTTGTGACGTAGCTCAGCCTATCTCGTGAAGAAGTGATCAGTATCCTATTAGTACACTTCTTGTGGTCTTCTACACTCTCAACAAGTACATTAGATAACCTTTAGGCCTCATTTGGACTTAAAGACAAATAAAATGACATTTTAACACTTAGGTTACACAATTTATTCAAATAAGAAATCTAAACTAAATCCTATGAAAACATAACGAAAATACTTAATTTCAAGCTCTACAAGCGTGAAAAATAGTTCAATCTACCAAGTATGAAACCGACAGATCAAACTCCCCCACACTTAAGTCTTTTCTTGACCTCAAGCAAACAAAACAAAAAGAAAAATGAAGAGCTTGAGTTCATAACTATACAAAGAGTGGCTTATAGCATGTAGTCTAGGCATCATATATTTCTAAATAACTTTGACATGATAATTAAGCAACTTTACCATTTTTTATTGGAAACAATATAAGTTTAGTAAGTCATAGGATTTATCAACATATATCTATCAGTGCCAAATATAAGTATTTTAATTATCCATGTACAATACAAACGAACATAATGAGATCATATAATTTCCATATTTGTTCATGCATAAAGTTGTTTAAGTTACATAGGGCTTTTTGGCTTGTAACGTGTTGAGGCTTAGGATAGGTATGAATTTCAAAGAACAGTCAAGCACAAAAAGTTACAAACACAAAAATAGTTTGGCACATTGTATTGTTCCCTATTCCTCCCCTTTATGTCCCACTTCATCTCACCCCCCTTATTTCTCTTTCTCTCGCCATCCATTTTTCTTCATTTTAGGAACTCTTAATATAAAACAATCCCCTTAGCTAGCCTATGAGTATTATTTTTCCTTTTGTTTCTTGGGTAAGATTTTCTTTTTCTTTTTTTGGTGACTTTATGATTTTGTCACTATTCACATGTTTTCCTATTCTTAAATGATTTTTCTTACTCATGATTCTTTTCTTTGATTTTTCTTTTCGATTTTCGGTTTGCCTACTTAAATTGAAAAATGTCCCCATTTTTAAAAACAATAGAGAATATAAAAATAAAAGTGAATAAATTCTATACATCAAGTAAGATCATGAAAGAGGAGGTGAGTCAATTTGACTGCTTAAGTACCAAGCTCTTCAATGTCCAATCCTAGACATGTACCTATTTATTACTATACTCTTATTTTTCTAAGTTGCTCAATTATTGTCTTCAACCTCCTATATGCAAGAATTAAAAACTAACCTAATGACCTAATCCTAAAGTCATTCAAGAATTAAAGACTGAAAATAAAATAACGAAAATTAAAGAAATGTCAAATTCCACTCTTTTATTTATGTTTTGACCCCCTAGACTTTGACTCTCCTTTTGCTTGGTAGTCCCTATTGTTGCTCAAGTCACCTTGCTCCTTCTTCACCAGTGAATATAGCAACACCATTCGTTCTAATGAAATAATAGTTCCTTGTGAAATAGGCATGAGACTGAATCGAATGAAGTAAAACTATACTTTTGCTATTGGTTCAAGCTTTCTTTACGACATGTACGAATTTCATGCTTTGACATCTTCCATTCAGAACCTTGAATTGTAAGTTCTCGAAGAATTTTCTTGCAATTTCTCGGCCTCTAAGTTCTTCAACAAAGTAGAATATTCTTCTTCTTCGAAATCAGGTAAGACAAAGAATTCATTTATGGTGCTTGACTTCAATGGTACCTTGATTCCTCGGGCAGAAATTTCTGTAAGTTCACACAAGGTAAAATTTGCATAAAATTCTTGAACCAATTTCTCATCTGCACTTGATCACTTTTCACAAAATAATTCCTATTTCAGAGCTTCAGCAAATTTTCAGATACTTGCCATGAATTTTGTATATTTACTCTCTTCCCAAGTAAATCCTTTCTCAGTCAACATCAACTGATTTTTGAATGTATTATCGTATCTTTTCTTAGCTCTTGCACTGTGGAATTTGTTTGACACTTCTTCCATTGTTGCACGAGTTCTCTTGCGCAACATGATTTTAACCTGATCAAGAAATAGATGGACACAAATATATTTCTAAAATTTAATTAGTATAAAATACTAACAATTTAAAATAAATTAAAAAGTTAATAAATTAAATAAATTAAAAATTTGAAAATAAAAAAATTTCTTACCACCTTTTGTTGAAATAAAATCCAAATTAAAATAAATAAGGTTTACGAGAAAAGGGTTCAATCTAAGGTAGGGTTTGTAGTGAAACTTAGTGTTAAGAGTAAAGGGACACATAACTTAGGTGCTTAGGGCGTGTGGTGTGCACGACCTAGGAATTTGGCCCACAAGGCAACAAGGCGCGGGTGTGTGCAGGGGCTGGCTCGGTAGCAGCGATGCAAGGGCTTGGGATGTGTGGCACAGCAGTGTACAGTAACACACAAGTGCCTGGGCATGTGGACGCTAGCGTGCGTGAACCAGCTGGGGCGTGCGAGAGTTATCGGGCGCTTGCGAGAGCTTGCAGGCGGTTATGTCGGGCGCTTGTGGGAAGCGTCAAAGGATTGTGGAAGGTGTCAGAGATTTACAGCTAATAGTGCTACGTGGCTCGATGACTGCCGATGGTGGCTGCCTATGGTGGCTAATTTGATGGTTTGAATGATAATTTTACTAAAAGGTGGGCTATTTATAATGTATGAAAGATAATTCTCATTCAAACTCTTAAATTAAAATTCCTAAGTCCTACTTTAACTCAATTACGATTAACACAAGTTTTATTTAAATTTAAATTCTAAAAACAAATCCTAATTTAAACTTTGTTAATAATTAATATAAATCATAAATTTAAATTTATAATTTTATATTAAGAATTATACAATTTTTGAAAAATAAAAAGAAATGAAAATTTTATTTTTTTAGCTATTTTAAAAATATTTAAAGAAAAGATAATTAATTTTAATGTTTATAAAATTTAACAACCAAATATTACAGAAAATTTAATTAAGTCCTTAAACTTAAAATAATTTAAAACATAGATGAAAAGTTGACCCTTTTATTTGCAAAATTGAAAATCAAAAAAAATATTTTCTTGACTTAAGAAATAATTTATCGAAAAATTATGTTAAAATTAATTCACAAGGAAGATTGGAGGGGTCATAAATGGTACTGCTTAAGTTCCAAACTCCTTTGACATAATTATTTCAACATACTAGTCCAACATATATAACCTAAGTTCCTTATTAAAATGAAAAAGAATTAAGTGTTTAATAAAATGAGCAATGCTTCGTTTCGCTTAACTTTATTCCCCCAATAATATTTCAATCTCTGGGCATTAACTCGAAAAATACCTTTCTTACCATAGAGTTCAACCATTTCATATGGAAGAACTTGATAGATAGTGAATGGACCTGACCAACGTGATCTTAATTTACCTGGAAAAAATTTCAATCTAGAGTTAAACAATAAAACTTGCTGACCTACTTCAAACTCCCTAACTCGAATGTGCTTGTCATGCCATGTTTTTAATCTCTCTTTGCATAGATTGGCATTTTCATAAGAGAATGTTCAAAATTCTTCTAACTCATTGAGATGAAGCATTTGTTTCTCTTTAGCAAGCTTATGATCCAAATTGAGCTGCTGAAGAGCCCAGTAAGCTTTGTGTTCTAACTCCAAAGGCAAATGACAGGCTTTTCCAAATACCAACTTATAGGGAGACATCCCTAAAGGTGTCTTGTAAGCTGTTCTATAAGCCCATAAAGCATCGTCCAATCTCTTGGACCAAACTCGTCGATTTGGACACACTACCTTCTCTCAAGTATACGTTTATTTCTTTATTCTCTAACTCAGCTTGCCTATTCCTCTATGGATGGTAATCTGTAGCAACCTTATGTCTTATTCCATGTTTATCGAGTAACCACTTCATCCATTTGTTCACAAAATGGGACCCCTCATCACTAATGATGGCTCTAGGAGTTCCAAACCATGTGAACACATGCTTCTGCAAAAACTTCTTCACTACCTTGGCATCATTGGTCGGATTTGCCTCGGCCTTAATCCATTTTGATACGTAGTCGACTTCTTTTAGAATATACTTGTTACAAAATGGTGAAGGGAATGGACCAAGAAAGTCAATACCTCAAATATCGAACAATTTTACTTTCATGATGTTTGATCGAGGCATTTCATTTTTGTTGGTGACATTTCCAACCTTTTGACATTGGTCACAACTTCTGACATAGGCGTACTCATCCTTGAACAATGTCGACTAAAAGAATCTAACTTTTAATACTTTGGCCATAATATGTGATCCTCCGAAGTTTCCCCCACTTGGAGCTGTTTGACGTTGATATAATATTGTTCGTACTTCATCTTTTGCCACACATCTTCTGATCATTTGATCTGCACATTTCTTAAACAAGTATGGCTCTTTCCAGATGTAGTATTTAGTATCATGAAGGAACTTCTTCCTTGCTGATACGTGTTATCATAGGGAATCAAACCACAAGCTAAGTAGTTAGAAAGTCAGTAAACCAAGGGGTGTTATGACTTACCTTGAGTATATGTTCGTTAGGGAACGTCTCTTGTACAGGTACAAGAGTTGAATTTTCTTCTTGAGGCTAAATCTAGACAAGTGATCGACTACTGGGTTCTCTATGTCTCTTTGATCTTGAATTTCCAAGTCGAATTCTTGAAGTAATAGGACCCATCGAATTAGTCTCGACCTAGCATCTTTCTTTGGAAGTAAGTATTTAATTATCGAATGATCCGTAATGACAATCACTTTTGTACCTACAAGATAGGATCTAAACTTGTCAAAAGCAAACACGTCTGCAAGTAATTCTTTCTTAGTTATCGTATAGTTTAGCTGAGCTCCTGATAAAGTCCAACTTTTGTAATAGATGCGATGAAAAACTTTGTTCCTTCGTTGGCCCATCACAGCTCCAACCGCGAAGCCACTTGCATCACAAATTAACTTGAACGGTAATTCCTAACATGGTATGACGATAATTGGTCTGAAACTAATTGATTCTTCAAATCATTAAATGCTATCAAGAATTCTTCATCAAAGTTGACAGTTGATTCCTTCTCTAATAGCTTGGTCAAAGGTTTAGCAATCTTAGAGAAGTCTTTGATAAATCACCAATAGAATCCAGCATGTCCTAAAAATCTCCTAACACCCTTTGCAAATGTTGAAGGTGGAAGCTTCTCAATAAAATCTACTTTGGCTTTGTCGACTTTAATTCCTTTTCTTGTTATTCGGTGCCCCAAAACAATACCTTCTCGTACCATAAAAAGACACTTTTCCCAGTTGAGAACAAGGTTTGTCTCTTCGCTTCGCTTTTGTACCTTAGCTAGATTAGCTAAGCAATCATCATAAGTGTCCCCGAACACTGAAAAATAATTCATGAACACTTCCAAATACTTCTCAACCATGTCACCAAAAATGGCCATCATTTATCTTTGGAACGTAGCAGGTGCATTGCATAAACCAAATGGCATGCGTCTAAATGCGAACGTACCACACGGGCATATGAATGTCATTTTGTGTTGATCTTTCGGTGCAACTGTAATCTGATTGTACCCTTAGTACCCATCTAGAAAGCAATAGTCTCGCCCTACGATTCTATCCAGCATCTGATCCAAAAAGGGAAAGGAAAGTGATCTTTCCTAGTCACTTTGTTCAACTTCTGGTAGTCGATGCAAATTCGCCATCCCGTAACCGTTCTAGTCAGTATCAACTCATTATTTTCATTCTTCATGACTGTAATACCTCCCTTCTTTGGCATGCACTGGGCAGGGCTAACCCATGAATTGTTTGAGATGGGATAAATGATACTCGCATCTAACCACTTGATAATTTCCTTCTTGACTATATCCTTCATAATGGGGTTCAATCTGCATTGTCCATAAATTGTTGCTTTCTTATCATCTTCAAGAATGATCTTATGCGTGCGTACGGATGGACTTATACCACGAATGTTGGCTATGGTCCATCCAATAGCCTTTTTGAATTGCTTCAACACTTTAAGCAATTGGTCTTCCTGCTTCTTAGTTAGTTTTGCTAAAATAATCACAAGAAAAATAGAAGCGTCACCTAAATAAAAATATTTTAAATGTGAAGGTAATACCTTAAGTTCTAATTTAGGTGGCTCTTCAATTAAGATTTTCGATTGAATGTAATCTTTGCTTTCGAAATCCAAAGATTCAAAATGAGGTTGTGGATTAAATCCCCTCAAATTAGCTTCCAACAAAGCTAAGTTTTCCTCCCCCTCTTTATCACTTTGAGGGTCTGTCAGCAATATTATTTCTAAGGGATCTTCAACAAAGTTGAATTCCTCTTCAATGACTATGTCTTCTAACTTAGACACTCTAGAACAATCATCAACTACATTAGGAAACCTCATAGACTAAAAAACATAAAACGTTACCTGATCGTCCTAAAGCTCGCCCTTCCACACATCAATCAAAGTCCTTCCTGTTGTTAGGAACGACCTTCCTAAGATGATTGACACTTCTGTACCTGCTTCAAAGTCTAAAAAGAAAAAGTTAGCAGGGAAAATAAACTTATCAACACAAACCAATACATCTTCAAATTTTCCTTCAGGATATGCTATAGATTGATTGACTAACTGAAGTGTAACTGCAGTTTGTCTAACTTCACCTAGCCCTAATTTTTTGAATATCGACATGGGCATTAAGTTGATGCTTGCACCCAAATCACATAGTGCACTACCATAATAAGTCGCTCCAATGTTGCAAGGTATGGTAAAACATCCAAGATCTTCCAAATTTGAGGGTTTTTTGTCTTAAAGATATGCACTACATTCCTTTGTTAAGGTTACTATCTAAAATTCTCTAAGTCTTTACTTCTTCGACAGGATATCCTTCATGAACTTGACATAATTCGGCATTTGCTCAAGTGCTTCTACTAACGAAATGTTGATATAAAGTTGCTTGAGTACGTCTAAGAACTTCTTGAATTAGATTTCCTGCTTCTGGTTTTGAAGTCTTTGAGGGTATGGTGGTGGAGAATTTCTAACTCGAGCTGGCTGCTTCAGCTGCTGTGGAACTTTTGCATTTAACGAAGTTGTTAGATCATTAGACTTGACTGGTTTCGAAGTTTCTTTCTCAACATTCACCGACTCTTGTTTTGATGAAACTAGTTTTGGCAAGGTTTGAGTTTCAACACTTGGTTGAACTTCAACTGATTCTTGAGCATTAGCTTGCTCTTCTTCTACTTAAACAAACATTGGGTTGCAACGTCTTTCCACTCCTCAATGTCATTACTTTACAATGCTCCTTCCCCAGATTTCTGAGATTCTCTATATCACTTAACAAAGTACCTTGTGGATGATTCTTCAATTTTGTGGCAAGTTGTCCCACTTGATTCTCCAAATTCCTTAGAGTGGCATCATTCTTTGTCATATATGCCTTCAATAAACTCTCTAAGTTGTAGGAAGATTAGGCTTGTTATGGCTTCGAAACTTGTTGGGTAAATCCTTGTGGCTGGGTCAGTCTCGATTGAGCATAATTGTTACTGGGTCCAGCCCCTTGATTACTCCATGAGAAATTAGGGTGATTTCACCAAGATGGGTTGTAAAAGTTTGATTGTAATTCCTGCTGATCACGTTTGAAACGTCACAGCGATTGTGCAAGCAACACACGTCGATGCAAGTATAGTTAATAGATAATTCTATCGGATATCGATCCCACGAGGAAATGAGTTCTTGATGTTTAAATGTCGGAGCAACTAATACTGAAATTAAGTAAAATGTGAGTTGTGATGTAAGTACAATTACGTCATATCTACACACTAAAATAGTCAATATTGTCAATGTAATCAGAGTTAAATGTAGAGGTTAAATGTCAATGTACTAAAAGTAAATCAAATGTGTTGAGTACTGAGTGCTGAATATTTAAATGAACAAAATGTAAATATGATCAAGTGAAAAGGATTGGAATGGATCACTAATTTCGCTAAGTCGTAACGCTGGATGCGCCGATAAGGTATTGTATAGATGAAATGTCACAGCAATAACGCACCAATTAACTCTTCGCAATAATAATCTTCCATTTACTCGAGACTTAAGTACCCACAATCACTTCACCTCTCAGTGCGAGCAACATTGTGCAATCAAGAATAAGTAACTAGAATCTCTTCTAGTCCCAAGCAACTCTCGTTGTCTTACCTGTTAACCTAACCTGTCACTGTATCTCTCGATGTCGACAGACTACAAAGTCACTCTCTTGTTTGATGCGATTAGATCCAAGAATAAATAGATAAAAAGCATTAAATAAGAGTCAAAGTAATCTAACAATGAAAGATACTCTCATATTCATTCAATTGTCATTAGAATCCATCAGCATAAAAGAAGGACTATAAAATACAATTAAAGCTTACTATCTCTAGACTACTAGGACTATTCCTTAATCATTCCTCTTGCTTTGCATCAAGCACATCTCATCAGAAGTGGTTGCTCCTTTACTCCATCAGTTCACCGTTCCAACTAAAGTCTCCAAATCACACAGAAATTGTAGAATTTAATCCTCTACCTCTTGATAATTTCTTCTTTCTTCATTCTTCTATTTATAGACTTCAAAAGTTGCAGGTTTCAGCCTCCAATTCTCTGATCCAGATCTAGATTTTGCAGCTGTCAAAGATAGTTAGAGTACAGCTGTGCACTCACGCAAATTTAATTCTTCGGAGAACTACAAGTTATCGCTGCATTGTTGGGCACAATCTGAGATCATAATTGTGACTACACCTACGATTTTCCTATGCTGGTGCTTCCATAAGAAAATTCAGCTTGAGTTTACTCATTCGAGGTTCAGGTTCTGTGTGGTGACATCATTGGTCGCAATTCCAAGCTGATCTTGTGTCTGCATTCTTCTTCCAACATTAATCATCTAGACTGAGTTCCTACATTGACAATTCTAAAGCGCAATACATAGGCTACTTGCATCGACATTAGTACAAAAAGTTACAAAAATAACAATAATTTAAACTAACTAGCAATGAGTTGGAAATTATAAAAACTAAGTATGAAATGCTTATGATGTACGCTAAATGAGATACGAAAGAGACAATTAAAACACCAATTTAGAGATGAAATATATGTCATTTGTAATGCTATCACACCCCCAAACTTGAGTTTTTACTTGTCCTCGAGTAAACAAAAATTAGCAAAGTTACAAGCAAAAATGTCATCGCAATCAATATTCTCACAACTTGAATTTTCTGGAATCCTAATGCACAAATTGTATTCATATGATAGAATAATGCGCCGAAAATTTATAGGTATGAACAATTAAAACTGCAACTTCATTAATGCTAGTATTATGCATTAAATCTTAATCTTGAACCATTTCAGCAATTATAGTAAATATAATTTTTTTCTTCTTTTTCATTTCTCTTTTTTTTTTTACTTTTTTCAAGTGACTGAGAGATGTCATTGCCTTATTCTACCTTTATTCCTAGGCAGTAACGATGGGGTGCAACAAACCCCTAGGAGGTATATAATTGTGCCGACACACACTCTTGCATTGACAGCCTTTGGCTAGATGATTTTTCTAAACCTGCAGCGGAGTGTTCTCCCTTGGGACAATCACAATGCACTCACATTGGAGCGTCTTTTATTAATACAATGTCACTGCAATTGGTTAGTTAGTTCAAGATTCAAACATCAACACTATCCATTCATTACTGAAGCAATTTCAATCATTCATTCAAAAATAGCAGACTCGTCATTCGTTCATAATCATCCAATTTACGCATCAGCATTTGAACAATTCAAGAATTACGCATAAAAATAAAAATTGTAGGCATATTTTTGTTGAAATTTTGTCAATTCTCATTAACCAAAAAAACAAGTAGAATTCAAATATGTGGGTGTAATTTCATTTTCATTTCACATTATCTCCTCCCAAACTTAATGTCTGCATTGTCCCTAATGCACTAATAATATTATAAAGAAATAATGGAAATGCAAAGACAATGCAACTATGTTAACAAAAGAAATGCAGTGACAAAATAAAATGTAGGGACAGTAAAAAAATTCATGAAAACATCTAAAAGAAATGTACTAACTTATTTGTCAACAGTCGATGCAACGATTGTCTTTGTTTTCTCTTCTTCTTTGGGCGCTCACCCTCATCTTGGTGCTTCTTCTTCTTTTTATCCTTGTGTCTTTTCCTCTTTTTATCCATCGTACCAACCGGCTCGACGGATTGCTCCTCCTCTACAAGTTGGATGGTGTCCTCATCGGTTGTCACTTCAAATGGGTGGATTTTGGTGAGCGGTGCCACATATGGCACGATAGCAAGAGGATTCAGTTCCTCGATTTTGCTCATAACAACCTTAGCTTGGCTCGAATTAGGTCGAGCCTCATCAGAGCTGGATACCCTCACACTCTCTGGTATGCTAACAACATCCTCAGCGATCGTTGTCGAGGCATCCTTTTCCTTCTCTTCTTATACCTCGATAGGGTCCTTCTCTTTATTCTCTTCTTCTTCCTTTTCCTTCAGCTTGTCATCTCCTTGGTTCGTACCTTCATACTCATGCTGCTCTGGTTCACCTTCATCCACAACAGCCTCACGTTCAGCCATATTCGCACCAAGTTTATTGGAGAACTTGTCCTCAAACAGATGGGCAAAGGTGCGATAGTAATCCTCTCAGCCTTCGAGTGCCCTTCTTCCTTTTCATCATCATAAATGTGAATCCGTGTTGGTGTAGGGACAAGCTTACCATCAGTAGGTTGATCGGAGGAAGAGTATTACATCTGGCGGAAGATGGACGGAAGGGCTGGAAAGCCTGGCAATGGATTGGGGTTGATCTAATGTAGTGCAGCAACAATAGCTTCGTTCCAAGCCTTTGTGTAAGCATAAAATTTATGTAGCCTGTAATCCATGTCATTGACTACACCGCCAGTATGGATTGAGAGCATGTCAATACGGTCAAGATGTACTTCCATTAGAGATAGCTTTTTTGCCACTTGTGGATTTGTGGGCGCATCGGATTGTTTTGCCTCTTTTTTTTCCCTTTTTTTCTATCCCTCTTCTTCGAGGCTTCTTTGGCCACTGGTGTCTCTTAGCCTCGAGTTATCAATTCAACGGAGATGCCGTTGATCGTGCCTTTGTTCTCTAATATCTCCTCACCATCCTTGGGTACAATGTCCTTTTGTTTACAAAGCAACATGATTAGAGAGAGGAATAGGAGTATACCAGTTTTCTTGCCAGCGACTTTCACGATTTGATCGTGGATGATCTCTTTGATGTCGATATGTCGGAAGTGTAGGATAGAATGTAAGAGACACAAACAGTCTAATGTCGCCATAGTGCTATGTGTAGAGGGCATGATGCGGCTGTTGATGAAGTAGAACCATACCTTGTTGAAGGTTGTGAGATACCTTCTATGCATGGTGTAGTTATCGAACCCATTACCAGTCCAAGTGGCTCCATCGACATAGAGGTCCTTCACCATCTGTCTAGTGCTTTCATCATCCAGGCGATGTATAAACGGTGAGTGGTCGTCCACCCTCTCAGGGATTCTTAACAGCATATTAATTTGGGCGGCACTCAATGGGATGAGCCCCTCCCATACAAAAATGAACTCTTGCTCTAGATCCACAAGGTTGGTATAGAACTCCCTCACTAGTGCAGGGGAGTAACCAGAGGGATGTTTGCAAAAGAACTCCTATCCAAGGCGACTAATGGTACAGGCAATAAGTTTCGCAAAGGTCTGATATAAGGATAGTTGGAAACCTTTTTTAGGGTGGAGGTTACACTTCAGCATGATATTCTGGAAACGGTCCTTGACTGCTGTTGTCAGGAATAAGACCAGACCTGCAGACAGAGATGGTGTTGTGATTGGAGCCATAGTAGTTAAAGTTGTTGGGTGTTTTCGGAAGGAGTCTTAAAGGGTTTTTCGATGCTCGTGTTTTAGCCATTGTTACTAAAGAAGAAAGTTAAAGAAGTTTGCAGAAAAAAATAGCTTATGAACGTAAAAAGGAATATAGAGGCAATGAAAGCAACGAGATGTAGCAACAATGGAGGATGTGAGTAGAGAGAAATCTACCGAAGAGAAGTTTTATAACCTAGAATCGTGATGATTAAAATAAATACAGGAAAATGTTGTGTCTACAGTTATTAATTGCCAGGCTGCAGATCGTACTGTTTCGTTTGGTTGAATGGCTGGGAGAGAAGAGAGATCAATCAACGCGATTCTTGCTAAAAAGGCTATGCTGACTCATCACAGAATGCACCGACAATTCGTGCTTTAATACTACGAAAAAAAAGATGATTTTTATTTCTGCAAGGAATTTTAAACAACATAAGTAAAAGTGAAACAAATAAAAGTAAATAGAAAAATGTGTCGACATTATTTAAATGTGACCAGATTGATGGCCTCGTTTGGTTTTTTAACATCTGGGCTCACGTAATAACTTAGATGTTGGCCATTCACTTTGAATTGTTGTCCATCCTTTAGATTTTCAATTGTCACTGCATCGCTCTGAAATGCCTCGACAACTTTGAAAAGGCCTGACCATCTTGATCTCAATTTACTTGGATGCAATTTTAAATGTGAGTTCAATAAAAGTACTAATTGACAAGGGCTAAATTGTTGACGCAAGATGATATTGTCGTGTGACCCCTTGGTCTTTTCCTTGTATATTATGGCATTCTCATAAGCATGTCGGCATATTTCTTCTAGTTTAGTGATGTCCAACAATCTTTTTCTTCCGACAACATCATAGTTCATATTCACCTGTTTGATTGCCCACATGGCCTTATGTTCAAGCTCAACTGGTAGGTAACAAGACTTACCAAACACTAATTGATACGCCGACATTACCAATGGAGTCTTGTATGCAGTCCGAAGTGCCCACAATGCGTCATGTAGCTGCGAAGACCAATCCTTCCTAGATGGATTAACCACCTTCTCAAGAATGCTTTTGATTTGACGATTGGATACCTCGGCTAGACCATTGGTTTGTGGGTGGTAGTAGTAGCCATACGATGCTTCACACCATATCTTTTTAATGTTGTCGCCACTTGGTTGTTATAAAAAAATTTATGAAAGAGCTATTATCAAAGAAGAAAAAGCTATCCGATATTGAGACAATTGCGCTCACAAAAGGGTGTAGCGATATGTTGACAAATAAATTGTGACCAAAGATGAAAGATCCTAGTAGTTTTACGATCCCATCCTCTATTTGAAATCATTATTTAGTTAAAGTTTTATATGACTTAGGAGCTAGCATTAATCTTATGTCACTGTCAGCGTTAAGGAAATTAGGGATTGGTCATTTGTAGCCCAATACAGTGACATTACAACTTGCGGATAGATCTTTGGTAAACCTGAAGGACAAATTAAATACGTTCTCGTCCGTGTCGACAAGTTTGTCTTCCCAACTGACTTTATCATACTTGATTGTGAAGTTGATAGGGATGTGCCTATTATTCTGGGATGCCCATTTCTCGTAATGGGATGCACTCTTATTGATGTTTTCAAGGGTAAGCTGATTATGCATCATAACGATGAGCATGTAACCTTCAGCGTTTTCGAAGCATCTCCACCGCGCAGTAAGGAACAGTGTCACCACATTGATGTTATGGATGAGCTAATTACAGAGGAATTTAATGAACGAAGCTCAGTAGTGCCAGAAGAATATGCGATGACAGTTGACGACAATATTCCACTTGAATGTGACCACACAGTTGAGGCTAATGTCTGTGAGCTAAAACATGGCTGGCAATTGGAATCTTTGGATTTCACTAATCGGATGATCCCTGTTTTTAAACCATCAATTGAAGAAGCTTCGACTCTGGAGTTAAAGCCATTGTCAACACACTCAAAATATGTTTTCCTAGCTGACAATGATACATTGCCTTTGATTGTCAGCGTAAGTCTCGACGCAAGCCAAGAAGAAAAATTAATCGAAATACTAAAGCGACACAAAGAGCCATCACTTGGAGCATAGTGGACATCAGAGGCATTAGTCCCTCTTTCTACATGCAAAAAATTAGGCTGGAAGATGAAGGCAAACAGTCAATTGAGCAACAACGAAGACTAACTGAGAAAATGAAGAAAATAGTGAAGAAAGAGACTATCAAATGGTTAGACGCGGACATAATCTACCCTATTTCAGATAGCACATGGGTGAGCTCGGTCCAATGTGTGCCTAAGAAGAGCGGTATTGTGATAGTAAGTAACGATAAAAATGAGCTAATACCTACTCACGTTACTACCGGTTGGCGAGTGTGTATGAATTATCGTTGCCTAAATGCGGCTACAAAAAAGGATCACTTCCAACTTCCATTCATTTATCAAATGCTAGATAGGCTAGCTGGTAAAGCCTATTACTATTTCCTTGATGGGTACTCAGGATACAACCAGATCGCAATCGTGTCGGAGGATTAAGCAAAGACAACTTTCACATGCTCATTTGGAACCTTTGCTTTCCGACGAATGCCATTTGGTTTGTGCAATGCCCCAGCCACATTTCAGAGGTGCATGATGGCTATCTTCTCGGATATGATCGAGGATTCATTAGAGGTATTTATGGATGATTTCTCTGTTATGGGAAAAATTTTGATATATGCCCTGAGAATTTAGCAAATGTGCTGAAAAAATGTGAGGACACCAACTTGGTTCTAAACTAGAAAAATTGCCACTTCATGGCAACCGAAAAAATTTTCCTTGGCCATTGAATATCTTGTCAGGGAATTGAAGTGGATAAAGCGAAGCTGGAAATCATTGAAAAGTTATCTCCACCGAATAATGTGAAGGGAATAAGGAGTTTTCTCGACCATGCCGGATTTTATAGAAGATTCATCCTAGACTTCTCCAAAATAGCTAGACCACTCTACTCCTTGTTGGAGGAAAAAAAAAGTTTTTGTTCAATGAAGCTTGCTTGGAAGCATTTCTAAAGATTAAACAATAGTTAGTATAAGCACCCATTGTCATCGTACCAGATTCGACGCAACCGTTCGAGGTAATGTGCGATGCGAGCTACTTTACTGTAGATGTTGTGCTAGGACAAAGGAAAGATAAGGTATTTCATCCAATATATTATGCTAGTAAAACTCTAACTAAAGCGTAGGAGAATTATACGATGTAAAAATTACAATATACACTAATCACTCTACTTTGACATACCTTTTTTCTAAGAAAGATGCCAAGCCCAGGCTGATAAGATGGATCCTTTTACTCCAATAATTTGATTTTGAAATTAAAGATAGGAATTAAAGATAGGAAAGGATTAGAAAACCAAGTAGCAAACCACCTCTCTTGTCTGGAAGCTGGAAGCAAGAATGGAAATAAGTCACAAATTGTTGACGCATTTCTAGATGAGAAATTATTCTTTATCGACGCATCTCCGTGGTATGGAGATGTAGTCAACTACCTAGTCTGTGGAAAGCTACCACTGAGTGCAACAGGTCATAGAAAGGTCAGATTTCTCAGCGATGCTACTAAATATCATTGGAATGAGCCATACCTGTTTAAGGTATGCGTTGAAAACATCATTCGTCATTGTGTTCCTGAGGAGGAAATGTTATTTATCCTAAAGCATTTCCATGATGCTCCCTATGGAGGCCATTTTGGTGGTGTTAAGACTGCTGCAAAGGTCCTGCAATTAGGATTTTACTAGCCTACATTATTTTGAGATGCACACAATTTTGCTCAACAGTGCGACAAATGTCAACGCATTGGTTTCATATCTCGACGTAACGAGATGCTTCAATAGCGTATCATAGAGGTTAAGCTATTTGACGTGTGGGGTATAGATTTTATGGGACCATTCCAAATTCCTTTGGGAATGAGTATATTCTGGTAGCTGTTGACTATGTCTGTAAGGGGATCGAGGCAATTGTTGTTCCAAAGGATGATGCTCGGACGGTGTTAAAGTTCTTTCACACATATATCCTTACAAGATTTGGAACACCTCGAGCTTTAATAAGCGACCAAGGCACTCATTTCCATTGCAATCAGGTGGCAATAGCTTTGAAATGCTATGGTCTGAAGCATCGCATGGTAACCACGTATCATCCACAAACGAAAGGACAAATGGAGGTCTCTAATCGAAAAATTAAAAGTATTCTTGAGAAGGTGGTTAACCCATCTAGACGGGATTAGTCCTCACGATTACATGATGCGTCATGGGCACTTCACCCCACTTACAAAACTCCGTTAGGAATGTCGCCATATCAGCTAGTGTTTAGAAAATCATGTCAATCGCCTATCGAACTTGAACATATGGCCATGTGGGCAATCAAGAAAGTAAATATGGACTATGATGCTGCTATATAGAAAAGATTGTTGGACACTTTAAAGGTAGAAGAAATTCGATGCAATGCCTATGAAAATGCTGCCATTTACAAAGAAAAAACTAAAAGATGGCATGACAACATCATTTTGTGACGACAATTTTCTCCTGGGCAATTAGTGCTTTTATATAACTCACGTTTAAAATTACATCAAGGAAATTGCGCTAAAGGTGGTTAGGACCTTTTGAAGTTGTCAAAGCATTTTCACATGGTGAGATGACAATTAAATATTTGAACGATGGCCACCAATTTAAAGTAAATGGTCAATGATTGAAGCATTACTGCAGCCCAGGCATCAACGAACAAAACGAGACCATTAACCTAGTCACATTTACTTAATAATATCATTGCAACTTTTTATTTTTACTTTTTGTCTTTTGTTTACTTTTAATTCGTTTTCTTTAGTTTTATGCAGGAATAAAAGATCTCCTTTTTGTTGACGCACACAAAAGCACGACTTGTTAGCGCATTTCTTTGATGACTCAGCGAAACGTTTTGCACAAGAATCACGCCGATTGATTCACCCCAATCCCCAACTATTAGATCATCCTAAAAAAGTACGATCTGTGTCCTAAGATTTATTGGCTACAAGCATGTGTACTCTCTGATATCATCACGTCTCTTCTCCTCCATCTTCTATGAAACATCCTTTTTGTGCAGACTGTTCTCTCACACTCACAACCTCCATTGTTACTGTATTTTCTCATCTTCAACCTTCTGTTTTTCTGCTAGATACTTTCTCTCTCTCTATTTCAGCACTCATGGCACGAACTCGTGGAGCAAAAACCCCATCTAAATCGGAGACTGAATCTTCGATTACTATTGTCAGGAATGTTGACCAACCACAACCCAATGAGTCTGTTCTCTTCCTGTCAAAAGTGGCAAAGGATCGCTATCATGAAGTTATGCTGAAGAGGAACTGATATCCTGAACAAGGATTTCAATTATCCCTGCATCTAACTCTAGGGAAGCAAGTCACCAAAATAATCTCTCGATTGGGATGGGAGCTATTTTGTGACCATCCGGTTGGGTACTCTCCCTTTCTGGTAAGGGAATTTTACGCTAACCTGGTGGACTCTGAACAAGAATTCATATTTTTTCGTGAAGGGCTAGTGCCCTGGAGCGTCGACCACATAAACTCTCTCTTCCATATTGCTGAGGGAGAAGATGAGCACATCGAGTTCTTGGAAATTTTGATTGAAGACGGTACCGAGCTTTTAAAGAACGATTTATGCATCGACGGTGCAGTTAGGACTGGTAACAATCCAAACAACTACACCATGATTGTTGTTTTCTTACTATTCAAAGTAAGGTATGGTTCCATTTTATAAACTGCCGCCAACTGCCATCTACCCATAGCACCACTATAACACTAGATAGAATGTGCCTTTTGTATTCTATACCAAAGAGACGCAGAATTGATATCGGTGCAATCTTTCATCATGAAAGTGTTAAGGTCGCCACCAAACAAACAGGTATCCTACGCTTCCCTTTTTTGATAATGTTGTTGTGTAAACAAAGAGGCATTGTGCCCCGTGAAAGGGAGGAAACTTTGGAAAATAAAGGCCCAATCAACGATGTTTAGGTGGAAAGGATGACAAGGGGGAAAAAACCCTTATGGTGAAGTAGGTCCCACAGAAGAAAGAAAAAGGAAAGCCGTTCAGACCCATGCGCCCACAGACCCTCAAATTTAGAGGAAGCTTGATCAAATTGAAAAATCTACTGATCAACTGAGCACCAGAAAAATCAGACTTGTCGGCATAGTGGAAGAGATGCAATTCAAACATAATTTATTCTATGCATATACTAAGGCATGAAATAATGCTATTGTCACCACATTGCGCGGCTTGAGCAAGAACCCAATGCCAGAATTCCCTGTGTTCCCTCTCATCATCAATGAAGCCACTCCATCATCGGAGTAGCCTAGTTCAGAAGCTAGAACCCAATCCGTCCAGTCCCCAAATCGAATCCACATCTCTGATGATGAGGATCAAGAGGTGCAATCCAAGGGAATAGAAGATTGCTTCCAAAACAAAGCTAGCCTCTTGAAAGATGAATTGTCGAATAGTTTGGGAGCCACTATGGCTGCTGCGGTAGAGAACACACATCAGTTACCTCTATGGGTATTGAGGCAGAAGAAGAAGAAATAAAAGAAGAAGAAAAAAAAAGAGAAGGAAGAAAAGGAAGAAGATGTTGCCCTGATAAATTTATCTAAGAAATTTGTCGACGTACCTATAGGTGTGGGTGCATCTGTAGAACAACTAGAGCAAACTGGGGCTAGCTGGGCCGAGGCGATCACAACCGAGAATGAGGATTCCAATCCTCTAGCTATTGTGCCATATGTGGCACCACTTGCTGAACTCTATTCATCAGACGTGACTATCGATAAAGCCAACATTCAACCAACAATGGAGGAGTAATCTACTCCACCAGTTGAACAAAAAGAGAAAAGGCGTAAATGAAAAGCAAAAAGGAGCGCCCAAAGAAGAAAAAGAAATCCAAAGTAGCCACTTCTGAGGCTACAACACAATGAGTTAGTTTACTTTTTTGTAGTTAGTTGCATGCATTTTTTTTGTTCCTTCATTTTATTTGTTTTCATAGTTGCATTGTAGTTGCATTTCCATTATGATTTGTATAGTATTGTCAATGCATTGGGGACAATGCAGACATTAAGTTTGGGGGAAATGTGGAATGGAAATGAATTACACCCATAAGTTTAGGAATATATTTGTTTCTTTAAGTTGAATGAAAGTATGTGAAGTTAAGAAAAATAATTGTGACCACATTTTTTTCATTTGATACGTAAATTCTTGAATTATTTGGAATGATAATGTGTGAATTGAATGAATATTATTGGATGTTGAATCCTTCCATTTTTGGATGAATGATTGAGATTGTATTATTAATAAATGAGTAGCATCATTCTTTAAATATTGAATTAACTTACCATCTTGCAGCTATATTTATAAGTATATTTACTAAATAAAAGACACTCCAATGTGGGTGCATTGTTACTCAACAAGGGGGGACACTCCACTGCAAGTGTTAGAAAAATTATCTAGCCAAGGCTGTCACTGCAAGAGTGTGTCGGTGCAATTACATGCTCCCTAGGGGTTTGTTGCACCCAATCGTTACTGCCCAGGAACAAGAGTGTGTGTCAGTGCAATTACATGCTCCTTAGGGGTTTGTTGCACCCAATCGTTATTGCCCAGGAACAAGAGTGTAGTAATGCAATGACATCTTTTAGTCGCATAAAAGAAAATGGAAAGAAATAAAGAAAGAAAAGTTGATAAAAAGAAATATATATATATATATATATATATATATTAAATGTTGTGTTGGTTAAGAAGATTTAAGATTTGAATCATGATGTTAGCATTAGTGAAGTTGCAATTCTAATTATTCGTACCTATGAATTGTCGGTGTAATATTTTAGCGTATGAATATAATTTATACATTAGGATTCTAGAGAATATAAGTTGCTAGAATGATGAATGTGGTAACAAGAATTTAGATATAACTTCGCTTGGTTTTATTTACTTGAGGACGAGTAAAAACTCAAGTTTGGGGGTGTGATAACATTAGAGATGACACTCAATTTCTCCTTAAATTAATGTGTAATTTGTTCCTTTTGTATCATATCTAGCATGCATTATTAGCATTTCAAACTTGGTATTTACATTTTTAACTCAGTGCTATTGGATTTTATTTTCTTTCATTTTATCTCTATTGTGCTACTAATGTCGTTGTATTTAGTACTAGTTTTGTGTCCAAAGTTGTCAGTGCAGAAATCCACATGGGAAGATCAAAGTAGGAAAGAATTCAAAGTTGTGGTCACAATTTGATCCAGAATTCGGGTCGAATATGTCATCACATGAATGCTTCTACATCTCTATCAGGAATTTCACGCTGCTAACATATCCAAAAGCACCAGCACAGGAGAATGACAAATTGTCGCAGCAAATTTGAAACCATAATTTGCATCCAGGAATGTCGCGACAATAAGCAACTGCTCAATGAATACACTAGATCTGCATCAAGGAGTTAGATTTGAAAAGCGAGAAAGATCTAGAATGGTCAGTGATTATAAATAGAAGGATGAAAGAGAAGATGAATCATCAAGGTGTGAAGATTTCAAATCAAGAATTTCTCTTATTCATTTTTGAAGATAGCTGCCATGGAAGCTTAAATTCTAGAGGAAGGTGATTTGATACCACAAGGACGCAACAACTTCTGACGAGAAGTGCTTGGTACGATGCAAGAGGAGCGATTAAGGGAGAATTCTAATAGACTAGGAATAGGATGCTTCAATTCATTTGTTAATCCCTCTTAAAATGTTGATGAATACTATTGATAATTGATTGAATACGGAAGTATATTTTAATATTAGATTTACTTTGAGCTCTATTCAATTCTTCTGATTTTTTTATCATTGGATTTAATTGTTTTGACCACGAAAGTACGATTGCAGTCACAGTCACTGGAAGGTGCGGAGACAAGTTAGATTAACAAGCAAGACAACAGAAGTTGCTTGAGACTAGGAGAAATTCTGATCACTTGTTCTTGAGTGCTCAGCATTACCAGCACTGGAAGCTGTGGTAGTTGTGGGTACTTAGGTCTTTGTTAAACAAAGAGTTTATATTAGTACAATCTCATTGGAACATAATTACGGCGACAATTCATCAATGATTTACCTTGTAGTCACATTGAGCATTGTTAACTTATGAAGTTAGTGATCCTTTCAACTTCTTTACACTTGATCTATTTCTTTTATATTTTTGAATTTACATTACAACATCTCAACAATCAATTCATTTTATATTACATTTGCATTGACAATTTGTATTACATTTGCACTGACAATTTTTACTCTTAACCTGTGTAGTTCTAACCAGTTTGCATTGACATTATTCCTAGCAGTTCTTCTTATTTTGACCTCTTTTACATCGACAAATTTAAGCATAGACAGTCATCTCTGTGGGATTGATATCTGATATCTTTACACCTATCAACTATACTTTCATCAACAAGTGTTCGCTTGCACAACTGCTGTGATATTCATAGCGCGATCAAGTTTTGGCACCGTTGTCGAGGATGACATTTGTTTGATGTTTATTTTTGTAGTTGCATTTATTTGTTTCTTTTCTAACTTTTATTGATTACTAATTTCTTTTTTGTTAATTCTTTTCAATTTTCATTGTTAGGTGTTTATGTCCACAAGTAGAAATCCTAATAACATTATTAGTTTTGATCCAGAACTTGAAAGGACAATTCGGAGGAGAAGACAATAGCAAAGAAAAATGGCTGGAAATAACAATGATTTACCCCCATTGCTACCACAAAATGTTGTTCCTCCAGTGTGACGACAATTTGTTAACAGAGTGTCACCGCATTTCTAGACATCTCTTCTCAGATCCAACTTTAATTATAGCTGTCATAGTTAGTTAAATTTCAGCTATGCACTCACGTAGATCTGGTGTAATCTTTATAACTCTGCAGATTGTCACCGCATCTCTAGCCGTGATCTAAAATCATTAATTGTGGTGACAACGTGTGAAATTCCTGCGTTGGTGCTTCTCTTGAATTCACTCAAACAAAGTAAAGCTTTCAATGCGTCGACATCTCTGGTCGCAATTCCAAGCTATACTTGTGGCTGCATTCTTCTTCCATAATTGAGCTCCTAGGCTGATTCTTACGCTGACAATTCTAAGACGTAATATATTGGCTGATTATGGCGACATTAGTACAAAAAGAGGTAAAAATAACGATAATTTAAACCAAACAACATTGAATTAGAAAATATAAAAACTAAGTATGAAACGCCTAATTTGCATACTAAATATGACACAAAAGAGACAATTAATACACAAATATAGGGAGAAAATTTATGTCATTTGTAATACCATCATTCACTTATGGGCAGAAACCTGCTTTGGTAAAAATGATACAATAATATGACAAATACCAACAACTGTTGGAGAGACTAAATAGAATTGAGTCTGCTACAGGGGCACCACCATCCCATGGAGAAGATAAGCCTCTCTATCATTATCTCATCAACCTAGAGGAGGCTAATTGCATGTGGTAAAAGGTTGGATAGAATTGAAGGGGAGATGCACTCTATAAGGGCGGACGTGAAACAAGTGCAAGTCTGATTGTACTAATACTGCCAGATCTATGGTGAAGCTAGAAGAAAGAATAGATCAACTAATGAGTATGATGAGTGATATTTCAAGGCAAATTGGTTCAGGGATCCCTAACAACACCGAAAATAATCCACATAAAGAAGGTAAAGAATAGGTCAAGGTGATCGAGTTAAGATCAAGCAAAGTACTAAGTAGCCCAAAATGATCTAATGATGAAGAAGAGCCTAACAAACCTCAAGACATCATAAACATCCCTTCTGACGATGACACCGAAGTCATCAAGCCCAAAGAGGTGGTAGCAAAAGAGCCATTAGAAACAAAGGAAGACAGGCCTAAAGAAAAGAGTACCACAATTCCTTTACTGAAAAGGTTAGAAGAAAATAAGCGATAAGACAAAGACTATTTTGAAAGTTTCCTCAACCTTTTCAAATCTCTCAATATTAGCCTACCTTTGGTTGAATTGATAGAAAAGGTACCCAAGTATGCCAAATTCCTAAAATAAATCAAGACATGGTCTCGAAAAATCAAGTTAGGCGAGCAAGTGGAGGCAAACGCATCATGCAGTGCTATTATCTCGAAGGCAATTCCCCAAAAACTAAAGGATCTTGGCAGTTTTACCATTCTAATTAAAATCAAGAATCTTTAGTTCAACAAGTATTTGTGTGATCTCGGTGCAAGCATAAGCCTAATGCCTTTTTTAGTATTCAAGAAGCTTAAGAGTGGAGATCTTAAGAATTCCAAGTTACTCTAGAATTTGCTGATCGATCATCTATTCTACTGAGGGGAATTTTAAAGGACATCTTAATCCAGGTACAAAGTTTCATAATCCCTGCGAGCTTTATTGTATTGGATTTTGAGGAAGATAAGGATATCCCCATCTTACTAGGAAGACCATTCTTAGCCACAACTCGGTCTACCATTAATTTGAACAATAACGAGCTTACTATGAAGATCAATGATAAGGTGGAAACCTTAAATTGTGGGAATAAAAGTGATGAAAGTAATGTGCACAATGAGCGATGTCATCTATTCAAATTGAATAAGGGACAAGGGCTCAATCGATTTCCATTTATGAACAAGGAAAGAGATCGATTGAGGGAGGTAGACAAATCATATGAAAAGTGGACCAAAAGAGAACAAAGTTAAATTCGCTCGGAAAGGGTAAGCATACCGGATGAGTTCGGTACTAAGACTTAAAGGTAAATTGGTGGTACTAACTTATATATTTTACTTTTTATCATTCTAACACATTTTTATTTCAGTATTTAACAGAAAATAGCGGTATGTTGTGACACACTATCTGCTTTGTCGCAACAAAGGTGACAGAATATCAGAAAAGCGATACTAAAGACGACGTCGTGACGTGGACATCCTTTTGTCGCGACAACATGTACAGATTCAACAAATAACAGAACTAAGGAGGATGTCATGAAAAAGCCCCAAGAATGTTACGACCAAGAGAAACTAAAGGGTGTGTCGTGATAAAGACCCCTTATGTCATGACATCGACTGCAATTTTTTATAGAATCGACCCGACCGACTACGCAACACAATGGCTAAGGGCTTATTTTTTTCAAATTTTTACACCCTAAAACCTAACCCCTATAAATATTAAAACATTATTCTAACTCACTCCACTATATTTTAACTCATAAAAAACCTAAAAATCCTCTCTTTTCCTATTTTCTCTTCTAATTTTTTTAGGTTTCCAAGCAAGGGAGAAGCACACCAATCTAGGTTTAAAGTTCTTACTTTCATTTTATTATTTCCAATGCCTCCTAGAAAGATTCGACGTACTGTAAAATCAGAACCATCATTGGGTACGAATCCTTTGAGTTTTTTGAATATGAATGTGGAAAAATATTTTAATGAACTTCAAGGAAAAACCTTCATTCAAGATAGTGGTTTTGTTCCATTGATGGTTTTGTGCAAGGAAGTCTGGCCTTTACTTAGGTATCATAATTAGGAACATTTTTGGACAATCCCCACAGAACCTACTGTTATCCCTGTAGTCCAAGAATTTTATGCTGCCTTAAAAGATCATATCTCTTGGACTAGGGACAAAGTCAATTTGAAAACCTTAGTAATTAGAGGAATTAGTGTTAAGGTAACCCCCAAAGTAATTTTTAATTTCTTTAATGCCCCTTATTATAAATAGGATTTCTTAGATCAAATTGATTTAGAATCCTTTAGTTATATAGGCATGCATGAAGTAATTACTTATCTAACTGAAAGAAGGCGGAATGGAAATTTAGGTCAGGAACTAGCATTCCCACATCATTTAATCAAGTCATCATGTTTCCAAAAGCTAAAATGTGGATTCAATTTCTTTGCACAAGGATGATACCTACTTTAAATGTTACTAATGTTAATGCTTTCCGAGCAGTCTTGTTGTTTGCAATATTGTAGAAAAAGCAAGTTTGTATAGGAAAATGGATCCACAAAGACATGAGTCATTATGTCAGAAGCCAAAAGGTGGGGATTTCTTTCCTCACCTAATCATAGCTTTGTGTAGGAGGGCAAGAATGCCCATGAAATCCACTTAACAAACCTTGAAGCCGTCGAAAAGTGTCATTGGTGACATACTCTTCTAACAATATGAAAAGCTTCGTGTCAAACAAATAAGAGAAGGGAAGAAGAAATTATGAGATTCGACGACTACAGTAACATCCACACGAAGGTTGGCACCAGCCCTACAAGAAGTTGGTGAAGGGACTCATGCAAAGCTAGATTGGATGATCCAATGGATGCACGAATCGAGACTGGTATTCCAAGAGGTTGCGCGAAAACATAACCTTAGGGTCCCTTACTACACTACGAACATGTTTGGGGTGGTTGATGAGGAGCATGATGATGAAGAGCTAGAAGTAAGGAATGACAGTGATGAGGAGGAAGATGAGATGGATGAGACAATTTAATTTTGTAAATTTTGGATAATTTTTGGTTTTTATTTTGGACTTATATAATTTGTAGGAGTAAGATTAGAATTTATCTTTGTATATGTGTTTTAATTCTTTTTGTAGGAACCCCACATTGTGGAAGACGTAACTGTCTCGAGCATCAACGCCAAAAGGAGAAAGACAACCACCATAAAAAAAGAGAACCTTCAAGATAAATCGGGTAACTTCTTTCCTTTATTATTTGAGGGGAATACACATTGAGGACAATGTGTTTTCTAAAGTGTGGGGGGTAACATAAGAATTTTTTGCATATAGTTTTTATTTTTAGTTTTTATGTGTGTGCTTGAGCTTGTAGAAATACAAGTGATTTGTTAGGAGCATGTATAATATGTTGATTGTGTTGATTGAAAATTTTGGCATGATAATAAGAAAATTTTAATTTTTGAGCATGAAAGTTTTTGAGTTCTATAGGTTATATTAAGTATAGATAGAAAGGTATTATTGATACCGAATGATGCGTGAAATATAAGGAAACGAGCATGCTAGTATATATGATAGATGATAATTTTGAGATTATATGATAAAATTGATATTTGTGCATATTGAGGTGTTTAGGGATGACCTAAGGCATTGTTTGGGCACACCTAGAGCTAAAAAGCCAAACCCTATTCTGAATTTCCAATTAGTACCATCTTTGAGCCTTATGACCTTTTTTGATGAACCACAATATAAGCCTCTTTAGCCTTAAATGAAAGATTTGTGTATACTCTTTCCATGGTCCTGTTTTGCATGGAAATAAACGTATGACCATTGATATTGAGGGTAAGTAGACACATTAAGGTGGAGGTTACAAAATATAAATAGGAAACTCAAAATAATGTATGAACTTTAGTTTAGTCAAAAAGAGAGAAATAAAGAAAAATCAAAAAGAAAAGAAAAATGAGTAGAAACAAAAGAATCATGAATAAGAAAACATAAGAATAGTGATAAAATTATAAAGTCACCAAAAATAAGAAGAAGAGAATCTTACTCAAGAAACAAAACGAAAAAGAATACTCATAGGCTAGCTAAAGGGATTGCTTTATATTGAGAGTTCCTAAAATGGAGAAAAAAAAGGATGGTGAGAGGATGAGAAATAAGGGGGTGACAAAGACTGGGACATAAAAGGGAAGAATAGGAAACAATACAATGTGTCAAACTATTTCGTGTTTGTAACCTTCTGTGCCTAACTGTTCTTTGAAATTCATACCTATCCTAAGCCTCAACATATTACAAGCCGAAAATCTCTATGCATGAATAGATATGGAAATTGCATGATATCATTATGGTTGTCTATACTGTAATAGGATAATTAAAATACTTACATTTTGCATTTATGAATACATACTGATAAATCCTTAATATTTCCTATAACTTACTGAACTTATATTGTTTCTAATAAAAATGGTAAAGCTGCTTAATTATCATGTCAAAGTTATTAAGAGATATATGATGCCTAGACTGTATGCTACGAGCCCACTCTTTATATAGCTATCAACTCAAGCTCTTCATTTTTCCTTATTGTTCTTGTTTAGTTTGCTTGAGGACAAGTAAAGACTTAAGTGTGGGGGAGTTTGATCAATCGGTTTCATACCTAGCAAATTGAACTATTTTTCACACTTGAAGGGCTTGAAATCAAGTATTCTCACTTTGTTTCTTTAGGATTTAGTTTAGTTTTCTTTTACTAAATAAATTGTGTACAAAGTGTAAAAAGGTGCTTATTGTTATCTTTGACGCCGCTTGAGGCCTAAGGGTTAGCTAACGAACTTTGTGAGTGTGCAGGAAACATTTAGAAGACGAACAAATATGAAGTTGATCACTACGTCATGACACAGATTGATCTGTGTTGCAACAAAGGGACCAAAACTGCCTCTTATGTCGCAACGTGAGCACGACGTGTCACGAAAACACCTGGGGAATTTACCTGAAGGAGTAGACTACCTTCTACGTCGTGACATAGCTCCTGTGTGTCGTGAGATTGACCCCTGGATGCAGATTTCACAATTAATGAAGGGCATTTTTGTCTTTACAATGCCACATAAACACAAGGAACGACAGCTGACCTAGGGTTGAGGAAGAACAGTCGTCCAAAGCTATAAATAAGGCATTTAGCAATAGGGTTTTACACATAATACAAGTAGATCTTAGTTTTTAGTTTTACTTTATATTTTTGGTATAAAAAGAGATTGTAAAAACTTGCATAAACGATCGAGGAAGTTTTCCCGACAGAATGCTAATACAATTTTAGTTTCTTTTACATTATATTCTTCAATTATATGTTTTCATGTATTGTTGTATTGATGATCAAAGAAACCATGATGAATTAATTCCATTTAGGGATTGGAAGTATGAATAATAATTGTAATTTTACAAGGATTTTACCTTTCGGATCTACTGTTTGGGAAAGGAAGAACATCGAATAAACACTAGGCCTGACAACCCTAGAAAGTCATCTAGGTGGGAATAAACCCAAAATTGGTATTTCCCATCAGTGAACACCTTTTCCCCAAACTGATTTAGATTGTGACATCTAGCAATAAGTAATCTCTATCAACTTGCTATGCCGATAGAAGATCGAGAGATTCAATTGGGGTAATTACTAGTTGATTGAAGGAAAATCCCCAAAACCCAACAATTGAATAACTCATACAGAAACGACCTAATATCCCCAAAGCCGATTATAAGGATTTCATTGTACTATAATACCTAAAATGAGTATTAATTAATTTTATTCTTTGAAGGGATTTGATTTACTATCGCCTTACGCCTCCTTTGGGTACAATCCTTGAAACATTACCAAGTGTTCCGTTGTAACACACTATACTTACAGCCTGACCTGTATACTTGTGAAAATCCTAAATCTACGTTGAACGGGAGTACATTCGGGGGCTATCATCAGGCTCGAGATGACTTCCTTCACCTACTTCTTGTTAGGCTGCCAACCTTTGTGATAAAGTCGGCATAATCACCGAATCTCGTGATCTCCTCTTCCCTTCCTTTATTTGTTTGGCATGAAGCTCTACATATTGTTGGAAAAGTGTATCTAATAATGCTTCATAACGGCTTCAATGACTGCTTAGTGGATGTCATAGGCACTCTTACCTTTTTGCACGAAGTCATGACTAAGTGTGGAAAGAAAATTCCCACCTTTTGGCTTCCTACACAACGACTCATGTTTTGATGGATCCATTTCCCTATACAAACCTGATTTTTCTACAAAATTGCAAATACTAGCACTCTCGAAAAGCATTGAGCAGGTATCATATAGGTACACACAAATTGGATCCATATTTTGGCTTCCGGTAACATAATAGCTTGGTTAAAAGAAGTAAGGGCACTACTTCTTGGCTTAAATTTCTGTTCTCCCCTTCCCTCAATTAAATAGGTTATTATCTCATTCATGTATGTATCTTGAAAAGATTCCAAATAAGTTTGATCTAGGAAATCTTGTTCATAATATGGAGGATAAAAGAATTTGCATATGAGTTTAGGGGTTACCTTAACACTAGTTCTTCTTACCACTAAGGTTTCCCATGTAGTCTCATTATTAGTCCAAAAGATATAATCTCTTAAGGAGGCATACAATTCTTGAACTACCGAGATAACTACAGGTCCTGTAGGGATCGTCTAAAACTCCTCCCACCTATGGTATCTAACTAGAGGCCAGATTTTTTTACATAGAACCATCAATGGATCAAAACCCCTCTCTTGGATAAATGTATTACCTTGAAGTTTATTCAAATATTTTTCTATATTTGCATTTGCAAAGCTTGAAGGATTTATACCTGTTGATGGTTCTAATTCAAAAGTTTGTCTAACCTTTCTAGGAGTCCTTTTGACTACAAGAAATCAATGAGTGTTTGAGTTTAGGAACCCTTAACCTAACTTGGTGTGATTCTCCTTGCACTTGACATCCTTGATGGAACCTGAAAAGTGAAAAAAGAAATATAAAAGTTAAATATTTTAAGGTTTTAGAATATTTTGAGAATTAAAGTGTAAAGTGAGGGTTAAGAGAGTGTTTTAGTATTTAAAAGGGGTGGAACTTAGGGTTTTATGGTGTTAAAAAATTGGAAAAATAAGTGTTTTAACTGCTTGGTTGCGTAGTTAGGTCATATCAATCGTGCATAAATTATAGTCAACGTCATGACATAGGTTATCTATGTTGCGACAAACACATCAATCACTCATTGTCGCGAAAAACACATTAGTCCCTCGTTATAGTGACACGATCAAGGCCTCATCACGACATCATCTCAATTCTGAATGGGTGTCCAATTTGCATTCTTTGTCGCAACATCATCATCAATTTCATATTTTACTCATTCAGTCACCTATGTTGCGACATTGAGGGTGGTGTGTCGCAACATACCCCTTTTTCCTATTAATTACTAAAAGAAAATTTTGTTAGAAATATGTGCAATAATGTACAAAAATTAGTTTCACCTGTCCACCTTTACATTTTACTATTGAATTCATATGGTATGCTCACTCTTGTCGACCTTGCCAATCCTTTTTTAGCATTTGTCCATCTTCAATCATTACTTTCCATTTTCCTCAATCGACCCCTTTCTTTGAACCTATTGATTCATTCCTTATTCATAAAAGGGATCTCATTAGGTCTCTTACCATCTCCCATGTCAAGCAAATGATAACGCTCCTTGCGATATTCTGTTCATCTATTCTATCCCCATATTTGAAAGTTTCCACTTCACTATTGGTCTTCATAGTCAACTCATTAGTGCTTAAGTCAATGGTGGACCTAGATGTGGCTAATAATGAGCTTCCTAGTAAAATAGGTATATATGTGTCTTCTTCAAAATCTAGTACTACAAAGTCGGCAGGGATAATGAAATCTCTTACTTGGATCAACACATCTTCTAGGATTCCCTTTGGCCATACAAATGACCTATCTACCAGTTGTAAAGTCACTTGGGTATTTGTAAGATCTCCACACCCAAGTTTCTTAGAAAATGATAGTGGCATTAGATATATATTTTCACCTAGATCGCATAAAGCTCTATTAACCAAAGGTTCCCAATCTTTATTGGAATTATGAAACTACCAGGATCCTTTAGTTTTTGAGGAATCTTTTAAGAGATAATAGCGCTGTAAGATGCGTTCATTTCCACCTTTTCGTCTACTTTATCCTTTTAGGGAATGGAGTAGTGGTACCTTTATCCTCCTTCGACATCTCCTCTTTCTCTTTTGATATTTCTTCCAACGATGCTTTTTTTGCTATTGTGACTTCAGTTTCATCATCAGAGTGGACTTCTATAACCTCATCTAGCTTTTTTTGTTTCTCTTCCTCTTTGGATCTTTCTATGCAACTCAGTATTTTGCCTGATCTCAGCTCGATAGCCTTGACATGTTCTTTCCCCTCCTTTTGAGGATTGTTTTTAGTGTTATTAGGGATACCAATTCCAATTTTCCTAGTGAGATCTCTTACCATACTCACCAATTGGTCCATCTGTTCCTTTAGTGTTAAAGATTGCACTTGCTTTACCTCCACTTGCATTGATTGCATCTCCCCCTCTTCCTTTCTAACCTTTTACCACATATAATATGGTCACTTGGACTACTTTTTTTGGTTGCCTTTGCAAGAATGGTGGGTTGTAACTTAGGTTTCTTGATTGGTTGTTGTTACCACTTCCTCCTTGATTTCCTCCCTATCCAAAATTATGATGATCCTTCCATATCGGATTAGTGGTATTCACGTAGGGATTTCCACCTCTATTTCCAACATAATTAAGATCCTTAGAGTTGGTAAAATAGTGGTGGAGAGGATTATCTTCTACTTGTGACAATGGTGCCCCTATAGCAGATTCAATTCGGTTCAATCTCTCCAACAGTTGTTGGTATTTGTCAACTTCCTTGATAATTTTAACTAAAGCAAATTTCTACCCATATGTGAACCTCTAAGTAGGCCACTAACAAGGTTTCATCGCAATGCTCTCAATTAACTCATAAGCGTCATTATAAGTTTTGTTCATTAAAGCTTGTCCTACGACACCATCTAACCCAAATCTGGTAGAAGAATCCAACCTGTTATAGAATGTCTGTAATTGTAACCATACTGGCCATGATGTGGGCATTTTTGTAACAGAGATTTAAATCATTCCCATGTTTCATGAAACCCTTTGCCCTCAAATTATCGGAACGTGGAGATCTCTCTCAAGAGTTGGATTGTCTTACTAATAGGAAAAATTTCCCATATTGCATTTTTGTAAAACTTTTCTTGCGAGCTCTTCCCATGTAGTGATTGATCCTGGTGTTTGCGCATCTAACAAAGAAAAGCATTACCAATTAGAAATAATGGAAATAATCTAATGCGAATGGAATTATCAGTAATACCATTATAATGGAAAGTACCACACAATTGTAAAAACTATTTTATGTGTAAACTAGGATCTTCAACCATGGTCCCTCTAAATTGTAAATTATTTCGAATCATTTGGATCATGTTGGCTTGATCTCAAAGGTATTAGCTGCTATAGTAGGTCTAGTGATACTCCCTCGTGTCAGATCTATATTTAGGTAAAGAGTACTCCCTTAAATTTCTTTGAGCATGTGCCATCGGCTCTTTTATAGGGAGTTATGGCGGTATCCCAATGTCCTCGACATTGTTATTGACAAGACCAACACGTGGGTCTTTTGGCTTTTCTCATTCCTTACGTGGTTGTGGATTTTGCATTGTTTGTTAGGTTTTGCGATTTATTTGGATCAATGATTCTGGATTAGAGATGGGTTCTACAAAGTTTCCTTGGCTTCAAGTCATAAACTGGAATCAAAACAAATAAAACAAGATAATAATAAAAAGAAATAAATCAAATAAAAGAAATAGAATTATAACCTAAAAATTTCCTAGTTATTCAAAAAATAATGAGGAAATAAAATTCACTAAAATGTTATCTTCTCGGTAATGGCGCCAACAACTTGATCGCCTCTGAATGTACTCCTGTTCAATGTATACTTTAGGGCTTCCACAAGTATTCGGGTCAGGTTGTAATATAATTGTGTTACAACAAAACACTTGATAGTTGATAGCGTTACAAATGACTTATATTTTCTCCATAAATTGGTGTTTTAATTATCTCTTTTGTATCTTATTTAGCATGCATCATGAGCACTTCATACTTAGTTTTTATATTTTCTAACTCATTGCTAGTTAGTTTAAATTCTTGTTATTTTTCTCTCTTTTTGTACTAATGTCGTCGCATGCAGTCGATGTATTGCGCTTTACAATTGTTAGCACAGGAACTCAGCCTTGAAGATAAATGTTGGAAGAAGAATGTAGCCACAAGATCAGCTTGGAATTGTGACTAGAGAAGTCACCACACATAAACTGAACCTCGAATGAGTAAACTCAAGCTGAATTCACACCTAGAAGCACCAACACAAAAAAATCACAAGTTTTTGCTGCAATTAACAATCTCAGATTGCACCCAGTAATGCAGCAACAACCTGTAGATCTCTAAAGAAAACATCAACTCGGCATGAGTGCACAGCTGTACTGTAACTAACTTTGGTAGCTACAAAAATTAAATTTGGGTAGTATTCCAAGAATAGTACCCAAAGGAGGCTTAAGAAATAGTAATTTAGATCCTTGCAAGGAAAAGAAGTAATTATGACTTATTTTAGGGTGTATAGTACGAAAGTGAATTAAAGAGTTTATAATTTTGGAACATAAAAATAAAGTAAATATAGTAAGAGAAAGATATATGTAGAGTCGATAAACAGAATTGGAGAGATTAAGTTGCTTTAGTATGGATTCTTCAAGTATCGAATTTAGGGATTTTGCTTCAATCAACTAGACGCCACCTTAGCGAGATCTTCTAATCTTCCACTAACATAACGAGTCAATAGAGATTGCTCACTACATGTCACAGTCTAAACTGGTTTGAGGTAAAGGTGTTCACGAATGGGCAATAATAATTTTGGGTTCATTCCCACCTAGAGGACTTTCTAGGGTTGTCAAGCCTAGTGTCTGTTTCATGTTCTTCCTTTGTCGAATAGTTGACCTGATTGAAAATCCCTGTATACAACAATTAAATAACCATACTTCTACTCCCTAATCTCCCACAATGGGATTAGTTCCTCATGGTTTCTTCAAGCATCATAAAGACAATAATATAAATGAATAAGATTGAATTAATGAACTAAAAGGAAACTTGAATTTGCATAGAAATCTATTGGGAAATAATTCCATAATCATTTATGTGAAGTTACAAATCTCGTTTCCAAAACGTAAAAGAAGATAACAAAGGAAATTAAACTAAAAGGTGTGTAAAAACCTAGTGCTAAAGGCCTTATTTATAGCCTTAGACGGTCAATTTCCTCAACCCTAGGTCAGTTGTCATTCCTTGTGTTTAAGTGGCATTGTAAAGATTGAAACTTCCTTCACTTGGTGCCAAATCCATGTCCACGAATCAATGTCACGACACATAGGAGTCGTGTTGCGACAAAGAGGTCAGTCTACTCCATTTGGGCAATCTTACAAGCATTGTCGTGAAAAAGAAGTTAGCTTCAATATTCTTCAAGGCTGCTCCCTTTGTTATAATGTAAAGTAGTCCATGTCATCACATAGTGATCAGATTCATCCTTAATTTTCTTTTAAAGGTCTCATGCACACTCACGAAGCAAGTTAACTAACAATTAGGCCTCAATCGACCTTAAAGACAATAAAACCACTTTTTTTGCACTTTTAATTTATTTCAAAACAGAAAACTAAACTAAATCCTAAGGAAATAAAAGGAAAACACTTAATTTCAAGCTCTTAAAGTGTGAAAGTAGTTCAATCTACTTGGTACAAATCCAGTAGATCATTTATGCATATTGAGATATTTAGGGATGACCTAAGGCATTGTTTGGAAACACTTAGAACCAAAAAGCAATCCTATTCTGAATTTTGTCTATTTAGTACCACTCTTTTAGCCTATTGCCCTTCTTGATGAACCTCATTACAAACCATAAATCATGAATAGAGAACTCAATTTGTGTTTATCCTTTTCTTTGGTCCCAAATTGCACGGATATAGATGTATGGCCATATGTATTGAGGGTAAGTAGACCCATTAAGGTGGAGTTTGTAAAATAAGAGAAGAAATAGGAAAAATTAATTTGGTATATGAACTTTAGAATAGCTGGAATTAAGAAACAAAGAAAAAATTCAAAAGAAGGAAAAGACGAGTAGAAATGAATGAGAAAAAAATGAAAAAAAAAACTTGAGAGAGAAAATCATGAAAAGTGCCAAAGTCACGAAGATAAATGAAAGAACTCATTCAAGAATGTATAAAAGCTTGTAAGCTAGGTAAAGGGCTTATACCATGTTGAGATTTCCTAAATGGAGAGATAAGGAAAGTGACAGAAGAAGAAATAAAGCGATGAGTGAGAAAAGGGATACTAAAAGGAAGAATAGGGAGTAGTGTAATGTACGAACTATTTTTGTGTTTGTAACCTCTTGTGCTTACCATTCTTCTGAAAATCATACTTGTCCTAAGCCTTAGAACTTTACAAGCTAAAAAGACCTATGTGACCTAATTAGATTTATGCATGAATGAATATGACGTTATACAATTCCGCTACAACTATTTGTATTGTACTAGGATAATTAAAGTACTTATATTAGTCATTGATGAAATTATACTGATAGTACCTTTACACTTGTATCATTTGTAACTTAATGAACTTAGCTGAAATTATTTGAAGATATAAAATACCGACAATATATGTTTCGAACTTAATCCTTGTATTATATGTGCTCAAGCCTTTATGTTCTTTTCATTATTTTTGTTTTTGTGTTTGTTTACTTGAGGACAAGCAATGACTTAAGTGTTGGGGAGTTTCATCCATAGTAATTAAACCTAGTAGATTAAACTAGTTTTTGCACTTTAGGAGCTTGAAATTAGGTATTTTCATTAGATTTACTTAAGTTTTTATATAATGAATAAAATGTGTAAAATGTGTAAAAAGTGCTATGAATATCACTGCAATTGTACAAGCGAACACTTGTCGATGCAAGTATAGTTGACAGGTGTAAAGCTATCATATATTGATCCCACAGAGATGGCTATCTATGCTTAAATTTTTCAATGCAAACAGAATAAGAAGAACTATCAAGAATAATGTCAGCGTAATTAAATCAAAGACTACAAAAAAAAGAATTAAAATTGTCAGAGCAATATTGTAATACTATGATATAATATATCAAAGCAATTGAATAAGAAAATGCAATGCAGGGGTGAAGGTATTTTGTTAATGCAATTTAAGAAATTTAAAAATGTAAAATAATGATAAAGAAATGGGGGGATCTGATAGCATTAGAAATGACACCTATTTTCTCCTTAAATTTGTGTATTAATTGTCTCTTTTGTAGCATATTTAGCATGCATGATAGGCATTTCATACTTTATATTCTCTAACTCATTGTTGATTGGCTTAAATTCTCGTTATTTTATCTCTTCTATGCACTAATGTCGGCGTATGCAGAATATGTTAACAATTGTCAACGCAGGGATCCATCTCAGAAGATCGATGCTAGAAAGAATTTAAAGATGCAGCCACAAGTTAGCTTGAAATTGCGGCCAGAGATGTCACCGCATAGAAACCTTTACTTTGTATGGGTGAATTCACGATGCAAACATACTTGGAAGCACCAACGCAGGAATTTTACACATTGTCACCGTAATTAAAGATTATAGATCACGGCAAAAAATGCAGCGACAACCTGTAGATTAATAAATATCACATTAGATCTGCGTGAGTGCATAATTGGATTTCAACAAACTTTGACAGCTGCACAAGAAGTTGGATCTGAGAGAATATGAGGTCTATAATTTTCAAAGCTTATAAATAGAGGAGAAAAATAAGAAGATGAATATCAAGGAGTGAAGGAATTAATTCTATAAATACTTTGAGTTTTTACAGCTTTATGCTGGAGTCCAGTGAGCTAATTGATAGGGCGAGCAACAACTTCTGATGAGAAGTGCTTGGTGCGATACAAGAGGAGTAGTTAAGAGATAATCCTAGTAGCCTAGGTATAGTATGCTTTGATTATTTGTTAATTCCTTTTTTAATGCTGATGAATTCTCTTGACATTTGATTGTATATGAGAATATCTTTCAATGTTAGATTACTTTGATTCAAACTTGATTCTTCTCATATGTTTATTTTTTGATTTAACTGCTTGACCACGAGAGTGTAATTACAGTATACTGACACTAGGAGGTGCGATGACAAGTTAGATTAACAAGCAAGTCAGCGAGAGCTGCTTGAGACTAGAAGGGATTCTGTCACTTGTTCTTAAGTGTTAAGCATTGTCAGCACCGGGACGTGTGGCAATTGTTAGCGCTTGAGTCTTGATTAAACGGAGAGTTGTTATTGGTGTGATTTCATTGGAAGCTTATTGCGACACAATTCATCTACACTATACCCTGTCATTACATCTAGCATAGCTACTTAGTGAAATAATTGATCCACTCCAATCCTTTACAGTTGATCACACTTTTACTTTTAGGCATTTAAATTCTCCAAACTTTAACAACTATTTGATTTACATTCAGTTGCTCTAACAAGCTCTAACAATTAACATTTATAATAACATTGACAACTTTGACTATTTTAACTATGCAGTTCTGATTTCATTGCGCTGACATCCTTACTAGCATTTTCCCTAATCTTAGCTTTAGTTGCTTTGACAATTTGAACATCAAGAACTCCTTCCTCATGGGATTGATATCCGATAGAACCAATCTATCAACTATACTTGCATTGACGTGTGTCCGCTTGCACAATTGCTGTGACGTTACAGGCTGAGCAAGTTTTTACGCCGTTGTCAAGGACTGACGTTTGTTTGATGCACATTTTTGTTGTTGCAATTATTCTTTCTTACTTAATTTTTTGTTTTTATTATTCTGTTTAACTTTCTTTTGTTGATTTTCTCTTTATACTTTAGGAGTTGCATGTCCACAAGGAGAAATCCTAAGGATATTGTGAGCTTTAATCCATAACTCGAATGAACTATTCGAAGGAGGAAGCAAGAGTAAAAGAAAATGGCTGGGAACGACAACAACAATAACTTAACACCATTGCTGCCACAAGATATAGTTCCTCCAGTGCACCCATAGATAATCAAAATGTACCACCATCGCCACCACAAGAAGAACAGGTGCCAAATAGGACAATCAGGGAATTTATTGTTCCTGTACTAGATGATTTACAATAAGGGGTTGTAAGGCCAGCTATACAAACCGAAAATTTTGAATTAAAACCGGTAATGTTTCAACTGTTCAATTCAAATGAGCAATATGCAGGCTTACCTCATGAAGATGCACGAGAGCATCTAAAATCATTTATGCTTATTAGTGCATCTTTTAGCCAACATGGTGTTCCTGATAACGCCTTAAAATGCAATTATTTCCTTATTTGTTGTAGGGAAGAGTAAGAACCTGGTTCTTGGGGTTGTCGGATGAATCCATTACATCATGGAATGCGTTAGCAACGTAATTTGTTCTACGTTTCAATCTGTCGACAATGAATGCAATGTTATGCAATGACATCACAGTGTATCATCAATTAGATGATGAGAACTTACATACAACATGGGAGCATTATAAAACTTTGCTTAGACGTTGTCCTATGCATGGAATTCAGCAAGAGACTCAGATCGAGATCTTTTACAATGGATTGAATGCTCAGACAAGAAATCTTATCGACGCATCTGCAAATGGTCCCATGTTGGATTGTACCTACACTGAAGCTGTGCGAATTCTAGAGAGGATTGCACAGAATGATTATCAATACCCTATCTCTCGTTCCACTCAGGTAAAAACTAACTGTGGTGTTCTTGAGTTAGATACTATTTCAGCCTTAAGTGCACAGGTATCCTCTTTGGCTAACATCATAAAAAACATGAAGGGGAAAAGTGACATTGCCCCTATTTAAGTGGCCTAATAAATGGATGTCTCGACATTTTCATGTGAAATTTGCGGCAAGAACAACAGTTATGAGGATTGTCCACAACATGCTGAGAATGCATTTTATGTCAATAAGATTAAAGGAAATTCTTATAGTAACTCATACAATAATCGAAATCCACAACCTTGGGGAAATTAGAATGCATCCATATATAGATATGAAAATTCCTCACAGTAAGGGAGTTATAGATAAGAGAATTACAACAACAATCAGCAGCAAAATTACATTCAGAATGCTCAGGTACGTTCAAGTCTTGATCAAATGCAGGTACATAGCCAAATGCAACCACAAGCTAGCTTGCAGCCATAACAGACTGTATTGCCATATATGCAAGGACAACATCAGCAACATCAGCAACAATTTTCTCAACAAAGATCAGATCCTATGGCTTCTCTTGAAGCGCTGATGCGAGAGCATATTACGTGAACTGAAGCAATCGTTCAAGGTAATTCTTCTTCTATCCGTGCGTTGGAAGCCTAGCTAGGACAATTGGCTCCTAATGTGAGTACAAGATGCACTTTGCCTAGTGATACTGAAAATCTGACGCAGAAAGGGAAGGAACATTGTGAAGCTATCATGCTATGGAGCGAAAAGTAGACTGCTGAACTATACAGCAATTTCACTCAAGAAAATATCGACGCAATCGAACCAACGCAACAAAGCGAAGTTATATCTGAAGAGAGCCCAGTAAAAATAAAAGAGAAAGAGCCACCTATAGTAAAGACTATGCCTACAATTCCCCCAACAAAGACGTCGACACAACTACCCATGTCGATGCAACCGAATATTTTACAACAACCCACTGATAATATACCTTTTCCATTTCCATAGAGATTTAAAGAGAAAGACCATGATAAGGATTATTAGAAGTTTGTTTCTACTTTGAAGCAATTACAGTTTGTTTCTACTTTGAAGCAATTACACATTAACATACCTCTTCTAGATGCTCTTGTGCAGATCCCCAGCTATGAGAAATATATGAAAAAGCTATTATTAAAGAAGAAAAAGTTGTCAGAAATTGAGACGATTGCGCTCACAAAGGGGTGCAGCGTTGTGCTAACAAATAACTTACCAAATAAAATGAAAGACCCTGGCAGCTTCATAATCCTATGCTCCATTGAAAATCATTATCTAAGTAAAGCTTTATGTGACTTGGGAGGAAGAATTAGCCTCATGCCTTTGTCTACATTCATGAAGTTAGGAATTAGATCGATGAAACCCACTGCGGTGACATTATAGCTTGCGGACAGATCTATTGCACAACCTAAAGGCTAGATAAAAGATGTCCTTGTCCAAGTTGATAAGCTCATGTTCCTTACTGATTTCATAATCCTTGACTGTGAAGCGGATAAGGAGGTGTCCATCATTTTAAGACGACTCTTGTTGACGTTTTCAAGGGCGAGCTCATTATGCATCATAACGACGATCGTGGTGCCTTCAGTGTGTTTGAGGCAGCTCCGTCAAAAGGTAAAGAGCAATGTCACCACATTGATATGCTGGATAAAATTATTATGGAAGAATTCAATGAACGGAGCTCAACAGTTTCAAACGAAGATGCAATGACATCCACTGATAATATCCTCACTGAATGTGACACAGAGCTGAGGCTAATAGTTGTGAGCTGAGACAGAATTGGCAATTGGAATCCATGGATTTGTCTAACAAAACAATCCCTGTGTTAAAACCATCAGTTGAACAAGCTCCTACCTTGGAGTTAAAGCCATTACCAACGCATTTGAAGTATGTCTTTTTGGGTGACAATGACACATTACCCATGATTATCAGCACAAACCTCAACGCAATTCAAGAAGAAAGGCTCATCGTAATTTTAAAGGAGCACAAAAGAGCCATGGCCTAAAGCATTGCAGACACAAAGGCATTAGTCCCTCTTTTTGCAAGCACAAAATTAGGCTGGAACATGAAGGGAAGCAATCCATTGAGCAACAACGAAGACTTAATGAGAAAATGAAAGAAGTAGTGAAAAAGGAGATTATCAAGTAGCTAGAGGCGAGCATCATCTACCCCATTTTAGACAACACATGGGTGAGCCCTGTCTAATGTGTGCCCAAGAATAGCAGCATCGCAGTAGTGAGTAATGATAAGAACGAGCTAATCCCTACTTGCATCGCTACAGGGTGGCTAATGTGCATGGATTGTCGTCGACTCAATGTGGCCACAAAGAAGAATCACTTCCCACTAGTATTTATTGATCAGATGCTGGATAGCTAGCTAGTAAAGCCTACTACTACTTTCTAGATGGCTATTCCGGATATAATCAAATCATTATTACGTTAGAAGATCAAGCAAAGACTGCATTCACGTGCCCATTTGGAACCTTTGCCTTCCGACGTATGCCATTCAGTTTATGCAATGCACCAGCCACATTTCAGAGGTGCATGATGGCTATTTACTTGGACATGATTGAAGATTCTTTAGAGGCATTCATGGACGATTTCTTTGTATATGGGCAAGACTTTGACCAATGCGCTGACAACTTGGCGAAAGTATTGAGGAGATGCGAGGACACAAATCTAGTGTTGAACTCGGAGAAATGTAACTTCAAGGAAACTGAAGGCATTATCCTTGGCCACAGAATATCATGTGAAGGCATTGAGGTAATCAAAGAAAAGGTAGAAATCATTGAGAAATTGCTACCGCCCACCAATGTCAAAGGAATAAGAAGCTTTCTCGGTCACGCTGGCTTTTATAAGAGATTTGTTCGAGGTTTTTCCAAGATTTCTAAACCACTATGCTCGTTTCTGGAGCAAAATAAAAAGTTTGTGTTTGATGACGAATATCTAGACGTATTTGTCAAATTAAAGAAGCAACTAGTACAAGCTCCAATTGTCTTCGCACTGGATTGGATACAACCATTTGAATTAATGTGTAATGTGAATGACATTGCTGTAGTAGCTGTGCTGGGACAACGCAAAGAGAAGGTATTTCACTCAATTTATTATGCTAGCAAAACATTAACTAACACGTAGGTAAACTATACAACTACCGAAAAGGAGTTACTAGCAGTCGTTTTTGCATTGGACAAATTTTGCCTATATCATGTCAGCGCAAAAGTTATTATCTACATAGATCACTTCGTGTTGAGATACCTTTTTACAAAGAAAGACACCAAATCAAATTTGATCAGATGGATCCTACTCTTACAACAATTTGATGTTAAAATCAAAGATAGGAAGGGATCTGAAAACCAAGTATTAGACCACTTATCCTATCTAGAAGCTAGAAGCGAGAATCACAATCAGTTACGCAATGTTGAAGCATTTCCAAATGAGCAATTATTTCATGTTGATGCATATCCATGGTATGCTGATGTTGTTAATTATTTAGTTTGTGGTAAGCTACTTTTGAGTGTAACAGGTCACAAGAAGATTAGATTTCTACGCGACGCTATGAAGTATCATTGAACGAGCCATACCTATTCAATGTATGCATTGATAACATTATCCGTCGCTATGTTCCTGAAGAGAAAATGATTTCCATCCTGAGACATTGCCATGATGCCCATATTATTTGACATTTGGGGTATAGATTTCATAGGACCATTTCCAAACTCTTTTAGGAATGTGTACATTTTAGTTGCTATTGACTATGTCTCTAAGTGGATCGAGGCAATTGTGGTTCCAAAAGATGATGCTCGAACGATGTTGAATTTCTTCCACACATATATCCTTACACGATTTGGAATACCGAGGGCGTTGATAAGTGATCAAGGTACTCATTTTCACAACAACCAAGTGGCGACAGCATTGAAAAGATATGGTGTGAAGCATCGCATGGCCACCACATATCATCCACAAATAAATGACCAAGCGGAGGTGTCCAATCGGCAAATTAAAAGCATCCTTGAGAAAGTGGTTAACCCATTTAGGAGAGATTCGTCTTAGTGGCTACATGATGCATTGTGGGCGCTTTGCACCCCATATAAAACCCCGTTAGGGATGTCATCATATCAATTAGTGCTTGGTAAATCTTGTCACCTGCCAGTTGAGCTTGAACACAAAGCCATATAGGCAATCAAGCAGGTGAAACTAGACTACGATGCTGTTGGACATTGCTGAGTTGGAAGAAATTAGACGCAATGCCTATGAGAATGTTGCAATGTACAAAGAAAAGACCAAGAGTTGACATGACAATATCATCTTGCATCAACAATTTATTCCTGGTCAGTTTGTACTTTTGTTTAATTCATGTCTAAAATTGCATCCAGGTAAATTACGTTCAAGATGGTCAAGCCCATTTAAGGCTGTCAAAGCATTCTAGAATGGCACAGTGACAATTGAAAATATGAAGGATGGTCACTAGTTCAAGGTAAATGGCCAACGACTAAAGCATTACGTGAGCCTAAATGTCAAAGAACCATACGAAACCATTAATCTGGTCACATTTCTTTAATGTCAATGCATTTTTACATTTACTTTTATTTGTTTCTTTTTAGATTCTATGCAGGAATAAAAATTTATCTTTTGTTAATGCATTATAAAGCATAACTTGTTAGTGCATTCTACGATGACTTAGCAAAGCTTTTTCAGCAAGAATCGTGTCGGTTGATCTTTATCTATCCCTAGCTGTTAGATCAAACCAAGAGGTACGATCTACAGCCTGACATTTATTGGCTGCAGATGTAACGTTTTATCGCACCTTTTTGCCAACTTCTTTCTTTCACTCACATTCTCCATTGTTACTGTAACCATCTTCTGCATTATTTTCAAATTTTTCTGCAAATTATTTTGTTTTCTTTACCCAATTATCATGGGAAAAACAAGAGGCATAAAAACTCCGTCCAAAACTCCCGCTGAATCATCCACCACCATGGATCGGACCGCAGACCAACCCCCACAAAACGAACCAGTCTTATTTCTATCCAAGTTGGCAAAGGACAGTTACCATGACGTTATGCTTAAACGAAATTGCCACTCAGAGCAGGGTCTATAGTTATCCCCACGCCAGGTATTGGGGAAGCAAATCACGAGAACGATAAATCGTCTGGGCTAGGAATTTTTTTACAACCACCCAACCGGATATCCCCCACCCTGGTAAGGGAATTTTATGTCAATCTTGTAGACTCTGAATAGGAGTTTATTTCTGTAAAGAAGGGCTTGGTATCTTAGAGTGCGGTTCACATCAACGCTCTATTTTAGATTACTGAGAACGAAGACACCCACATTGCATTTTTAGAAGTGTTGACCGATAAAGGTGCTGACTAGGTCATGAGAGACCTTTATGTTGAAGGCGCTGTGTGGACTAGAAATGGTCCGCACAACTACACAATGCATCGATGTTATCTTACAACCCAAAGCAAAGTGTGGTTCCACTTTGTTAACAGTCGCCTGCTACCTTCAATCAATAGCACAACTGCGATACTAGATCGCATGTGCCTCCTGCACTCTGTCCTTAATGGCCGCCACATCAATGTCGGTATAATTTTTCATGACCAGATTTTTGAAGCCACTACTAAGCAGATAGGTATATTACCTTTCCCTTCTTTGATAATGCTATTATGTAAACAAAGGGGGATTGTACCTCGTGATGGTGAGGAAGTGCTAGACAACAAGGGCCCCATTAACGACATCTTAGTGAAGAGAATGACGAGAGGGCAATAAACCCCGCTGGTAAAAGAGGCACCAAAGAAGAAGGACGAAGGGAAAGGAAAGAAGAAGGAAAAGCTGGGAAATAAGCCCACAGACCATCAAATGAAGAAGAAATTAACTGAGATTGAAATACTCGTTGACTACATAGATATGCGTCAAATCAGATTTGTCAGTACGATAGAGGAAATGGACTACAGACAAAACCTCTTTTATGCATACATAAGAGTGTGAAACAAAACTATTATCGACGTACTAAGAAGTCTAAGCCCAAATCCCCTGTCAGAGTTCCCTATCTCCCCACCTATTGTGAGGGAAGCTCTCTCGCCCTCCGACTAGCCTACTCTTGATGGTAGGCCTCAGAATGTCCCATCCCCAACAAGAATTCATATTTCGATGACGAGGAGTACGAAGGACATTCCAACGCAATAGAGGACTGTTACAGAACAATTACCAGCCTGTTCGAGGAGGAATTTTTGAAGAGCCTTGGGGTTACCATGGCAGACAATGCGGTTGTTATTGAGGAGTTGCACACCCCGATCGTATTTTTGGGGCGAGAAGTAGAGAAAGGTGCTGACAAAGACACAATTGAGCAGGAGAAGCCTGAAGAAGAAGAAGCAAAGAAATAAGAAGGAAATTAGAAGGAGAATGAAGGAAACGAAGGGGAAACTGATAAGAAAGACCTTGAAAAAGAGAAGAGAAGAAGGATGATGCCCCAACAATTTGTGAGGTAAAAATTATCGACACACCCATAAGTGTGGGGGTATCTAGTGAAGATGTGGCTCCATCTGAAGCAAGCCAGCTGAGGTAGTTACCAGCAGTGCAAAGGATCTTAATCCTCTATCCATTGTGCCCTATGTGGCACTGCTTGCTGAAGTCCATCCATCAGATGTAACTGTCGATGAGGCCGCCACCCAATTGGTTGTAGAGGAGTAATCTGCTGCTCTGGTTGATTCAAAGGACAAGAAGAGAAAACGCAAGAATAAGAAAAAAAGGGCAAAGAAGAAGGCAAGTGCCCAAAGAAGAAGAAGAAGAAAGACAAAGTAGCCATTTCATCGGCTGTTGAAGAATGACTTAGTTTTACTTTTCAGTAGTTAGTTGCATGCATCTTATTTAGTTGTCATTGCATTTTTATTTGCCACTGCATTTCATTTGTTAGTGCATTTGCATTGTAGTACTATTTTCATTCTTATATGTATAGTATTGTTAGTGCATTAAGGACAATGCAGACATTAAGTTTGAGGGGATCTTCTGTGGAATGGAAATGTTATTACATCCACAAATTTGAAAATTTATTTGTTTCTTTAGCTTAATGAAAGTATGCAAGGTTTCAACAAAAAGGTGACCACAGTTTTTATTTTTATGCATAAATCTTGAATTGTTTGGAATGCTGATATGTGAATTAGGTGAATATGAATGAATATTGAACCTTCTATTTTTTGAATAAATGATTGGATTGCTTTAGTAATGAATGGATAGTATTAACCCTTGAATCTTGAACTAACTTACCAATCGCAGCGACGTTGTACTAATAAAAGACACTCCAATGTGAATGCATTGTGACTTATCAAGGGAGAACACTCCGCTGCATGTGTTAGAAAAATCATCTAGCCAAAGGCTGTCACTGCAAGAGTGTGTCGCCGCAATTACATATCTAGCCAAACCCCTAAAACGACAATTGAAAAAGATTATACTGAAGCAAGCTAATCCTCATAAATTTGTTTATTGAATTTTCTCATCTTATTCCCTTTATTTTATTTTACTTTATGTTTATAAGATTTATTTATCAAAACCTAAAATATCTTATTTAATTTTCATACTATACTCTTAAGAATAGTTTTAATTAATTCTTTTTTGTCCAGGGATTGAAATTTCTATCGCTTCGCCTTCCTTGGGTACGATCCTCGGAGTACTTGTTACTTCGTTGTAACTATATTATAACTCGACCAATAGACTTGCGAAAGCCCAAAAAACACACCGAACGGGTGTGCATTCGGAGGCAGTCAAGTTGCCATGGAATGTTATTCAAATATTATTAAGCATGACAATAATGAATTAAGTTGATTAATGTGATTGTTCTAGCCTATTCATGTTATTAATTGTTGAAATTTTGTTTTCTGCTGCTAAAATTATTCATTCATTTAAATAATTTGTATACTTAATTTTAATTGCATTAGGGATCAATTGTATCTAGTTACATTTATTTAATTTTAATCATCAACTCTCTTAAAAATATTGTGTTTTTACTACCAAGTTGTTAAGTTTAATTTTACAAAATATTGATCAACATATATAGTTGTTGTGGAGACGATAACTCTTTACTTACTTATTACTTGATAACGACTATGTACATTTGCACAAACCTACGCATTACAACAACTTTTGATATCTTTATAATTTTCTTTGTAATTCTAGTTTTTAGTTTTTCCCTTTTCTTAGACTTTAGGTTATTTTCAATCTCTTTTATTTACTTTCGTGGGGAAGTCTGATTTGTGAAACTCGAGAAAATTTGTGTATTCAGCGTGGCTTAATTCGTTGCCACCAAGTTCAATTTCTACTTGGCAAGAATTAGTAGAAATATTTTTTGTTAAGTTTTTTCCACGTAGGAAAAATGCTAAGTAACAAAATGAGATTACCACTTTCCAACAATTGGATTATGAGTCCTTGTACGAGGCTTGGAAGTGATTCAAGGAGTTACTTCGTAAGTGTCCTCATTATGAGATTCCTCACTGTATCCAATTGGAGACATTTTACAATGACCTCAATGCACACAAAAGATTGATGGTAGATGCTTTTGCAAATGGTGCTCTTTTGTCTATGTCTTATAATGAGGCTTATGAGATCATTGAGAGGATCGTTAGCAACAACTATCAATGGTCAACAAATCGAGCAGCTTCAGAAAGACATGTAGCTAGAGTTAATGAAGTTGATGTCCTCACTTCACTCTTAGCTCAGGTATCATCTATTCCGTCTGTGTTAAAATAGTTTACCGCTAGTGGTGTAAATAATTTTGCAGCTTAATCACCGAGTCAATTTGATGTTGTTTCTTGCGTGTATTATGGGGATGGTCATTCTTTTGAGAATTATCCATAAAATCTTGAGTCAATTTATTACGTACGGAATCAACACCAAAATAGAAGTGGACAAGGACCACAGTCCAACTTTTGCAATCCTTCATGGGGTAACCATCTGAAGTTTTCATGGAGCAATCAAGAAAATGGACCAAACAACACCTACATGCAGCATAATAGAAGTGGACAAGGACCACAGTCCAACTTCTGCAATCCTTCATTAGGTAACCATCTGAAGTTTTTATGGAGCAATCAAGAAAATGGACCGAACAACACCTACAGGCAGTATAGACCCAACCAATCTCAAGTGTTCAATCAACAAGTTCCAAAACTACCCCAAGTCGAATCATCCAATAGTTTGGAGAACTTGTTGAAGGCGTACATGGAAAAAATTGATGCCTTAATCTAATTCCAAGCAGCAGCACTGAAAAATATGGAGAACCAAATAGGCCAGTTAGCTACGAAGCTTCATAATAGACCACAAGAAACCTTGCCAAGCGATACAGAGGATCCAAAGAATTTGGGTAAACAACATTACAAGATAATGGCTTTGAGAAGTGGTAAGACTTTGGAACCCAAGGTGATTGAAGTTAAGGATGAACCATTGAGAAGGAGGAAAGTCAACTAGCAGTTGAAATTCCTACCCAGAAGAGCTAGAATCTACAAAGTCTGATGAGGTAAGATCCAAACTAGTGAATTCTGATAATTTAACATCTTCTTTAGATGCAAATTTACCTCCTTACGAAGTTGTCCAGTTCAGCTGAAAGTTCCATCACCTCAATACCCTCTGAGATTGCATCAACATAACTTTTTTTATAAAATATAACGGGAGGGTAAAGCACTAACAACAACACGATTAACGCGACTCGAACACTGATTACACCTAGGATAATAAAAACCTTTGATAATCAGGCCAACACACGAAGTTGGATGCAAACTCATGTTTATAAAGGTGAATCAATAACTTTTTAGTGTAAGTAATCCTTTGTCAATATCGAAAATAGTGGATCAGGAATATCAGTCTGGGGTTGGGTTTTAGCCTTCGTATTCGTATATTTATAGTTCCAAATCTGAATAAAGTCAAATGAAGGTTAAAATTAGAAAAAGCAATTAGGGATAACTTTTCCTGATTTTAGTTTGAAGAAAATGCCAATTTTAGATTTCTGTTGTAGTGTCACCTGTTGTATATAACCGTGCTAAAATAAGGTCTAAGAGACAGAAGTTTTTATTTAATACAACGAAATAAGACTAGTACTCTTGGTCTTTGGTTTTCTTTTATTATTTATTCACAAAAAAAAAAAAAATAGACAAAGAAAAGAGAGTCATCATTCTTATCGGTATTTGTATTTATATCTATATCTATATATAATTTTCATTATCACCTTGGTGGAAAATGCCGGCAGTCGTAGTAAGCGGCTCTGGTGAGAATCCAGATTTTGAAGGCAGGATAACAGGGTATGTCACAGTTTGTGTGATCATAGCAGCCTTCGGAGGCTTGATGTTTGGATATGATGTTGCCATTTCAGGTTTTTAGTTTTCTTTATAATATTTATATTATTAGAAGCAAAGTAAAAACTTATGCTAAGAAAAGGGTTTGATTTGGATTGACAGGTGGAGTAACATCCACGGATGATTTCTTAAAAAAATTCTTTCCAGTTGTGTATGAAAAGAAACAACGTGCTCATGAAAATAATTACTGCAAATACGATAACCAATCCCTCCAGTTGTTCACGTCCTCCTTGTACATTGCTGCTTTGATAGCTAGTTTTGTAGCTTCAAAGGTGTGCTCAAAAGCTGGTAGGAAACCAACCGTGCAAATTGCTTCAATTTTCTTCTTAATAGGTGTGGTTTTGACTGCTGGAGGTCTCAACATCGAAATGATAATTTTTGGAAGAATTTTTCTTGGCTTTGGTGTTGGGTTTGCCAATCAAGTAAGTTATATAATTAGTTTTAGTGATTCACTTTTCTGCATGCATCACATTAATTCTACCAATAAGCTACCACACACACATATATATGATATTAATGGCCTTTACATTATTATTATTGCAGGCGGTACCACTCTTCTTATCGGAGATAGCTCCAGCTAATATTCGTGGAGCACTCGACATAAGTTTCCAGCTCTTCATTACAATTGGCATTTTGTTATCCAATCTGATAAACTACTTTACAGTAAATATCCATCCTCATGGATGGAGAATTTCTCTTGGCATTGCTGGTATCCCTGCTTTGATGCTTTGTGTGGGATCTATACTCATTTGTGAGACTCCAACTAGCCTTGTTGAACGTTACAAAGTTGAGAAAGGAAGGAAGGTTCTGCGGAAGATTCGTGGTGTCGAAAATGTTGATGACGAGTTTGATTCCATTCTACATGCTTGTGAGATGGCAAGGCAAGTAAAGGACCCTTTTCGCAAACTAATGAAGCCAGTTAGTCGACCCCCACTAGTGATTGCCATCTGTTTGCAAATTTTCCAGCAATTTACTGGAATCAACGCTGTAATGTTCTACGCTGCTGTTCTATTCCAGACCGTGGGATTTGGGAATGATGCTGCATTGCTTTCATCTATTATTACTGGCCTTGTCAATGTGTTTAGCACTATAATTTCAATATATTTAGTACATATGGCAGGAGAATTCTGCTACTTGAAGCTTGTGTCCAGATGCTCATTTCTCAGGTCAAGTCTCCATCTTGTATTTTGTTTCACTTACTTTAAATTAATTAATGTTGGTATTTAATGTATTGCATACATTACGCGCAGGTTATTATTGGCATAATCCTTTTAAAAGGATTGAAAGCCACGGGTGCCAATCTTTCCAAAGGGGAGGCAATCTTTGTGGTGGTCTTGGTGTGTACCTTTGTCATGGGCTTTGCCTGGTCATGGGGTCCTCTTGGCTGGTTAATTCCTAGCGAGACTTTCCCTCCGGAGACCAGATCAGTTGGTTGTGCCTTTGCAGTCAGCACCAATATGCTCTTCACTTTCATCATTGCTCAAGCTTTCCTCTCAATGCTATGCAAGATGCAAGCTGGAATTTTTTTCTTCTTCGCTGCCTGGATTATCATAATGGGAGTGTTCACTTGGTTCTTGTTGCCTGAGACCAAAGGTGTTGCCGTTGATTCTATGGTTGAAAAAGTCTGGAAGCAGCACTGGTTCTGGCGTTCTTTCGTAGCCGAGGATGAATTTAGGACCGATGTTAAGGTTGTCTAATCTTTTTTGGGGTAACAAGTGAACAAAGCGCAATTAAACATATGGTTTCTTTTCATTTCATTTCTTCTAAAATTTGCCGCTTATGGGACACGACCCAAACAAATGCAGTCTCGTATGTTAATCTCGATCAACTTTGTGCTGTTGTGTTAACCTTTCAACATTCTTTTATCAAAAATAAATGAAAAAAAACTAACAATTTCGAGTCCTATTTGTTTATGAGAAAAGTTTGTATGAAACTGTAATTTCATATCATTTTTATCCCTTTTCAATAGAAAAATGACAAATCAAAATTTTTTTTCCTGATTTTTAATATTTTTAGTTGAATTTGAAAATTTTCATAAATAAAAAGCTGAAAATTAAAAGGAAAAATCTAATTTATCATTATCCTATTGGAACGGATAAAGATGATATGAAATTATATTTTCATACTATCCTTTCTCTTTACTTATAATGTTTGAAAGGAACAAGAGATGGCCAGTGCTGATAATGAATGTGTTGTCTATAAGCGCATTGAGTTTTTTTTCTTATTTAACCCATATTTTACTATATAGAGAATAAATTATATTAAGATAATCTTAAAAAGTATAATTTTTAGGCATCAATAAAATAGTATCGCATCATTAAATTTTAAAAATAACATCTATCTCTAATATCTTTTTCAATTTAATTTAATTTTAATTAAATCACTTAAAACAATTAAAATTATAAATTATAAACAATCATATTTTTTTCTTTTACAAATTTTAATCATTTTTTTCCATAAATTAATATTTCTTTTATTTTTGTGCAACCAATTTTAAAAATATAGTAATTTTTTTGTTATTTTTTACATGTCATTGACACATAATTTTGGTAATTGTTGCACCGTAAACCGCAAATATTGAACTCGAACCCTAAACCTTAAACCCTAAATCCCGAGGTTTAGTCTAATGGCTCAAATTCTCAAGTCAAAATCCGAGCATTGACCCGAGTTGGAGATGAATAAATTTATTTAAGGATCGGGTTTTATTTAAATTAATTTGAGTGAATTTTGGAACTTTTTATAAGAAATTAAGGATGTTGGGAAGCTTTTGTGAAGTGGAGGGAATGCGGACGGCTAATATAATTTTACCCTTTTTGGAATAAAAATCTTCTCTCAATTAATGGAAAAGATTGTTTGGCAGACTGATTGTGATGGATAAAGTTGACTTTCCACATTTTTTCCCTACATTATAATCACCCTATTTTCGTTTATTTTTCTTCATTTCTATAGCTTCTACAACACACATCTTACTACATTTCTTCATTTTGTTTTTCTTTTCTTTTCTTTCTTTCATCTATTTTCCTTAGCAAGCCATGTAGAGGGAGAGAGATTTGAATGAGTTTTCTCACCATTTTCATCCTCTAAATTTCAAAGAAGGTAAGAGTCTTGATCTAACCTTTTAAAGTTCCATGGAAAAATTTATCTTCTTCAAGGAAGAAGGTGGAGGTTATTGGGTGTTTGTGAGGATTTGAGTTTGAGGAAGTCTCTATCCATCTTCTCATATTTTTATTTAAAGCATGTATTTTTGCATCCAGTAGACCCTTATTTATGTGAGAAATCTTGTGTGATGCATGGTTATTAGTTAAAGAGGTTGATGAATCTTCTAAAGTTAAGGGTAAAGCAAAGCGGTGGAGAGCTAGGCAATAAGCTTTGTTGTTGTTCTTCCATCAAGATGATACCTTCTAACTCTCCTGTGCTTCTTGATAAGTCATAAATATGATGGTTGTGTGATAATATATGCATTTTCTATGGTCTTTGGGTGGAAATCACGTTTAGATGATTAAAATAAAGCTAAAAACCTAATTGGGAAATCTGCCATAACCAAACTATTACATGAGCAGTGAGTTTGAAAAATTGCCATAAATTTCATAAAAATAATTAGGAAGTGATCTATATATCGTTCGAACCGTGAGTCACTCTTGCTTCGTTTAGAACAACCGAAGCCTGATTTTTATTTATAGTTTAAAAGATATAAATTTTTAATGTTGAAAGATTATAAAAATCTAGCAGTAGAATTCTTATAAAACAGATTTAGTAGTGACTTTGAAAAATCACCAAAAATTTCACAAGATAGAATACGAAGTGAGCTTTATATAAACGGTGCTCGATTTAGAGTTATATATTAAGAGTTATTGATTTTTAATGAGCAAAAGTCAAAATATCAAAGCAGCAGTCTGTCATATTTCATTAGTTAATATTTTAGCCGAAATGATAAGCAAGTCAAAACGAGTATGTGACTCGAATTTCATGGTTGTATATTTGTGGTTATATGTTTGATGCTTTGTTTGTGCTCAACCTTCACCTTCTAACCTAACTAGCGGCCATGAGTGGCGCTCGGGTTAACACTACGAACACCTGAGATTATTTTGACTAGTAACCATGAGTGGTGTGGGTCTATCTAGATACCAGATTATTTGAGCACATGTGCAATCTTACAAGTTTGATATGCAAGTGATTTGATTTTATAGATTGCGATGACTTATGATTTGATTATTCGATACTCATGTCATGTTTTTATGTATACATTTGATTTACGTGCTATATTTATGAATTGCTTGAACTATGGTAAATTAGTTGTGTACCATTGAGCTTATAAAGCTCAGCCTTCGAATGACCATCATTTTCAAATTAGTAGACTTTTATTCGTGTCCGAGGAGCATCATCGGTGAGGGACTTTCAGCATCACGTACAGAGTACAATACCTTAGCTATTAGCGGGATTGTATTCCTAAGGCCTTACTTGTATTTTGTGGGCCTGTAACTCATTTATCGTTTTGGTTATTTTGACTATTTGATATACGATGACATTAGAGCTCCACATATTTTGTATAACTACTTTCATTACTATTTTCAGTATATCTATGTATGGTATATTCTTTCATATAAAATGTATTTCAATGTTTTAAATTGTTTGAAATTTTTGTTACCCTACTCCAGTAACCCGATGTAGCACCTTAATCTTCGGATACTCCATATTTGAGATTAGGATGTTACATTTAATTGTATTAGAGCATAGGTTTAGTCGATTCTAAGACCAGCTGGTCAGTCGTTATAAGGTGTAGATGAATACATGCCCCTAAGTTTAAGAGTGTACTATTCTAATACTAGAAGTCTGATAATGCCTTCTCTTTTTTATTTCATTTTTTTATTCGACATGCTTGATGATTCTTATATGAGGCTATGGAGGAGAGTCATGCTTCTCCGATGGAAGACATAGGAGATGACTTTGTCTTAAACACCGATGACTTTGACATTCCAACGAGTCTGGGTATGGATGAGGCAGCTTACTTCTAGAATCTTAATTTCACGCTGCATTGAATCATTCAAGTGATCCCAAGGGTTCAGCCTACTCTACCTGGTTCACCACCTCCTATCATTTCGCAGGAGACACCGATCGAGAGATTTCGTAGATGTAAGATGGATGACTATTATGGCACTAGTGAGGATGACTCGATAATTGCTAGTCAGTGGTTGAGGGGCATAATAAGGACTTTGAGGCCGCTCCATTTTACCCCTAAGGGTAACTTAGAGTGTATCATCTCATTGTTGAATGGTGATGCATATAATTGGTGGGAGGTAGTCGAGATGACTTTACAACCAAAGCAGTCGACTGGGATCAATTCTTTTTAGAGTTTCGAGGGAAGTCATCGATTAGGCGCATATGGATGACTTGAGGATGCAGTTTTTACGTTTCATATAGGGCAATCGATCGGTGTATGAGTACGAGAGAGGTGTTCTTGTTGAGAAGTTGGATGTTGGGGTTCTAGTATCCGACGCATTATGACTTGATGTGTTAGTGGATAAGGTGTACCGGAGATGTCAAGTTGAGATTCAGGGTTAGCTATTTTTGACAAACTTGATGGTGTTGCCCTTTCGATAGTTTGATATAATTTTGGGCATGGATTGGTTAACCGAGCATGATGCAAGTTAAGATGTAGAGCGAGGCAACTTAAGCTCCGTGGGTTGGACGAAACTAGAATCTTAGTGACTAATGAGGCTAGTGAATGCTCACCTCGTGTCACTTTTGTAACTATAGCTTTAAGGTTGGTTAGTAAAGGCTGTGAAGTCTTCTTAGCTTGTGTAGTGGATGCAAGGGTCTAAACTTCGGCATTGGAGGACTTGCGGACTGTGAGGGAGTTTCAAGTTGTTTTTTCTAAGAAGTTGTCGAGATTGCCCCTAGATAGAGAGTTAGAGTTTCGAATCAAGGTTTTGCATGGTATGGCTCCAGTATCTATTACCCCGTACCACATGGCACCAACTAAGTTGAAGGAATTAAAGACTCAGTTGCTAGAGTTGCTTGAGCACGACTTTATATGCCCTATTATGTCGCCATGATGAGCTAATGGTACTAAAAAGAACATATGTTTTCTCCCTATTTATTGGATAATTTGTTCCCATTTAGTTGTCCTTAGTACATATTTTAGCATTTTTTAGTTCAGTACATTGCATTTTCTAACTCAATGGACCTTGGCCTCGTTTTCCTTAATTTTTCCATATTTTACTACTAATATCGCTGCATGAGCACTTCTAGATTTCACCAAAAACTGTCGCCGCATGAGCACTTCCAGATTGCACCCAAAACTGTCGCCGCAACAATATTTCCAGAATGCATCCAAGACTATTGCTGCATAAATATTCTTCAAATTGCATCCAGAACTATCGCTGCATAAGTATTCTTCAATTGCACCCAAGAATGTCGCTGCATGAACATGCCCAGAATTGTCGCTGCATGAACGTGACTAGAATTGCTCCCAGAATTGTCATCGCATCTGGCAGCTATCTAATAAAAACAAAAATGTATGAGCTGTCCAATCTGGTATAACCAACTTGTACAGTTTAATTCTGCAGAATAGACACCTGTACAATTTGTGCTAAATATACACTCACAAGGAAAGAGAAAAAGAGTCTCTCTCTTCTTTTAGTCTCCCATTTTGCAATATTATCTTCTTCAACCTAGCTTTTAAGCTTTTTGACTATAAAGGCTTAAGAGCCCTCGGGTGAATTAACGTGAAGGCGATGCAAACCAGCTCCTGACGAGGAGTTCTTAAGTGTGACACAAGTGGAGTGTAAGAAAGCAAGTCGAGTAGCCTAGACGTAGTATTCTCCATTTGTTCTTTTATATTTCTTTCTTAAACGATGGTAATTCAAGTTATTTCAAGATTGTATAGAAGTACACTTGATATTTAGACTAATTGATATTTTATCCAAGCTTGCCTTTGCTGTTTAAAATTTGGGTTTGAATGATTTTAGCATGGAAGTGTTATTGTAGTCATAGTCATTGGAAGGTGCAGTGACAGTTTAAACTAACAAGCAGGACAACGGAAGTTGCTTGCGGATTGAAGGAATTTGGTCCACTTGTTCTTAATTGTGTCGTATTGCCAGCACTGGAAGGTGTGATTAGCGTGCATACTAAAATCATAGATCTACTAGAAAAAACAAGTTTGGTAAGATGTTCATTGCACTTCATTATGCAGACAAATTACTTGTTTTTTTTAACCTTGTAAGCCACACTTAATTTTCTACTGACTATTCACGTTGTGCATCCCATTTTACCTTTATTACATTTTATCTTTATTTTCACATTATTGCTTCGACAACCATTCTCACAATTTATTGCATTTTACTTATTCAATGCACCTACAATTTTAGACAACATACACCCATCCTCGTGGGATCGATATCGATGCAGGTATAGTAGACAGACTTACATCTGTCGGATATTGATCCCACGAGGATGGTATGTTTGTTGCGTAAATTTGTCGATGCATTGAATAAGTAAAATGCAATAAATTGTGAGAACGGTTGTTGGAGCAATAATGTGAAAATAAAGATAAAATGTAATAAAGGTAAAATGGGATCCACAGCGTGACTAGTAGCACAAAACTAAGTGTGGCTTACAAGGTTAAGAATAATAGGTAATTTATCGGTGCAATGAAGTGCAATGAGCATCTTACCAAACTTGGCTTTTCTGTTAGATCTATGACTTTAGTATGCACACTAACCACACCTTCCAGTGTTGGTTATGCAACACACTTAAGAACAAGTGGACCAAATTCCTTCATTCCCCAAGCAACTTCCATTGTCTTGCTTGTTAGTTTAAACTGTCACTGCACCTTCCAGTGACTGTCACTATAATAACACTTCCGTGCTAAAATCATTCAAACCCAAATATTAAACAGTAAAGGCAAGCTTGGATAAAATATCAATTAGTCTAAATATCAACTGTGCTTCCATACAATCTTGAAATAACATGAATTACCATCGTTTAAGAAAAATATATAAAGAACAAATGGAGAATACTATGTCTAGGCTACTTGACTTTCTCTTTTACTCTCCTATTGTGTCACACTTAGGAACTCCTCGTCAGGAGCTGGTTTGCATGTCCTTCACGTTGATTCACCTGAGGGCTCTCAAGACTCCATAGCTGAAAAGCTCAAAAGCTAGGTTGAAGAAGATAATATTGCAAAAATGGGAGACTAAAGGAAGAGAGAGACTCTTTTTCTCTTTCCTTGTGAGTGTTTATATTTAGCCCAAATTGTACAGGTGTCATTCTGCAAAATTAAGTTGTACAAGTTGGTTATACTAGATTGGGAAGCTCACACAATTCTATTCTTATCAGATAGCTATCAGCTGCGATGACAATTTTGTGTGCAATTCTAGGCACGTTCATGCAGCGATAATTCTGGACATGTTCATGCAGCGACATTCCTGGGTGCAATTGAAGAATATTTATGCAGCGATAGTTCTGGATGCAATTTGAAGAATATTTATGTAGTGAAAGTTTTGGGTGCATTCCGAAAATATTCCTGTGACGATAGTTTTGGGTGCAATCAGGAAGTGCTCATCCAACAATAGTTTTGGGCGTAATCTAGAAGGTCTCATACAATGACATTAGTAGTAAAATATGGAAAAATTAAGGAAAAGTAAGCTAAGGTCCACTGAGTTAGAAAATGCGATGTATTAAACTAAAAAAATGCTAAAATATGTACTAATGATAACTAAATGGGAACAAATTATCCCATAAATGGAGAGAAAAGATATGTTCTTTTTAGTACCATCACACCCCTAAACTTGAATTTTTACTTATCCTCAAGTAAAACAAAAACTAACAAGATTACAAAAGAATTTTTTGTCAAGGCAATAATCATTCTTGCAACCTGAAGCATCTGAAATCCTAATGCATGAATTACATTCAAATGTCAAAATATTTGCGGATAATTTATAGGTACGAATAACTAAAACTGCAATTTCATCAATTCTAGCATCATGCTTTAAATCTTAAATTCATTCTACCTAAACAACATTTATTGTAAAATAATATACATATATTTTTTTCTTCTTTTCCCTTTTTTTATGTGACTGAGGGATGTCGTTGCATTACTATACCCTTGTTGCTGGGAAGTAATGATGGGGTGCAACAAAACCTAAAGGAGTATGTAATTACGCCGACACACACTCTTGCAGTGACAGCCTTTGGCTAGATTACTTTTTCTAACACTTGCATTAGAGTGTTCCCCCTTAAAGTTCATAATACACCCACATTGGGGTGTTTTTTTATTCATAACTATACTTATATACAAGCAGCTGTAAATGATAAATTTATTCAGGATCTAAACAATGGTACTATTCATTCATTACTAATGCAATCTAAATCATTCATCCAAAAATTGAAGATACAACATTCAATGAAATTCATCCAACTCATTCATTAACAGTTCACATGATTCAAGAATTAAGCATCAAATCAAAAAAATTTTCAAGCACATTTTCAATAACCATGCATGCTTTATTAAACTCAAAAGGAAATTTTTTTTAAATATGGGTGTAAATTCCCCTTAAACTTAAAGTTTTCATTGTCCCTAATGCACTGACATTAATAAATATATATGGAAATGCAATGAAAATGTTGATGCATCGGCAATAAAAATGCAGGGACAATTATACTACAGTTACATGATATGCATGAAAACTAAACTAATTGCTAAAAATAAAAACTAACTCAGTGTGCTGTAGCTGAAGATGTGGCTGCATTGGTCTTCTTCTTTTTTCTCTTTCACTCCTCCTTACGGCGCTTCTTGTCTTTGGTGCACTTCCTCTTTCATTCCTTGGGTTGGCCGGCTCTGCAGATTACTCCTCAACATCAGGCTGCACCCTAGCATCATCGACCTTGACATCAGATGGGTGTATTTCAGCAAGTGATGCAAAATAAAGCACCATGGCTAGAGGATTGGAATCCTTATTACTGATCTTCACAGCCTCCTCCTGACTCACTTCAGATGGCACCAAATCATCAAATGATGCACCCACAAGCTCAAGTACGGTGAACTGAATTTGTCGCGACATCAGGTCCTTCTTTCTTGTTTTTCTTTTGTTTGAGCTTCTGCATAGTCTTTGGATTGCTCCTCAGTTTCCATCTCTACTCTGGCATCATTAGCTGCTTCATTCGTTGGTCCAGTATAGACCACTATTGCCTAAGGGTTTGTGGTCATCATTAATTTCATCCACAGCTTCCATCTGACTCTCTCCATCTTGCGCTAAGCCATCAGTTATTGCAACCACAACTTTAGGTGCAGGGACAAATTTCTCTGCTAAATTTGCCTCGACATCTATTTCTTCATCTTTTTCTTCCTCCACATGAACTTCTTCCATTTTCAGCATTAAGTCAGTAGGTGCAGTACAACTGTACAAAATTGCGCTGACAATGGAATCCTAATGCATCGATAATGGTGTTTACTTATTCTTTAATCAGTACAGACACATTATTTGTTCCTTCTTCTTCAAGTGCTTCATACTTTTTTATTCTCCACACAGTCCCAAAACAATTTGCACTCTTTCTTGCATTTTTTCCAGTTTCATGACTTCTTAATTATAGATATAGACATCAAAATTATGCTTACGTTGCCATCACAAAATGCCTTTCCAATATACCGATCACCAATGAAATAGGGTATTATAAAGCTCTTAGGATCCTTAAATTCTTAGAGTAACTTAATTGTCATGGCAACGCACTCTTTAGTAAGTGCGATTGTTTCGACTTCTCCTAATCTTTTCTTCTTTGACAATGTATCTTCAAGTTTATGAGGCTGTTTTACAGTAGCATTTATGGCAACAAAATGATCGAATTCTGTCTCTGTAATATTTTATTTAACCTCTTCAGCTACAGTTTGCTTTTCATATTGTTCTGACATCTTTCCCTTATCGAGATATGAATTATCTTCCTTTACTGTAGCATCTATAACAACTTCAATTAGTTGAGTCTCACTTCTGGGAATGATTCCCTCACAATGCTCTTGCCCTTGTGATATCAAATTCTCAACATCAATTGGAAAAGATTCTTATGGTCGTAAATTTATTGCACTCACAATCTGACCAACTTGATATTCTAGAGATCGTATGGACTCAGCTTAACTCTAAAGCATAGATTCAGTCTTGGTAAAATATTGTATCAGCAAATTTTCCATTGATGAAAATTTTGATGCTCCGTCTTACTAGGTATGAACGTGCTATGAACGTCATCCCCGGTAACGGCCAAAACTTGATTGCGCTATGAATGTCACAACAATAATGTGCAAGCATACACTGTCGATGCAAGTATAGTAGACAGACTTACATCTGTCAAATATCGATCCCACGAGGATGGTGTGTTTGTTGTGTAAATTTGTCGGTGCATTGAATAAGTAAAATGTAATAAATTGTGAGAATGGTTGTTGGAGCAATAACGTGAAAATAAAGATAAAATGTAATAAAGGTAAAATGGGATCCACAACATGACTAGTCAGCACAAAACTAAGTGTGTCCTACAAGGTTAAGAATAATAGGTAATTTGTCAGTGCAATGAAGTGCAATGAACATCTTACCAAACTTGGATTTTCTATTAGATCTATGACTTTAGTATACACACTAACCACACCTTCCAGTGCTATCAATGCAACACACTTAAGAATAAGTGGACAAAATTCCTTCAATCCCCAAGCAACTTCCGTTGTCTTGCTTGTTAGTTTAAACTATCACTGCACCTTCCAATGACTATGACTTGAATAACACTTCCGTGCTAAAATCATTCAAACCCAAAGATTAAACAGTATAGGCAAACTACGATAAAATATCAATTAGTCTAAATATCAAGTGTACTTCCATACAATCTTGAAATAACATGAATTACCATCGTTTAATAAAGAAATATAAAAGAAAAAATGGAGAAAAAATGGAGAAGATAATATTGCAAAATGAGAGACTAAAGAAAGAGAGAGACTCCTTTTCTCTTTCCTTGTGAGTGTTTATATTTAGCCCAAATTGTACAGGTGTTTATTCTGTAGAATTAAGCTGTACAAGTTGGTTATACCAAATTGGACTGCTCACGTATTTTTGTTCTTATTAGACAACTGTCAGATCCAGTGACAATTCTGGGCATAATTCTGGACATGTTCATGCAGCAAAAATTGTAGACATGTTCATGCAGCGACAATTGTAGACATGTTCATGCAATGACATTCCTGGGTGCAATTGAAGAATACTTATGTAGTGATAGTTTTGGATGTAATTTGAAGAATATTTATACAGCGACAATCTTGGGTGCATTTCGGAAATATTCCTGTGGCGATAATTTTGGGTGTAATTTGCAAGTGCTTATATGGCGACAGTTTTGGTTGCAATCTAGAAGCGCTCATGCAGCGACATTAGTAGTAAAATATGGAAAAATAAAGAAAAACTAGGTCAGGGTCCACTGAGTTAGAAAATGCAATGTACTGAACTAAAAAACGCTAAAATATGTACTAAGGATAACTAAATGGGAACAAATTATTCAATAAATAGGGAGAAAACATATGTTTTTTTTTGTACCATTAGGAGCACTAGTGTTATTTGTTCGAAAGAAGGGTGGGTCAATGAGATTATGCATTGATTATCATTAGCTCAATAAGGTGACAGTGAAGAATAAGTATCCACTTCTGATGATTGATGACCTGTTTGACCAGTTAAGTGGTGCTTGCGTGTTTATAATATTAATTTGAGATCGGGGTACCATCAATTAAAAGTTAAAGAGGAGTATATCCCCATGACATCTTTTAGGATTAGATACGACCATTATGAGTTCTTAGTAATGTTGTTTGGGCTCACAAATTCTCCAGCAGCTTTCATGGATTTGATGAACCATATCTTTCAACCCTACTTAGATCAGTTTGTAGTGGTCTTCTTGATGATATATTGGTGTAATCGCGATCTAAGGATGAGCATGATCACCATCTCCGAGTTGTGCTTCAAACCTTTCGAGATTGATAACTTTTTGCCAAATTCAGTAACTATGAATTTTTACTTTCTGAGGTTGCCTTTTTGGGTCACATTGTCGCAGCAGATGGTATCCGAGTTCATCCGTAGAAGATTTAGGCAAAGGTGGATTAGAAGCCACTACGTAATGTTTTTAAAGTTCGTACTTTTCTAGGTCTTGTCGGGTATTATCGACGATTTGTTAAAGGTTTTTCGATGATTGTTGCTCCGTTGACCATGTTACTGTAGAAGGGATTTCCATTTGGGTGAAACAAGAACCGCCAACAGGATTTTGATCAACTTAAGACAATTTTGACAGAGGCACCAAATTTGACCCAGCTGGAATCAAGCAAGGACTACGTAGTGTTCAGAGATGCGTTCTTGAATAGACTTGGTTGTGTTCTCATGCAGGAAGGTAAGGTAGTCACTTATCCATCTAGGTTGCTTAAGTTGCATGAGCATAACTACCCTACCATGACTTGGGATTAGTAGTAATGGTTTATGCATTGAAGATTTGGAGGCACTATCTCTTTGGGGAGAAGTGTTATATCTATATCGATCACAAAAGTCTTAAGTATTTGCTCACCAAAAAGGAGCTAAATTTTAAGCAGCATAGATAGATTGAACTGCTTAAGGACTATGAATACGTCATTAACTACCATCCGGGTAAATCTAATATGGTAGCAGATGCGTTGAGTCGTAAATTAGTGGCAGCATTACGAGTGATGTTTGCAAGTTTAAGGTTATAAGAGCACGATGGTTTATTAGCTGAGCTTCAGGCTGAACATATGCTGGTGAGAGAGGTAAAAGAGGTGTAGAAGTCTGATGGTAGTTTGGTCGCAAGAGCTGATAGAGTGAGGCGAGGAGAAGCATCAAGCTTTGAATTGTAAGATGTCAATGTATTGTATTTCAGGGGGCGACTTTGTGTTCCAGTAGGTGAGATAAGGGATAAGATCTTCCGTGAGGCACATAGTAGTCCATTTACTATGCACTCAGGTAGTAACAAGATGTATCAGGTGCTTCGTCCATTTTATTGGTGACCAGGGATGAAGAAAGATGTGTCTGAGTTTGTAACTCAATGCTTAGCTTATCAATAGGTGAAGGTAAAGCATCAAGTTACTTCAAGTCTTTTTCAGCCTTTCAAGATTCTATAGTGGAAATGGGATAGAGTCACTGTAGATTTTTTAACTATGTGACCTATGTCTCGGTGTAGACAAAACACAATTTGGGTATTCGTGGATAAATTAACGAAGACTGCACATTTTTTAGTGTGCATGGACTTACTCTCAAGTGGTTGGCCAGATTGTATATTGATGACATAGTGAGGCTTCACGGGGTTTCGACTTCGATTATTTTAGACAGAGATTCGTGGTTCACTTCAAGATTTTGGAGGGCTCTTCATGAATCGTTAGGTTCTCGCCTGCACTTAAGTACTACTTTTCATCTGTAGACTGATGGTCACTAAAGAGAGTCATTCAGATTCTCGACGATATGCTTCGTTTTTGTATCATTGAGTTTAAGGGAGGTAGGGAGGAACAACTTCCCTTGTTTGAGTTCACATACAACAAAAATTATCAATATAACATTCGAGTGGCTCCTTTTAAGGCATTATATGGTCGAAAGTGTAGGACTCCATTGTGTTCGACAGAACTTAATGTGAGGAAGATTGTTGGTCAGGAATTGATCAGGGAACTCAAAGATAAGGTTTGGATGATCCAGGACAATCTGAGAGCAGCTTTCGATCGTTAGAAGTCATATGTAAATTTCAAGTGAAAGGAGATCGAGTTTATGATGGGCGACAAGGTCTTCCTTAAGGTTTCACCTTGAAAGAAAGTTTTGCACTTTAGACGGAAAGGGAAATTGAGTCTTCGGTTCATTGGACCTTATGAAGTTCTAAAGAGAGTTAGACCAGTGGCATATCGATTAGCCTAGCTACAAGAGTTGGAGCATTTTCATAATGTGTTCCACGTGTCCATGCTTAGGAGGTACCATTTCAATCCTTCCCATATCTTACTGCTTGAGCAGATTGAGGTGAGCCCAAACTCGTCATATGATGAAAAGCCGATTCGAATTTTGGCCCGAGATATCAAAAAGCTTAGGAACAAGATGATACCCTTAATAAAGGTCCTCTGAAGGAATCACTAAGCTGAGGAGGTGACATGGGAGCCAGAGGAGTCCATGAAATTATAGTATCCAGATCTTTTTTATTCAGGTAAATTTCAAGGACGAAATTCCTTTTAAGGAGGGGAGAGTTGTAACAACACAAATTCTCTAGTTAATGACCGAGCATTAACATGAGTTAGTGATGGATAAATTTATTTAAGGATCGGGTTTTATTGAAATTATTTTGGGTGAATTTTGGACCTTTTTATAAGAAATTAAGGATGTTGGGAAGCTTATGTGAAGTGGAGGGAAGATGGATAGCTAATATGGTGATTTCACCATTTTTGGAATAAAAATCTTCTCCCAATTAATAGAAAAGATTGTTTGGCAGATTGACGGTGATGGATAAATTTAACTTGTCTTATTTTGTAATCAACCTATTTTTCTTTAATTTTCTTCATTTCTATAGTTTCTATAGCACACCACATTCTTCATTTTGTAATCAACCTTTTGATTTTATATCTAATTTGATTTCTGCTCAATTTTCTCTTATTTTTTTATCTTTAGATTTAATTGCTTGATCACAGAAGTGCTATTGCTGTTACTGACACTTGAAAGTGCAGTGACAAATTAAATTAACAAGCAAGACAATGGAAGTTGCTTGGGGAACGAAAGAATTCTAGCCACTTGTTCTTGAATGCAAAGCATTGCCAGCACAGGAAGGTGTGGTTAATATGTGTATTTGGGTCTTTGATAAACAGGAAAGTTGAAGTTGTTAAAATCTCATTATGCTTAATTGCGACGACAATTTATCTGTTATTTACCTTGTGGTCACATTTAATGGTTTGCTGACTTATCAAGTCAGGGATCCCCCATTCCATTATCATTGTTTTTACTTCTTTAATTTTCTTAAATTGTATCGACAAATTATCTTCAAACTTTCACTGCATTTCTTATTAATTTGCTTCGACATATTTTTTTACAGTCTTGCAATATTTGCTCTAACGGTTTAATTAATTCATTTTTGCACTCTTTATTTTAATTGCACTCACATTATTCATACAATTTCTCTTATTTTAACTTTAATTGAATCAACAATTATAAACATAAATAGCCATCTCTTTGGGATCGATATCTGATAGTTTTAAGCCTATCAACTATACTTGCATCAACAAGTGTTCGCTTGCAAAATAGCTGCGACATTCATAGCACGATTAAGTTTTGGCGCCATTGCCGAGGATGATGTTTGTTTGATATTTATTTTTGTAATTGCAATTATTCTTTATTTCTTAAGTTTTATTTGTTACTGATTTGTTTCAATTTTTGTTGACTCTATTTCAATTTTCTTTTAGGTGTTTTATGACCACCAGGAGAAATCCTCAAAATATTATTATTGGCTTAGATCTGGAAATCAACAGAACCATTCGAAGGAGTAGACAAAAACAAAGAAATATGGATTTGCCTGGATATGATGCCATGCCATAGTTGCCGCCACAAAATCCTATCCCTCTAATACAGCCACAGAATTTAAACAACCCACCGCTGCCAAAAGAAGAACAAATGCAAAATAGAACGATTAGAGACTTTATTGTTCTTATGCTAGATGATTTGCAGCCAGGGGTTGTTAGACCATCTATCCAAGCTGGAAATTTAGAGTTAAAGCCAATTATGTTTCAAATGTTAAATTCAAATGGGCAATATGTTGGTTTGCCTCATGAAGATGCGAGAGAGCATCTTAAATCTTTTCTACTAATCTGCACTTCTTTTAGTCAGCATGGTGTTCCTGATGATGCTTTGAAGATGCAATTATTTCCTTATTCATTGTCAGGAAGGGCTCGTACCTAGTTCCTTGGATTACTTGCTGGATCAATTACATCGTGGAATGCACTTGCGACTCAATTTGTTTTGCGGTTTAATCCACTGACGATGAAAGCTGGATTGAGGAATGTACTGCTTATCACTAGCTAGATGATGAGAATCTGCATACAACATGGGAGCGCTACAAGACTTTGCTACGGTATTATCCCATGCATGTAATCCAACAAGAAACACAGTTCAAAATTTTCTACAATGGATTAAATGCGTAAACAATAAATCTTGTCGATGCATCTGCAAACTGTCCTTTGTTGGGTTGCATCTATGATGAAGCTGTGAGAATTTTGGAAAGAATAGCTTAAAATGACTATCAATACCCAATTTCTCAAGCTGCTTAAGTAAAAATGAATCTTGGAGTTATTGAATTAGACGCCATATCAGCTTTGAGTGCACAGGTATCTTCGTTGGCTAACATGATTAAAAACATGAAGGGGACGAGTGACGTTGATCCCATTCAAGTTGCTCAGCAAATGGATGTCTAGACATTTTGTTTTGAAATTTGTGGTGACAATCATAGCTATGAGGATTGCCCACAACATGCAAAAATTGTGTTTTATGTCAATAACATCAGAGGAAATTCGTATGATAACTCCTACAACAGTTCAACTAGGTATCAAAAACCTTGGGGGAATCTAAATGCGTCAACATTTCGATATGGAAATTCCTCAAGCAAAGGAAATTTTAAATAAGGGAGTTACAATTGGCAGCAACAAAGCTACAACCACAGTCCTCAAACGCATGTACATCATGATCAGATGTAGCCACAGTAGACTGCAATGCCAAATATGAATAAGCAAGGACAATATCAACAACAATAACAGTAATACTCTCAACCATGAGCTGATCCATTAGCTTCCCTTGAATCTCTGATGCGTGAACACATCACGAGAACTGAAGCTATTGTGCAAGGAAAATCTTCTTCCATCCGAGCATTGGAAGCACAAGTTGGACAACTAACTTCTAATATGAGCAACAGACCATCAGGTGTCTTACCCAGTGATACTAAAAATCCAATTCAAAAGGGGAAGGAGCATTGCAAAGCTATTACTCTTTGAAGTGGAAAGCAAATTGTTGAACAAAGTAGCAATTCCAATACATGTCGATGCAAGCTGGAAATTTAGAGTTAAAGCCAATTATGTTTTAAATGTTAAATTCGAATGGGCAATATGTTGGTTTGCCTCATGAAGATGCGAGAGAGCATCTTAAATCTTTTCTACTAATCTGCGCTTCTTTTAGTCAGCATGGTGTTCCTGATGATGCTTTGAAGATGCAATTATTTCCTTATTCATTGTAAGGAAGGGCTCGTACCTAGTTCCTTGGATTACTTGCTGGATCAATTACATCGTGCAATGCACTTGCGACTCAATTTGTTTTGCGGTTTAATCCACTGACGATGAAAGCTGGATTGAGGAATGTACTGCTTATCACTAGCTAGATGATGAGAATCTGCATACCACATGGGAGCGCTACAAGACTTTGCTTCGGTATTATCCCACGCATGTAACCCAACAAGAAACACAGTTCAAAAATTTCTACAATGGATTAAATGCGTAAACAATAAATCTTGTCGATGCATCTGCAAACGGTCCTTTGTTGGGTTGCATCTATGATGAAGCTGTGAGAATTTTGGAAAGAATAGCTTAAAATGACTATCAATACCCAATTTCTCAAGCTGCTTAAGTAAAAATGAATCTTGGAGTTATTGAATTAGACGCCATATCAGCTTTGAGTGCACAGGTATCTTCGTTGGCTAACATGATTAAAAACATGAAGGGGACGAGTGACGTTGATCCCATTCAAGTTGCTCAGCAAATGGATGTCTAGACATTTTGTTTTGAAATTTGTGGTGACAATCATAGCTATGAGGATTGCCCACAACATGCAAAAAATGTGTTTTATGTCAATAACATCAGAGGAAATTCGTATGATAACTCCTACAACAGTTCAACTAGGTATCAAAAACCTTGGGGGAATCTAAATGCGTCAACATTTCGATATGGAAATTCCTCAAGCAAAGGAAATTTTAAATAAGGGAGTTACAATTGGCAGCAACAAAGCTACAACCACAGTCCTCAAACGCATGTACATCATGATCAGATGTAGCCACAGTAGACTGCAATGCCAAATATGAATAAGCAAGGACAATATCAACAACAATAACAGTAATACTCTCAACCATGAGCTGATCCATTAGCTTCCCTTGAATCTCTGATGCGTGAACACATCACGAGAACTGAAGCTATTGTGCAAGGAAAATCTTCTTCCATCCGAGCATTGGAAGCACAAGTTGGACAACTAACTTCTAATATGAGCAACAGACCATCAGGTGTCTTACCCAGTGATACTAAAAATCCAATTCAAAAGGGGAAGGAGCATTGCAAAGCTATTACTCTTTGAAGTGGAAAGCAAATTGTTGAACAAAGTAGCAATTCCAATACATGTCGATGCAAGCTGGAAATTTAGAGTTAAAGCCAATTATGTTTTAAATGTTAAATTCGAATGGGCAATATGTTGGTTTGCCTCATGAAGATGCGAGAGAGCATCTTAAATCTTTTCTACTAATCTGCGCTTCTTTTAGTCAGCATGGTGTTCCTGATGATGCTTTGAAGATGCAATTATTTCCTTATTCATTGTAAGGAAGGGCTCGTACCTAGTTCCTTGGATTACTTGCTGGATCAATTACATCGTGCAATGCACTTGCGACTCAATTTGTTTTGCGGTTTAATCCACTGACGATGAAAGCTGGATTGAGGAATGTACTGCTTATCACTAGCTAGATGATGAGAATCTGCATACCACATGGGAGCGCTACAAGACTTTGCTTCGGTATTATCCCATGCATGTAATCCAACAAGAAACACAGTTCAAAATTTCTACAATGGATTAAATGCGTAAACAATAAATCTTGTCGATGCATCTGCAAACGGTCCTTTGTTGGGTTGCATCTATGATGAAGCTGTGAGAATTTTGGAAAGAATAGCTTAAAATGACTATCAATACCCAATTTCTCAAGCTGCTTAAGTAAAAATGAATCTTGGAGTTATTGAATTAGACGCCATATCAGCTTTGAGTGCACAGGTATCTTCGTTGGCTAACATGATTAAAAACATGAAGGGGACGAGTGACGTTGATCCCATTCAAGTTGCTCAGCAAATGGATGTCTGGACATTTTGTTTTGAAATTTGTGGTGACAATCATAGCTATGAGGATTGCCCACAACATGCAAAAAATGTGTTTTATGTCAATAACATCAGAGGAAATTCGTATGATAACTCCTACAACAGTTCAACTAGTTATCAAAAACCTTGGGGGAATCAAAATGCGTCAACATTTCGATATGGAAATTCCTCAAGCAAAGGAAATTTTAAATAAGGGAGTTACAATCGGCAGCAACAAAGCTACAACCACAGTCCTCAAACGCATGTACATCATGATCAGATGTAGCCACAGTAGACTGCAATGCCAAATCTGAATATGCAAGGACAATATCAACAACAATAACAGTAATACTCTCAACCATGAGCTGATCCATTAGCTTCCCTTGAATCTCTGATGCGTGAACACATCACGAGAACTGAAGCTATTGTGCAAGGAAAATCTTCTTCCATCCGAGCATTGGAAGCACAAGTTGGACAACTAACTTCTAATATGAGCAACAGACCATCAGGTGTCTTACCCAGTGATACTAAAAATCCAATTCAAAAGGGGAAGGAGCATTGCAAAGCTATTACTCTTTGAAGTGGAAAGCAAATTGTTGAACAAAGTAGCAATTCCAATACATGTCGATGCAAGCTGGAAATTTAGAGTTAAAGCCAATTATGTTTTAAATGTTAAATTCGAATGGGCAATATGTTGGTTTGCCTCATGAAGATGCGAGAGAGCATCTTAAATCTTTTCTACTAATCTGTGCTTCTTTTAGTCAGCATGGTGTTCCTGATGATGCTTTGAAGATGCAATTATTTCCTTATTCATTGTAAGGAAGGGCTCGTACCTAGTTCCTTGGATTACTTGCGGGATCAATTACATCGTGGAATGCACTTGCGACTTAATTTGTTTTGCGGTTTAATCCACTGACGATGAAAGCTGGATTGAGGAATGTACTGCTTATCACTAGCTAGATGATGAGAATCTGCATACCACATGGGAGCGCTACAAGACTTTGCTTCGGTATTATCCCACGCATGTAATCCAACAAGAAACACAGTTCAAAATTTTCTACAATGGATTAAATGCGTAAACAATAAATCTTGTCGATGCATCTGCAAACGGTCCTTTGTTGGGTTGCATCTATGATGAAGCTGTGAGAATTTTGGAAAGAATAGCTTAAAATGACTATCAATACCCAATTTCTCAAGCTGCTTAAGTAAAAATGAATCTTGGAGTTATTGAATTAGACGCCATATCAGCTTTGAGTGCACAGGTATCTTCGTTGGCTAACATGATTAAAAACATGAAGGGGACGAGTGACGTTGATCCCATTCAAGTTGCTCAGCAAATGGATGTCTAGACATTTTGTTTTGAAATTTGTGGTGACAATCATAGCTATGAGGATTGCCCACAACATGCAAAAAATGTGTTTTATGTCAATAACATCAGAGGAAATTCGTATGATAACTCCTACAACAGTTCAACTAGGTATCAAAAACCTTGGGGGAATCTAAATGCGTCAACATTTCGATATGGAAATTCCTCAAGCAAAGGAAATTTTAAATAAGGGAGTTACAATTGGCAGCAACAAAGCTACAACCACAGTCCTCAAACGCATGTACATCATGATCAGATGTAGCCACAGTAGACTGCAATGCCAAATATGAATAAGCAAGGACAATATCAACAACAATAACAGTAATACTCTCAACCATGAGCTGATCCATTAGCTTCCCTTGAATCTCTGATGCGTGAACACATCACGAGAACTGAAGCTATTGTGCAAGGAAAATCTTCTTCCATCCGAGCATTGGAAGCACAAGTTGGACAACTAACTTCTAATATGAGCAACAGACCATCAGGTGTCTTACCCAGTGATACTAAAAATCCAATTCAAAAGGGGAAGGAGCATTGCAAAGCTATTACTCTTTGAAGTGGAAAGCAAATTGTTGAACAAAGTAGCAATTCCAATACATGTCGATGCAAGCTGGAAATTTAGAGTTAAAGCCAATTATGTTTTAAATGTTAAATTCGAATGGGCAATATGTTGGTTTGCCTCATGAAGATGCGAGAGAGCATCTTAAATCTTTTCTACTAATCTGCGCTTCTTTTAGTCAGCATGGTGTTCCTGATGATGCTTTGAAGATGCAATTATTTCCTTATTCATTGTAAGGAAGGGCTCGTACCTAGTTCCTTGGATTACTTGCTGGATCAATTACATCGTGCAATGCACTTGCGACTCAATTTGTTTTGCGGTTTAATCCACTGACGATGAAAGCTGGATTGAGGAATGTACTGCTTATCACTAGCTAGATGATGAGAATCTGCATACCACATGGGAGCGCTACAAGACTTTGCTTCGGTATTATCCCATGCATGTAATCCAACAAGAAACACAGTTCAAAATTTCTACAATGGATTAAATGCGTAAACAATAAATCTTGTCGATGCATCTGCAAACGGTCCTTTGTTGGGTTGCATCTATGATGAAGCTGTGAGAATTTTGGAAAGAATAGCTTAAAATGACTATCAATACCCAATTTCTCAAGCTGCTTAAGTAAAAATGAATCTTGGAGTTATTGAATTAGACGCCATATCAGCTTTGAGTGCACAGGTATCTTCGTTGGCTAACATGATTAAAAACATGAAGGGGACGAGTGACGTTGATCCCATTCATGTTGCTCAGCAAATGGATGTCTGGACATTTTGTTTTGAAATTTGTGGTGACAATCATAGCTATGAGGATTGCCCACAACATGCAAAAAATGTGTTTTATGTCAATAACATCAGAGGAAATTCGTATGATAACTCCTACAACAGTTCAACTAGTTATCAAAAACCTTGGGGGAATCAAAATGCGTCAACATTTCGATATGGAAATTCCTCAAGCAAAGGAAATTTTAAATAAGGGAGTTACAATCGGCAGCAACAAAGCTACAACCACAGTCCTCAAACGCATGTACATCATGATCAGATGTAGCCACAGTAGACTGCAATGCCAAATCTGAATATGCAAGGACAATATCAACAACAATAACAGTAATACTCTCAACCATGAGCTGATCCATTAGCTTCCCTTGAATCTCTGATGCGTGAACACATCACGAGAACTGAAGCTATTGTGCAAGGAAAATCTTCTTCCATCCGAGCATTGGAAGCACAAGTTGGACAACTAACTTCTAATATGAGCAACAGACCATCAGGTGTCTTACCCAGTGATACTAAAAATCCAATTCAAAAGGGGAAGGAGCATTGCAAAGCTATTACTCTTTGAAGTGGAAAGCAAATTGTTGAACAAAGTAGCAATTCCAATACATGTCGATGCAAGCTGGAAATTTAGAGTTAAAGCCAATTATGTTTTAAATGTTAAATTCGAATGGGCAATATGTTGGTTTGCCTCATGAAGATGCGAGAGAGCATCTTAAATCTTTTCTACTAATCTGTGCTTCTTTTAGTCAGCATGGTGTTCCTGATGATGCTTTGAAGATGCAATTATTTCCTTATTCATTGTAAGGAAGGGCTCGTACCTAGTTCCTTGGATTACTTGCGGGATCAATTACATCGTGGAATGCACTTGCGACTTAATTTGTTTTGCGGTTTAATCCACTGACGATGAAAGCTGGATTGAGGAATGTACTGCTTATCACTAGCTAGATGATGAGAATCTGCATACCACATGGGAGCGCTACAAGACTTTGCTTCGGTATTATCCCACGCATGTAATCCAACAAGAAACACAGTTCAAAATTTTCTACAATGGATTAAATGCGTAAACAATAAATCTTGTCGATGCATCTGCAAATGGTCCTTTGTTGGGTTGCATCTATGATGAAGCTGTGAGAATTTTGGAAAGAATAGCTTAAAATGACTATCAATACCCAATTTCTCAAGCTGCTTAAGTAAAAATGAATCTTGGAGTTATTGAATTAGACGCCATATCAGCTTTGAGTGCACAGATATCTTCGTTGGCTAACATGATTAAAAACATGAAGGGGACGAGTGACGTTGATCCCATTCAAGTTGCTCAGCAAATGGATGTCTAGACATTTTGTTTTGAAATTTGTGGTGACAATCATAGCTATGAGGATTGCCCACAACATGCAAAAAATGTGTTTTATGTCAATAACATCAGAGGAAATTCGTATGATAACTCCTACAACAGTTCAACTAGGTATCAAAAACCTTGGGGGAATCTAAATGCGTCAACATTTCGATATGGAAATTCCTCAAGCAAAGGAAATTTTAAATAAGGGAGTTACAATTGGCAGCAACAAAGCTACAACCACAGTCCTCAAACGCATGTACATCATGATCAGATGTAGCCACAGTAGACTGCAATGCCAAATATGAATAAGCAAGGACAATATCAACAACAATAACAGTAATACTCTCAACCATGAGCTGATCCATTAGCTTCCCTTGAATCTCTGATGCGTGAACACATCACGAGAACTGAAGCTATTGTGCAAGGAAAATCTTCTTCCATCCGAGCATTGGAAGCACAAGTTGGACAACTAACTTCTAATATGAGCAACAGACCATCAGGTGTCTTACCCAGTGATACTAAAAATCCAATTCAAAAGGGGAAGGAGCATTGCAAAGCTATTACTCTTTGAAGTGGAAAGCAAATTGTTGAACAAAGTAGCAATTCCAATACATGTCGATGCAAGCTGGAAATTTAGAGTTAAAGCCAATTATGTTTTAAATGTTAAATTCGAATGGGCAATATGTTGGTTTGCCTCATGAAGATGCGAGAGAGCATCTTAAATCTTTTCTACTAATCTGCGCTTCTTTTAGTCAGCATGGTTTTCCTGATGATGCTTTGAAGATGCAATTATTTCCTTATTCATTGTAAGGAAGGGCTCGTACCTAGTTCCTTGGATTACTTGCTGGATCAATTACATCGTGCAATGCACTTGCGACTCAATTTGTTTTGCGGTTTAATCCACTGACGATGAAAGCTGGATTGAGGAATGTACTGCTTATCACTAGCTAGATGATGAGAATCTGCATACCACATGGGAGCGCTACAAGACTTTGCTTCGGTATTATCCCATGCATGTAATCCAACAAGAAACACAGTTCAAAATTTCTACAATGGATTAAATGCGTAAACAATAAATCTTGTCGATGCATCTGCAAACGGTCCTTTGTTGGGTTGCATCTATGATGAAGCTGTGAGAATTTTGGAAAGAATAGCTTAAAATGACTATCAATACCCAATTTCTCAAGCTGCTTAAGTAAAAATGAATCTTGGAGTTATTGAATTAGACGCCATATCAGCTTTGAGTGCACAGGTATCTTCGTTGGCTAACATGATTAAAAACATGAAGGGGACGAGTGACGTTGATCCCATTCAAGTTGCTCAGCAAATGGATGTCTGGACATTTTGTTTTGAAATTTGTGGTGACAATCATAGCTATGAGGATTGCCCACAACATGCAAAAAATGTGTTTTATGTCAATAACATCAGAGGAAATTCGTATGATAACTCCTACAACAGTTCAACTAGTTATCAAAAACCTTGGGGGAATCAAAATGCGTCAACATTTCGATATGGAAATTCCTCAAGCAAAGGAAATTTTCAATAAGGGAGTTACAATCGGCAGCAACAAAGCTACAACCACAGTCCTCAAACGCATGTACATCATGATCAGATGTAGCCACAGTAGACTGCAATGCCAAATCTGAATATGCAAGGACAATATCAACAACAATAACAGTAATACTCTCAACCATGAGCTGATCCATTAGCTTCCCTTGAATCTCTGATGCGTGAACACATCACGAGAACTGAAGCTATTGTGCAAGGAAAATCTTCTTCCATCCGAGCATTGGAAGCACAAGTTGGACAACTAACTTCTAATATGAGCAACAGACCATCAGGTGTCTTACCCAGTGATACTAAAAATCCAATTCAAAAGGGGAAGGAGCATTGCAAAGCTATTACTCTTTGAAGTGGAAAGCAAATTGTTGAACAAAGTAGCAATTCCAATACAGCACCTGTCGATGCAAGCTGGAAATTTAGAGTTAAAGCCAATTATGTTTTAAATGTTAAATTCGAATGGGCAATATGTTGGTTTGCCTCATGAAGATGCGAGAGAGCATCTTAAATATTTTCTACTAATCTGCGCTTCTTTTAGTCAGCATGGTGTTCCTGATGATGCATTGAAGATGCAATTATTTCCTTATTCATTGTAAGGAAGAGCTCGTACCTAGTTCCTTGGATTACTTGCTGGATCAATTACATCGTGGAATGCACTTGCGACTCAATTTGTTTTACGGTTTAATCCACTGACGATGAAAGCTAGATTGAGGAATGTACTGCTTATCACTAGCTAGATGATGAGAATCTGCATACCACATGGAAGCGCTACAAGACTTTGCTTCAGTATTATCCCATGCATGTAATCCAACAAGAAACACAGTTCAAAATTTTCTACAATGGATTAAATGCGTAAACAATAAATCTTGTCGATGCATCTGCAAACTGTCCTTTGTTGGGTTACATCTATGATGAAGCTGTGAGAATTTTGGAAAGAATAGCTTAAAATGACTATCAATACCCAATTTCTCAAGCTGCTTAAGTAAAAATGAATCTTGGAGTTATTGAATTAGACGCCATACCAGCATTGAGTGCACAGGTATCTTCGTTGGCTAACATGATTAAAAACATGAAGGGGACGAGTGACGTTGATCACGTTCAAGTTGCTCAGCAAATGGATGTCTGGACATTTTGTTTTGAAATTTGTGGTGACAATCATAGCTATGAGGATTGCCCATAACATGCAAAAAATGTGTTTTATGTCAATAACATCAGAGGAAATTCATATGATAACTCCTATAACAGTTCAACTAGGTATCAAAAACCTTGGGGGAATCAAAATGCGTCAACATTTCGATATGAAAATTCCTCAAGCAAAGGAAATTTTCAATAAGGGAGTTACAATCGGCATCAACAAAGCTACAACCACAGTCCTCAAACGCATGTACATCATGATCAGATGTAGCCACAGTAGACTGCAATGCCAAATCTGAATATGCAAGGACAATATCAACAACAATAACAGTAATACTCTCAACCATGAGCTGATCCATTAGCTTCCCTTGAATCTCTGATGCGTAAACACATCACGAGAACTGAAGCTATTGTGCAAGGAAATTCTTCTTCCATCCGAGCATTGGAAGCACAAGTTGGACAACTAGCTTCTAATATGAGCACGAGACCATCAGGTGTCTTACCCAGTGATACTAAAAATCCAATTCAAAAGGGGAAGGAGCATTGCAAAGCTATTACTCTTTGAAGTGGAAAGCAAATTGTTGAACAAAGTAGCAATTCCAATACAGCACCTGTCGATGCAAATGAAGTAGAGCAACAAGGAAAAGTTGTACCTGAAGAAGAACCAATAGAGCTAAATGAAGAGGAGCCACCAATTATGACTCCCATGCCAACCATTCGACTTACAAAATTGTCGACACAATTGCCAATGTTGATGCAGCCGGTTATGTCACGACAGCCTAATATTTAAATACCTTTCCTGTTTCCACAAACATTTAAGGAAAAAGAAAATGACAGAGAATATCAGAAGTTTTTTACCACCCTGAAACAATTACATGTTAATATACCTCTTGTCGATGCTCTTGTACAGATTCCTAGCTATGGGAAATTTATGAAGGAACTCTTATCCAAGAAAAAGAAGTTAACCGACATCAAGACAATTGCGCTCATAGAAGGCTGCAGCGCTGTGTTGACAAATAAATTACCACCCAAGATGAAAGATCCTGGTAGTTTTACAATTTCGTGCTCCATTGGAAATCATTACTTAGGAAAAGCTCTCTGTGATTTAGGAGCAAGCATTAACCTTATGCCACTATTAACATTCCAAAAATTGGGAATTGGTCACATGAAGGCCACTGCAGTGACATTGCAGCTGGCGGATGGATATTTGGCACAACCTGAAGGGCAAATCAAAGATGTTCTCGTCCAAGTAAATAAGTTTGTGTTCCAAGAAGATTTCATTATTCTTGATTACGAAGTTGATAAGGAGGTGCCCATAATCTTGGGACGCCCATTTCTTGCTACGGGTCGCACTCTAATAGACGTATTCAAAGGCGAGTTAATTATGCGACACAATGTTTAACATGTTACCTTCAGTTTTTTAAAGCAATTCCCTGCAAGAGTAAAGAGGAATATCACCATATTGATGTAAAAGATGAATTAATTGAGGAAGAATTTCATGAGCGTAGTGTAGCAGCTTTAGAAGAACCTGTGGCGACAACTGAAGACAATTTCCTGACTGATTGCAACCACAAGGATGAAGCAAATATTGTTAAGCTTAGACATGGTTAGTAGATGGAATCCTTAGATCTGACCAATAGAAAGGTCCTTGTATTTAAGTTGTCTGTTGAAGAAGCTCCGACCTTGGATTTGAAACCATTGCCAACACAATAAAGTATGTTTTCCTTGGTGACGAAGATACTCTACCAGTAATTGTGTCCATAAATCTCAACACAAGTTAAGAGGAGAATTTGATCCGAATACTTAAGCAACACAAGCGTGCCATCGCTTGGAGCATTACGGATATCAGAGGCATTAGTCCCTCTTTCTACATGCACAAAATCAGGTTAGAGGATGAGGGAAAGTAGTCTATTTAGTAGCAAAGGAGGTTAAATGAAAAAATGAAGGAAGTTGTTAAAAAGGAGATCATCAAATGGTTGGATGCAGGCATTATTTACCCAATTTTTTATAGTACATGGGTGAGCCCAATCCAATGCCTCCTAAAGAAGAGCGGTATTACGGTGGTAAGTAATGACAAGAATGAATTAATTCCTGCTCCTATTGCTACAGGTTGGCGAGTTTGCATGGACTACCGCCGTTTGAATACTACCACAAAAAAAGATCACTTCCCACTTCCCTTCATTGATCAGATGCTGGACAGACTTGCTGGTAAAGCCTATTACTGCTTCCTTGATGGTTACTCTAGCTACAACTAGATTTCAATTGCACCGGAAGACCAATCTAAATTTACTTTCACTTGTTTGTTTGGTACCTTTGCTTTTCATCGAATGTCATTTGGTCATGCAACTCATCAGCCACATATCAAAGGTGCATGATGGCGAGTTTTTCAGATATGATTGAAGACTCGTTTGAGGTATTCATGGATAAATTTCCTATTCATGGTCATACTTTTGATAAATATGCTAACAATTTAGCTAGAGTTTTAAAGCGATGCAAGGACACTAATTTGATACTAAACTGGGAGAAATGCCACTTCATGGCAACTGAAGGTATTGTCCTTGGACATCGTATCTCATGTTTGGGCATCAAAGTGGACAAGGCAAAGGTGGAGATCATTAAGAAGTTACCTTCACCTAATAATGTCACCTAATAATGTTAAGGGAATAAGGAGTTTTCTCGATCATGCAGGTTTATACTGGTGATTCATCCGAGATTTGTTAAAAATTGGAAAACCTCTCTGCTCACTATTCTAGACACCTATTGTCGTCTCATTGGACTGGTCACAACCGTTGGAAGTTATGTGTGATGCGAGCGACTATTTAGTTGGTGCAGTGCTTGGTAAACGCAAAGATAAGGTATTTCATATAGTATATTATGCTAGCAAAACTCTTACTGAACCGCAGGTCAATTATACAACCACAGAGAAAGAGTTGTTGGCAGTAGTTTTTGCATTCGACAAGTTTTGTTTGTATCTTGTCGGTATAAAAGTTACAGTATATACCGATCACTCTGCATTGAGGTACCTCCTTGCCAAAAAAGATGACAAATCAAGACTAATTCGATGGATCCTACTGTTACAAGAATTCAATATTGAAATTACGGATCGAAAAGGATCATAAAATCAGGTAGCAGATCATTTATCTCATCTAAAATTCAAGAGTGAAGATGGTAATACCTCACAAATTATCGATGTATTTCCAGACGAGAAGCTATTTTCTGTCTATGCATCATCATGGTACGCGAATGTTGTCAATTATTTGGTTCCATTATATCATATTTAGCATTAGAAAAGACCATTAATTTATTCTTATTTATAGTATAATTTGTTCCCATTATATCATGTTTAGCATGCATTTTTAGCATTTTATATTCAGTAATTGCATTTTCTAAGTCAGTGATTTTTTGTTTAATTTTCATTAATTTTGTCCTACTTTTGCTACTAATGTCATCACAATTAGTGTTCAGTTTTGCGTCTAAAGATGTCAATGCAGGAATCTGTCCCAAAAATCAATGCATGAAGGTATCCAAGGTTGTCACTGCAATTAGCATCCAGAATTGCGTCCAAACCTGTTATCGCATGAACAGATCTAGAAGTATCAGTGCTTGAGAATATCAAGGTTATCATAGCGAATTAAAATCTATGTTTGCATCTAGGGATGTCGCGACAACATTTAACTGCTTGCTAAATGCACTAGATCTGCGTGAAAGTGCAACTGGATTAACTAACTTGTACAGCAATAAGGAAGTTAGATCTGAAGAAGAAGGACACCCGTATTTGGCATTAAGGATAAATACTAATGAAAAAAAGAAAAAAAAAGAGGGCGAGGAATCTTGAAGCTCATGACAAATATCAATTCTATTTTTCATCTTTTCTAGAAGCTTGCCTCCATGGCAGCTTAGTTTCTTAGAGGGTGAACTAACTGCGACGAGAAGGCAAATCCTGCTCCTAACAAGGAGTGTTCCTAAGTGCAACACAAGAGGAGCATTAAGGAAGAGTTCTAGTAGCTTAGGAGTAGAATGCTTCAACTTGTTCTTTATTTCCTCTCAAATGCTGATAAATTCTGATGAAGTTAAATGTGTGTATGGAAGTAGCTTTTAATTTTAGATCTAATTTGTTTTCTTCTCAATTTTATCTTATATGTTTATCTTTGGATTTAATTTCTTGATCACGAAAGCGGTATTACAGTTACTGACACTAAAAAGTGTAGTGACACATTAAATTAACAAGTAAGAAAATGGAAGTTGCTTGGGGAACGAAGGAATTTTGGCCACTTGTTCTTGAATAAGCATTGCCAGCACCGAAAGGTGTGGTTAATGTGAGTATTTGGGTCTTTGATAAATAGGAAAGTCGAAGTTGGTAAGATCTCATTAAGATTAATTGGGGCAACAATTTTATCTATTATTTACCATGTGGTCACATTTAGTGGTTTGTCGACTTATCAAGTTAGGGATCTCCCATTCCATTATCATTGTTTTTACTTCTTTAATTTTCTTAAATTGCATCAACAAATTATCTTCAAACTTTCACTGTATTTCTTATTAATTTGCTTCGACATATTTTATTACAGCTTTGCAATATTTGCTTAGACAATTTAATTCATTCATTTCTGTACTCTTTATTTTAATTGCGTTGACATTATTCATATAGTTTCTCTTATTTTAACTTTAATTGAATCAACAATTATAAACATAAACAGTCATCTCTGTGGGGTCAATATTTGATAGTTTTAAGCCTATCAACTATACTTGCATCGAAAATTTGTTTGATTGAACAATGGCTGTGATGATCATAGCGCGATCAAACCTCCAAATTAAAAAGAAGGTAAATGTCTTGATCTAACTTTTTACGGTTCCATGGGAAAATCTATATTCTTCAAGGATAAAGATGGAGGTTATTGGGTGTTTGTGAGGGTTTGAGTTTGAGGAAGTATTTACCCATCTTCTCATGTTTTTATTTAAAGCATGTTTTTTTGCATCCTATAGACCCTTATTTATATGGGAAATCTTGTCTGATGCATGGTTATTAGTTAAAGAGGGCAGTGAATATTCTAAAGCTAAGGGTAAAGACAAAGTGGTGGAGAGCTAGGCAAGAAGCTTTGTTGGTGTTCATCCATCAAGGTGGTACCCTCTAACTCTTCTATGCTTCTTGATAACTCATACATATGATGCTTATGTGATAATGTATGCTTGTTGTATCATCTTTGGGTGGAAATCACGTTTGGATGATTAAAATGAAACTAAAAAGTTAGTTGGTAAATCTTGCAAAAACAAATTATAACATGAGCAGCGAGTTTGAAAATTCACCATAAATTTCATAAAAATAATTAGGAAGTGATCTATACATTGTTGGAACCGTGAGTCAATCTAGTTTTGTTTAGATCAATCGTAGATTGATTTCTATTTTTAGTTTAAAATATTAGAAATTTTAATGTTGAATGGTCATAAAAATCTAGCAGCAGAATTCTTATAAAATAGATTTAGAAGTGACTTTCAAAAATCACAAAAAATTGCACAAGATAGAATAGGAAGTGATCCTTATACCTCCATAATTGTACAGGGGTCTAGTTTTATTTTAAATAAATAGTGCTCAATTTAGAGTTATATATTAATAGTAATTAATTTTTGAATGAACAAAGGTCAGAATGTCAAGGTAGCAGTCTGTCATATTTCATTAGTTAATATTTTAGCTGGAATGATAAGCAAGTCGAAACAAGTATGAGACTTGAATTTCATGGTTTTATATTTGTGGTTATAACTTTTATGCTTTGTTTATCTCAACCTTCGAGCTCTGACCTAACTAGCGGCTATGGATGGTGCTCGAGATAACACTACGGACACCCGAGATTATTTTTACTAGCGGCCATGGATGGTCCGGGACTATGCGGATACCCGATTATTTGAGCACATGTGCAATCTAACAAGATTGACATGTTTGATATGCAAGTGATTTGATTTTGTAGATTGAGATGGCTGAGAATTTGATTATTCGATACTTATCTCATGCTTTTACTGTATACATTTGATTTACGTGCTTATATTTATGAATTTCTTGACGTGTGGTAGATTAGTTGTGTACCACTGAGCCTGTAAAGCTCAGTCTTCGACTGACCATTATTTTCAGATTAGTAGACTTTTGTTCGTGTCCGAGGAGCATCGTCGGCGAGCATCACGTATAGAGTACAATACGTTATTTGTTAGTGGGCATTGTATTCTGATTGGCAGTAAACGTCACAGTAATAATGTTCAAGCATACACTATCGATGCAAGTATAGTAAACAGATGTGAATCTATCAGATATCGATCCCATCAGGATGGATGTTTGTTGTCTATTAATATCGGTGCAATGAATAAGTAAATGTGATAAAATTGTGAGAGCGATTGTCGAAGCAATAATGTGAAATTAAAAATGAAATGTGATAATAAGAAAATTAGGTCCCCAACGTGAATAGTCAATAGAATACTAAGTGTGACTCACAAGGTTTTAAAGAATAGGTGGTTGTCACTACAATAAGGTACAATAAATATCTTACCAAACTTGGTTTCTCCATTTGATCTAAGATTTAAACATGCACACTCACCCCACCTTTCGATGATGGCAATGTAACACATTTAAACACAAGTGGATCAAATTCCTTTAATCCCCAAGCAACTTCCGTTGTCTTGCTTGTTAGTCTAAACTGTCGCTACACCTTTTAGTGACAGTGACTGCAATAACACTTCTGTGGTCAAAACATTCAAACCCAAAGATTAAATTGTAGAAGCAAGACTGAATAAGATATCATTTAGTTTAGAAATCAAGTGTCCTTCCATACAAACATGAAATAAATGATAATCACCAACATTTTAGAAAAGAAATGCAAAAGAGAAACTGGAGAATACTATTCCTATGCTACTCGACTTTCTCTCTTTTACTTCTCTCTTGCATCGCACTTACGTCTCTCGTTAGGAGTAGATCTACCTCCTTCTTCACGTTAGTTCACCCTTTAAAGGTTTAAACTTCCATAGCCGCAAGCTTCATAGTTGGATCCAAAAAGAATAATCACCGAAAAAAGATCCCCTTTTCTCTCTCCCCTCATTAGTATTTATCTTTAGTTGAGTTGTACATGTGTCCTTTCCTCCAAATCTAGCAGTCTATGGTTGTACCAGTTAGTTACACTAGACTGGATAGCTCACGCATTTCTGGTTTTACCTGGACATCTGTCAGATGCGAGGACAATTCTAAACGCAATTTTGGACGTGCTCATGCAGCGACAACTGAACATGTTCATATAGTGACATTAGTAGTAAAATATGACACAATTAAGGGCAACTAGGCTAAAGTCTATTGAGTTAGAAAATGAAATAAACTAAACTAAAAAAATACTAAAATATGTGCTAAGGATGACTAAATGGGAACAACTTAAACAATAAGTAGAGAGAAATCAATAGTCCTTTCTAGTACTATCACACCCCCAGACTTGAGTTTTTACTTGTCCTTAAGTAAAATAGAAACCAACGAGGCTATACAAAAATTTATCAAGGCAAATGATCATTCTAGCAACTTGAATCATCTAAAATCCCAATGAATGAATCACATTCAAATGACAGAATATTGCATCGACAATACATAAGTATGAATAACCAAGATTTCAACTTCATGAATGTCAATATCATGCTTCGAACCCTAAATTCTATCTACCAATACAACATTTATTTCATAGTAATATATACATATATCTTTTTCTTCTTTTTTTTTATGTGACTGAGGGATGTCGTTGCATTACTATACCCTTGTTCCTGAGAAGTAACGATGGAGTGAAACAAACCCGTAGGGAGTATGTAATTGCACCAACACACACTCTTGCAGCTACAGCCTTTGGCCAGATTCATTTTTCTAACACTTGCATTGGAGTATTCCCCCTTGAGCAGTTCATAATACACCCACAATGGAGTGTCTGTTATTTATAACTATATATATATATATATAAAAGTAGTTGTAAAGGGCAGATGCATTCAAGATTTTAAGAATGATACTAATCATCCATTACCAATGCAATCTAAATCATTCATCAAAGAATTGAAGACACAATATTCAGTCAAATTTATCCAACTCATTTATTGACAGTTCACATGATTCAAGAATTAAGCATCGAATGTAAAAAATTTAAACACCTTTGCAATAATCATTCATAACCTTTCATGCTTCATTAAACTCAAAAAGAAATATTTTTGAAATGTGGGTGCAATTCCATTTTCAAATCTCATATACATTCCCCCAAACTTAAACTTAGAGTCTGCATTGTCCCTAATACACTGACACTAAAGTATCATGACAAATGGAAATACAATGACAGTTAAAATGTAATGACAATAGGAATGTGATGACAATGCTTACTAACAGACTAAAAATTACAGATACATGCTATGCATGAAAACTACAACTAAAAACTTAAATAAAATTAACTTAAATTTTTGCAACTGTCGATGTGGCTACATGGTGCTTTTTCTTCCTTCTCTTCTTCTCTTCCTTTTGGCGGTTCTTGTCCTTAGACTGCTTTCTCTTTCTTTCTTTGGGCTTTGCCTGATCCTCGGATTGCTTCGCAACATCTGTCTATGCCCCGGCATCATCAACTGCTTCTGGTGTTGGATGGATCACCTCAAGTGGTCCAATGTAGACCACTATTGCCAAATGATTATGGTGGTCCTCCTTAATTTCCTCTACAGCTTCTGCCTAACTCGCTCCATCTTGCACCAAGTCCTTAGTTGTTGCACCCACAACTTCGGGTGCAGTGACAGTTTCTTCAGCTGATTTCTCTCTATAGTCACATTTACTCCTTTGTTCTCTACTTTTGCTTTTCCTTTCCTTTTTCTTGTTTCTACTTCTTTCACTATGGGCGTATCCTTCCCACGAGTTGTTCTTTCAATCGATGCTTCATTGATTAGGCCTTTGTTCTCAAAAATTTCTTCTCCATCTCGGGGCATGATTCCCTTTTGCTAACATAGCTGCATCACCAATGATGGGAAAACCAAGATGCCTTTTTGCCTGGCAGCACATTCAACGATTTCCTGGTGTAATATTGCCCCGACATCAGTTTTCCTTCCCTTTATGATGGAATGTATTAGACATGTTTTGTCAAGAGTCACAATGGTGCTGTGCATAGAAGGCCTCAATCTTCAGTTCACAAAATGGAACCAGACTTTGCTTTACAGTGTTAAAAAGCATCAATGCATGGTGTATTTGTTAGGATTCAAACTCGTTCATGTGGCTCCTTCAATAGAGAGATCCTTCACCAAAAGATCTATCGTGTCATCAATGAGTTCTTTAATAAACGCAGCTTGTTCGTCCTTGTCTACTTTGGTATTGTAGAGCTCGTTAATGTGTTCAGCGTCTGATAGTATTAGAAAAGACTACTAATTTCTCCTTATTTAGAGTTTAATTAGTTCCCTTTGTACCATGTTTAGCATGCATTTTTAGCATTTTATATTTAGTAATTGCATTTTCTAAGTTAGTGATGTTTGATGTAATTTTGTTTCATTTTATTATACTTATACTATTAACGTCACTACATTTAGTGTTAGTGTTGCATCTTGAGATCTTAGTGCAGGGGTCTATCTTAAGAGATCAAGGAAGGAAAGTGTTCAAGGCTGTCACCACAATTTTAATCTAGAATTGCACCCAAACATGTCACCACATGAGAACTTCCAGATTGCATGAGGTATTTTACTGTGTGAACATATCCAGAAGTACCAGTGCTTGAGGATATCAATGTTGTCACAAGAAATTAAAATCTAAATTCACATCCAGAAATGTCGAGGCAACCTACAATTTCTTATTGCATACCAGATCTGCGTGAGTGTATAGCTGGAAAGTAACTTGTTCAACTATAAGGAAGTTAGATCTGAGAGAAGAAGGACACCTATACTTGGTAGTAAAGATAAATACTAAGGAGAGAGAGAAGAGAAGGGGGATCTGGAAGCTTATGACAAATTCAATTTCGTTTCTCATTTTTTCTTAAGCTTGCTTTCTTGGCAGCTTAATTTCTTGGAGGGTGAACTGACTGAGACAAGAAGGAAGTATCTGCTCCTAACGAGGAGTGATTATAAGTTCGATGCAAGAGGAGTATTAGGGAAGAGTTCTAGTAGGCTAGGAATAGAATGCTTCAACTTGTTCTTTATTTCCTCTTAAACACTAATAAATTTTGATGAACTTAATTATGTGTGGAAGTACCTTTTAATTTTAGATCTACTTTGATTTCTGCTCAATTCTTCTTAACTGTTTATCTTTGGATTTAATTGCTTGATCGTGGAAGTGTTATTGCAGTTGCTGACACTAGAAACTGCAGTGAGAAGTTAAATTAACAAGCAAGACAACGGAAGTTGCTTGAGGTACGAAGGGATTTTGGCCACTTGTTCTTTACTGCAAAGCATTGCCAGCACTAGAAGGTGTGGTTAATGTGAGTATTTGGGTTTTTGATAAGCAGAGAAGTCAAAAATAGTGAGATCTCATTAAGCTTAATTGCAGCGACAATTTATCTATCATTTACCTTGTGGTCACATTTAGTGATTGTCGACTTGTCAAGTCAGGGATCCCCCCATTCCATCATCATCGTTTTGCTTCTTTAATTTTCTTAAATTGCATTAACAAAATATCTTCAAACATTCACTACATTTCCTTATTAAATTGCTTTAACATATTGTATTACAGTTTTACAATATTTGCTCTGATAGTTTTAATTCTTTTTTTGTGTGTAGTATTTGATTTAATTGCACTAATAATATTCCTTACAAGACAATTTATTATGATTTTAATTACTTCGACGAATATAGCATAAACTGCCATCTCTATGGGATCGATATCTGATAGTTAAATCTATCAACTATACTTGCATCGACAAGTGTTTGCTTGCACAATTGGTATGGCGTTCATGGCGTGATCAAGTTTTGGCATCGTTGCTGGGGATGACATTTGTTTGATGTTTATTTTTGTAGCTGCAGTTATTATTTTTTTCTTGGTTTTTATTTGTTACTAATTTGTTTTATTTTTGTTGAATATTTTTTGATTTTTTAGGTGTTTTATGACCACTAGGAGAAATCCTGAAAATATTGTTGGCTTAGATTTGGAAATTGAAAGAACCATTCGAAGGAGAAGACAAGAACAAAGGAATATGACTTTACCTAGAAATGATGCTATACCCCAGTTACCGCCACAAAGTCTTGTCCCTCTAATACAACCATAGATTTAAATAACCCACAGTTACCACAAGAAGAACAAATACAAAACAAAACAATCACAAACTTTGTTGTTCTTGTTTTAGATGACTTGCAACTAGGGGTTGTTAGACCAACTATCCAAGCTGGGAATTTCGAGTTAAAACTTATTATGTTTCAAATGTTAAATTTGAATGGGAAATATGCTAGTTTGCCTCATAAAGATGCGAGAGAGCATCTTAAATCTTTTTGCTAATCAGTGCTTCTTTTAGTTAGCATTGAGTTCTTGACGACGCCTTGAAGATGCAGTTGTTTCCTTATTCATTACAAGGAAGGGCTCGTACTTGGTTTCTTGGATTACTTGCTGGATCTATTACATCATAGAATGCACTTGTAACTTAATTTGCTTTGCGGTTTAATCCACCGACGATGAATTCTTGATTGAGGAATGATATTACTTCTTACCACCAGTTAGAAGATGACAATCTACATACCACATTGGAGCGTTACAAAACCTTGCTTCGATGTTGTCACATGCATGGAATCCAACAAGAAACTCAAATTGAATTTTCTACAAAGGATTAAATGCACAGACAAGAAATCTTGTTGATGCATCTACAAACGGTCCTTTGTTGGATTGCACCTATGATGAAGTTGTGCGAATTTTGGAGAGAATCGCATAGAATGATTATCTATACCCAATTTCTCGAGTTGCTCAAGTAAAACTAAATCCTAAAGTTATTGAATACACCATATTAGCTTTAATGCACAGGTATCTCGTTGGCTAACATGATTAAAAATATGAAAGGGGCAAGTGATGTTGCTCCCATTCAAGTTGCCCAGCAAATGGATGTCCCGACATTTTTTGTGAAATTTGCGGTGACAATCATAGTTACGAGGATTGTCCGTAGCATGCAGAAAATGCGTTTTATGTCAATAACATCAGAGGAAATTCCTATGGCAACTCTTATAATAGTTTAACTAGGAATCAACAACTTTGGGGGAATCAAAATGCATCCACATTTCGATATGGAAATTCCTCAGGTCAAGGAAATTTTTGACAAGGGAGTTACAATCAGTAGCAAAATTACAATCATAATCCTCAGGCGCAGGCACATCATGTTCTGGCAAAATTTATGAAGGAGCTTTTATCCAAGAAAAAGAAGTTGACTAATATCGAGATAATTGCACTCACAGAAGGTTGCAGCATTGTACTGATAAATAAATTGCCACCCGAGATGAAAGATCCTGGTAGTTTTACAATTTCATGCTCCATTGGAAATCATTATTTACGCAAAGCTCTCTCTAATCTAGGAGCAAGTATCAACCTTATGCCCTTATCAATATTCCAGAAATTTGGAATTGGTCACTTGAAACCCACTGCAGTGACATTGCAACTGGCGGATAGATCTTTAGCGTAACCTGAAGGACAAATCAAATATGTTCTCGTCCATGTACATAAGTTTGTGTTCCCAGAAGATTTCATTATTCTTGATTGTGAAGCTGATAAGGAGGTACCCATAATTTTGGGATGCTCTTTTCTTGCTACGAGTCGCACTCTTATAGACATATTCAAGGGGGAGTTAATCACGAGACACAATGATGAACACGTTACCTTTAGTGTCTTTGAAGCAACTCCCTAATTGATGTACTGGACAAATTAATTACGGAAGGATTTAATGAGCGAAGTATAACAACCTTAGAAGAACTTACAGTGACATCTTAAGACAATTTCCTACCTGATTGCGACCACAAGGTGGAAGAAAATATTTTTGAGCTTCGACATGGTTGGTAGTTGGAATCCTTAGATCTAACCAATAGAACGACCCCTGTAGTTAAGCCGTCTATTGAAGAAGCTTCAACTTTGGAGTTGAAATCATTGCCAACACATTTAAAATATGTTTTCCTTGGTGATAATGTTACCCTGCCAGTAATTATCTCCGCAAATCTCAACCCAAGTCAAGAAGAGAAATTAATCAGAATACTGAAGCAACACAAGCGTACCATCGTTTGGAGCATTACGGATATCAGAGGCATTAGTCCCTCTTTTTGCATGCACAAGATAAGGCTGGAGGACGACGGAAATAAGTCCATCGAGCAAAAAGGGAGGTTGAATGAAAAAATAAAGGAAGTAGTGAAAAAAGAGATCATCAAATGGTTGGATGCGGGCATTATTTACCCAATTTTTTATAGTACATGGGTGAGCCCAATCCAATGCGTTCCAAAGAAAAGTTGTATTACGGTGGTAAGTAATGAAAAAAATGAATTAATTCCTACTCGCATTGCTACAAGTTGGCGAGTTTACATGGATTACCACCGTTTGAACACTGCCACAAAAAAATATCTCTTCCCACTTCCTTTCATTGATCAGATGCTAGATAGGCATGCTGGTAAGGCCTATTACTGCTTTCTAGATGGATATTTTGGCTATAACCAGATTACAATTGCACTGGTGGACCAAGCAAAAACAACTTTTACTTGTCCATTTGGTACCTTTACTTTTCGTCGAATGCCATTTGGTTTATGCAAGGCACCGACCACATTTCAAAGGTGCATGATGAAAAAAATTTTCGATATGATTGAAGACTCGTTAGAGGTATTCATGGATGATTTTTCTGTTTATGGTCACACTTTTGATAAATGTGCTAACAATTTAGCTAGAGTTTTGAAGCGATGCGAGGACACTAATCTAGTACTAAACTGGGAAAAATACCATTTCATGGCAATAGAAGGCATTGTCCTTGGACATCGTATCTCATGTCAGGGCATCGAAGTAGACAAGGCAAAGGTGGAAATTATTGAGAAGTTGTCCCCACCTACTAGTGTCAAGGGAATAAGGAGTTTTCTCGGCCACACAAGATTTTATCGATGATTTATCCGAGATTTCTCAAAAATTACAAAACCTCTCTGGTCACTGTTAGAAAATAAAAAGTTTCTGTTTGATGCTACCTGTCTGGAAGCATTTGTAAAAATTAAGCAGCAATTAGTGGAAGCACCTATTGTCGTCACTCTGAATTGGTCACAACCGTTTGAAGTTATGTGTGATCCGAGCAATTATGCACTATGTGCAGTACTTGGGCAGCACAATGACAAGGTATTTCATACAGTATATTATGCTAGCAAAACTCTTACTGAAGCGTAGGTCAATTATACAACTACAAAGAAAGAGTTGTTGGCAGTAGTTTTTGCATTCAACAAGTTTCGTTCGTATCTTGTTGATACAAAAATCATAATATATACTGATCACTCTGCATTGAGATACCTCTTTGTCAAAAAAGATGCCAAACTTAGGCTGATTTGATGGATCCTATTGTTACAAGAATTTGATGTAGAAATTAAAGATCGAAAATGATTAGAAAATTAGGTAGTAGATCACTTATATTTGGGAGTGAAGATGGAAATAATTCACAAATTGTCAACGTATTTCTAGATGAAAAGCTTTTTTCTATCGACGCATCCTTATGGTATGTAGATGTTGTCAATTATTTGGTCTGTGGGAAACTACCACTGAGTGCAATTGGTCACCGAAAGGTAAGATTTCCTCGAGATGCTGCAAAGTATTATTGAATGAGCCATACCTGTTCAAAGTATGCACTGACAATATTATTTGTAGCTGCGTTCCTGAAGAAGAAATGCTTCCTATCTTGAATCATTGCTATGATGCCCTTATGGATATCATTTAGGTGGTGTTGGCACTGCTACAAAGGTCCTTCAGTCAGGATTCTATTGGCCAACATTGTTTCGAGATGCCCATAATTTTGTTCAACAATGTGATAACTATCAGTGCATTGGATCAATATCTCGATGCAATGAGATGCTACAACAGCCTATCATGAAAGTTGAGCTTTTCGATGTTTGGGGTATGAATTTTATGGGACCATTTCCTAATTATTTTGGAAATGTTTATATTTTGGTCACTCTCGATTATGTATTAAAGTGGGTCGAAGCAATTGCTGCCCCTAAAGTTGATGCTCGAACAGTGTTAAAATTCTTTCACACACACATCCTCACACGATTTGACACACCTAGAGCATTAATCAGTAATCAAGACACTTATTTTCATTACAATCAAGTTGCGATAGCATTAAAGTTTTATGGTGTTAAACATCGAATGCAACCACATATCATCCACAAACGAATGACCAAACTAAAGTATTCAATCAAAAAATTAAAACTATCCTTGAAAAGGTGGTAAACCAATCCAGTCACGATTGGACTTTAAGGCTCAATGATGCATTATGGGCGCTTCACATGGCTTACAAAACACCATTAGGAATGTTGCTGTATCTTCTTATTTTTGGTAAATCCTGTCATTTGCCTGTGGAACTTGAGCATAAAGCTATGTGGGCAATTAAGCAAGTGAATATGGGTTATAATGTTACTGGACAAAAGAGATTGTTGGACATTTCTGAATTAGAGGAGATTCGACAAAATGTATACGAGAATGCTGCCATATACAAAGAGAAAACTAAGAGTTGGCACGACAACATTATCTTGCTGACAATTTTCTACAGGTCAGTTAGTACTTTTATTTAATTCACATTTAAAATTGCATCCTGGAAAATTACGCTCCAGATGGTCAGGGCCATTCGAAGTTGTTGAAGCATTTCCTCATGGTGAGGTGACAATTAAAGATTCAAATGACGGGCTCCAATTCAAGGTAAATGGCCAACGATTGAAGCACTATCTCAGCTCAGACGATCACAAGTAGAACGAGACTATTAATATGGTCACATTTTCTTAACATGTCATTACATTTATTCTATTTACTTTTTGGTATTCTATTATATTTCAATTATCTTCTTTAGTTCTTTTGCAAGAATAAAAGATATCCTTTTTATCGACGCTCAGAAAACCCTACTTGTCGACGTAATTTACTTGCTAACTCATCATAGTGAAACGTTTCAGGAAAGAATCACGCCGTCTGATTCACACTATTCCCCAACCATCGGATCGATTTGGAAAAGGATAATCCATGTCATTGCATTTATTGGATGTAGACACAACGTCCTATCCCTACAGTGGAAATCATCACGTCTCTTCATCTTCATCCCCTATAAAATACCCCATTATTTCGATGGTGTTCTCCACAACCACAATCTCCATTGTAGCTGTAAAACTCTCTTTTCTTCAACCTTCCAATTTCCTATAACTTTCACTATCTTTCTATCATACAGACATGGCAAGAACAAGAGGATCAAAAACCCTTCTAAATCAGTCGCTGAATCATCTGCTACGGTGGCTCGTAACACAAAGCAGCTACCATCCAACGAACCAGTACTATTTCTCATAAAAGCTACCAAAAATCGCTTCCACAATAATATGTTGAAGTGTAACTGCCACCAAGAGCAAGGATTCTAGCTGTCACCACTTCTCACGCTGGGAAAGAAAGTCCACTGAACCATCTCGTGCTTGGGGTGGGAAAAGTTTTGTGACCATCTTGAAGGGTATTCTCTGTCCCTTGTTAGGGAATTCTATGCCAATTTTGTTGATAAGGAATAAGAGTTTGTCTTTGTTTGAGTGGGACTGGTGCCCTGGGGTGCTGCACATATAAATACCTTGTATAACATTACTGAGGGGAAAGATGAGCACATTACCTTCCTAGAACAACTAATGGAAGAGGGTGCTGATTTGCTACTAAATGATCTGTGCATTGATGGTGGCATCTAAACTGACAACAACCCTAATAACTATACAATGCATCGTCGCTTCCTGACGATTCAAAGCAAGGTCTGGTTACATTTTATAAACTGCTATGTATTGCATTCTACTCACAGCACCACGGTGATTTTAGATAGAATGTTTCTCATACATTCAATTATTAAAGGTCATCGAATAGATGTCGGTGCAATCCTGCATCAAGAAATTGCAGAAGGTGCAGCAAAGAAAATAGGTATTTTTCCATTCCCATCTCTTATACTGCAATTATGTCGACAGAGGGGTGTTGTGCCTCATGTGGGGGAAGAATTTTTGGAAAATAAGAGACCTATTAATGATGTCTCGGTTGAGCGCATAACGAGGTGGAAGGAGACCCCTTTGGTAAAAGAATCTACACCAAAGAAAGAAAAATGAAAAGCAATGAAGGAAGCAAAACAACCTCATGCCTCCACAGATCCTCAATTATGAAGGAGAATTAAAGAAATCGAGCAGCTAGCTAACAGAATGAGTGTGTGACAAATCAAACTTGTCACTATAGTTGAAGACATGGAGCACACACAAAACTTATTCTATGCCTACACCAAGGCATGGAATACTGCAATTGTCAGCACATTCGTAGTATTAGTAAGAATCCTCTGCCAGAATTCCCAGTGTTCCCTCTATCATCAGGGAGGCAACACCCTCAATTGAGAAAGATGTTTTGGATGAGAAGGATCACTCTGTCGAGTTTCTACAAATGGTCCACATATCTAATGATGAGGACTAGGATGTGAATTCAAAGGTTGTTGAAGATTGCTTCCGCAATATTGCCATCCTTTTTGAAGATGAATTTTCAAATAGTCTAGGAGAAAACATTGCTGTAAAAGAAGCTAATGCTGAAGAGGGCACATGACCATGGAATCTATGGGTATCAAGGAGGAAAAAGAAGAAGAAAAAGAAGTAGGTGAGGAGGAAATTTTTGTAGCGACAAATTTGACTGAAGAATTTGTTACCGTACCTGAAGATGTAGGTACAATTAATGAAGACTTGGCACCATCTACTACAAATTAGGCTGAGGCTATGACAGTCAACAATGAGGAGTTTAATCCTCTGGCTATAGTGCCCTATGTGGTACCCCTTACTGAAATTCAACCTTTTGATGTCACATTCGATGAAGCCAGTGCACAACCACATGTGGAGGAGCAATCCACCAACTCGGTTAAGCTAATAGAAATAAAACAAAAGCGTAAAGATAAGAACAAGCGCAAGGAAGAGCACCACAAGAAGAAGAAAAAGACCAAAGTAGCCACATCTTCGGTTGCACATCATTGAGTTAGTCTTTATTTTTTTCAGTACATAGTTTAGTTGCATATCATGTAGTTATAATTGCATTGCCATCACATTTTAATTATCCCTGCATTTTATTTGTCAACAAATTTGCATTGTAGTTGCATTTCCATGAATATTTGTATATTATTGTCAGCGCATTAGGGACAATGCAGACTTTAAGTTTGGGGGGAAATGTATATAGAATGGAAATGCAATTGCACCCACATTTTTAAGAAATTATTTGTCCTTTTAGTTTAATGAAAGTATGCAAGGTTATGAAAAATATGACTACAATTTTTTTTCATTTGATGCTTAATTCTTGAATTATTTGAGATGCTAATGCGTGAATTGGATGAATGTAATTGAATGTTGTATCCTTCTATTTTTGGATGAATGGTTGAAATTGCATTAGTAATAAATGAGTAGTATCATTATTTGAATCTAGGAATAACTTGCCATCTGCAACTATATATAATTATAACTGCTAATAAAAGACTCTCCAATGTGGGTGGATTATGACTTATCAAGGGGGAACACTCCAATGCAAGTGCTAGAAAAAATATCTAGCCAAAGGCTGTCACTGAAGAGTGTGTGTCGACACAATTACATACTTCTTGGGGGTTTGTTGCACCTAATCGTTACTGCTTAGGAACAAGGGTATAGTAATGCAATGACATCCTTATGTCGTATAAAAGAAAAGAAAGAAAGAAAAATAGATAAAAAGAATATATATATATAGAATAATAAATGTTGTATTGGTCAAGAGGATTTAAGATTTAAAGCATGATGTCAGCATTAGTGAAGTTGCAGTTTTGATTATTCATACCTATAAATTGTTGATGCAATTTTCTATCATACGAATGTAATTTATACATTAGGATCCCAGAGAATTCAAGTTGCTAGAATGATTATTACTTTGACAAGAATTTTTGCTATGACCTTGCTAGCTTTTGTTTACTTGTGGACAAGTAAAAACTAAAGTTTGGGGGTGTGATAGCATTAGAAAAGACCATCAATTTCTCCTTATTTAGAGTATAATTTGTTCCCTTTGTACCATGTTTAGCTTGCATTTTTAGAATTTTATATTTAGTAATTGCATTTTCTAAAATTTCTAAGCTAGTGATATTTGGTGTAATTTTCTTTCATTTTAATATACTTATGCTACTAATGTCACTACATTTAGTTTTAGTATTGCGTGTTAAGATTTTAGTGCAAGGGTCTATCGTAAAAGATCAAAGCAGGAAAGTGTTCAAGGTTGTCGCCACAATTTTAATCCAGAATTGTGCCCAAACATGTTACCGCATGAGCACTTCCAGATTGCACCGGGGATTTTACTATGTGAACATATCCAAAAGTACCAGTGCGTGAGGATATAAAATTTGTTGCAGCAAATTAAAATCTAAATTTACGTCCAGAAATGTCGCGACAACCTGCAATTGCTTACTGCATATATCAAATTTGCGTGATTGTATAGCTAGATTAACTAACTTATACAACTGCAAGGAAGTTAGGTATAAGAGAAGAAGGACACTTGTACTTGGCAATAAAGATAAATACTGAGGAGAGAGAGAAGAGTAGGGGGATTTAGAAGCTGGTGACAAAATCAATTTCATTTCTCATTTTTTCTTAAGCTTGCTTTCATGACAGCTTAATTTCCTAGATGGTGAACTGACTGCGACGAGAAGGCAGTATCTGCTCCTGACGAGGAGTGATTCTAAGTGTGACACAAGAGGAGCATTAGGGAAGAGTTCTAGTAGGCTAGGAATAGAATGCTTGAACTTGTTCTTTATTTCCTATTAAACGCTGATAAATTTTGATAAACTTAATTGTGTATGAAAGTACCTTTGAATTTTAGATCTACTTTGGTTTTGCTCAATTCTTCTTAGATATTTATCTTTAGATTTAATTGCTTGATCATGGAAGTGTTATTGTAGTTGCTGACACTAAAAAGTGCAGTGACAAGTTTAATTAACAAGCAAGACAACGGAAGTTGCTTTAGGTACGAAGGAATTCTGGCCACTTGTTCTTTAATGCATAGCATTGCCAGCACTTGAAGGTGTGGCTAATGTGAGTATTTGGGTCTTTGATAAGCAGGGAAGTCAAAAATAGTGAGGTATCATTAAGCTTAATTGCAACGATAATTTATCTATCATTTACCTTGTGGTCACATTTAGTGATTACCGACTTGTCAAGTCAAGGATCCCCTCATTCCATCATCATTGTTTTACTTCTTTAATTTTCTTAAATTGCATTAAGAAAATATTCTTCAAACATTCATTACATTTTCTTATTAAATTGCCCTAGCATATTGTATTATTGTTTTACAATATTTACTCTGATAGTTTTAATTTTTTTATTTGTGCACTATTTGATTTAATTGCACTGACAATATTCCTTACAAGACCTTTTATTCTAATTCTAATTGCTTCGACAAATATAACATAAATCGCCATCTCTGTGGGATTGATATCTGATAGCTAAACCTATCAACTATACTTGCATCGACAAGTGTTCTCTTTCACAATTATTGTGATGTTCATAGCGCGATTAGCGTCTCAGAGGATTAATCCTTCATGGAAAAAAACAAATTCTGACTCATGGTCAGTAAGATTAGCATAGAACTCACGTACCAAAGATGGAGAATAGCTTCTAGAGTGTTGGGAAAAGGTTTCCCATTTCAGCTTCGTGATGGTCTTGTGGATTTGTTTTCCCAGGTCTTGTTGTTGCGATAGGAGAAAGCCCTATTCTAGTTGACAATTCCTTTTCAGCATGTTCTTCTGAAAATGGTCTTTGGCCGCTTTTATGATGAATATCATAGGATCTTTTGACATGGGAGGCTCTGTTTCACGAACAACTCTTGTAGAGGATGAAAGTTCTGTAATAGATTTGGTTGCTTTCTTCATTTCTCCACGAGTTATGGCCATGGTTTTTGTAAGTAAAGAGGGTTGTAATGCGGAAAGGTGCAAGCTTTAAGAAAGGTTGTGAATAAAAATGGCGTCTTTGTGAATATCACAATCGTCATAAAGGAGGGTGTTTATAGTGAGTGAAAAGAGAAGACGTAAAGGCGTGCTTTTTATGTAACAGAGGAAAGGACATAAAGTCTAACAGATGAAATTCATCCAATAGGAATTACACCCGTTCAAACCAATCTAACGGTTGGGTATCTATTGACGAAACAGTGGGATCTGTTTCCTGATATACACTGATTTTTTGATGGGTCAGCAATTTCAGTACAGACAAATGAGTTGCGTTGACAAGGTGATCCAAATGCATCGACAAAAGAATCGAATTATCTTGCAAAAAATATGAAGTAAAATAAACTTAAGGAAAAACAAAAGAAAATAAAATTACATGATAAAAATTTCAAGAAAGATTAGAAAAATTTGACCAATTTAATGGTATCGTCCTGCTTTTGATCACTATGCCCAAAATAATGTTTCAGCCATTGTCCATTAACTTTAAACTGATTCCTATCATGTTGATCATTAATTGTGACTGCACCATAAGGAAATGCTTCGATAACTTCGAAAGGTCCAGACCAACGTGAGCGTAATTTACATGGGTGCAATTTCAGTCTAGAATTGAATAATAGCACTTGTTGACCAGTAGTAAGTTATCGTTGTAAAATAATTTTATCATGCCGTCATTTGGTCTTTTCCTTGTAAATTGATGCATTCTCATAGGCATTTCACCTAATTTCCTCTAGTTCAGTGATGTCTAATAGCCTCTTCTTTCTATAGCTTCATAATCCATGTTCACTTGCTTAATCGCCCACATTGCCTTGTGCTCCAATTCAATTGAAAAGTGACATGCTTTCCCAAAAACAAGTTGATATGAAAACATCATAAGTGGGTTTTGTATGCTGCCCGCAATGCCCACAAAGCATCATCAAGTCTAAAAGACCAATCTTTTCTTGAAGGGTTTACAACCATCTCAAGAATGTTCTTAATTTGTCAATTGGACACCTCAACTTTTCCGTTGGTTTGCGGATGATAAGTGGTAGTCATTCGATGATTAACTCCATATCTCTTCAATATGGCTGCCACCTGGTTGCAATGGAAATGAGTACCCTGATTGCTGATTAATGCTTTTGGTGTGTCAAAGTAGGTAAGTATATGCTTGTGGAAAAATTTAAGGATTGTCCTTGCATCATCCTTCAAGACTGCAATGGCTTCAACCCACTTTGATACATAGTCAACAGTAACTAGAATATAGACATTTCCAAATGAGCGTGGGAATGGTCCCATAAAATCCATACCCTAAACATCGAAAACTTCAACCTTCACAATTGAATGTTGTAACATTTCATTACGTCGAGATACAGAAATAGGGAGCTGACATTGATTACATTGAGTCACAAAGTTGTAGGCGTCCTTAAATAGTGAAGGCTAGTAGAATCCTGATTGAAGAACCTTATCAGCGATTCTCATTCCACCAAAGTGACCTTAATAAGGATTATCGTGACAATGCTTCAGGACTGAAAACATTTCTTCTTCCAGAACACATAACCGAATGATATTGTCATTGTATACTTTGAATAAATACAGCACATTCCAATGGAATTTCACTATTTCACGAAGAAATCTTTCTTTCTTGTGGCCTGTGACACCCAAGGGTAGTTTTCCACATACCGAATAATTAACTATATCCGTATACCAAGGGGTTGCATCGACAGCTAACAACTTCTCATTTGAAAATGCATCGACAATCTGAAGTATGTTTCCATCTTCACTTCCAACTTCCAAACAAGACAGGTGGTTTGTAACTTGGTTTTCTAAATCCTTGTGGTCTTTGATCTCTATATCAAATTCTTCCAACAATAGGATCTAGCGTATCAGTCGTGGTTTTGCATTCTTCTTCACAAAAAATATCTCAACGCTGAGTGATCAGTAAATACAGTAACCTTTGCACCGACAAGGTATGAGAAAATTTTATCGAAAGTAAAGACTACAGCCAACAATTCTTTCTCTTTAATTGTGTAATTAATTTCAGCCTCTATAAGAATCTTGACGACATAATAGATGGCGTGAAATATTTTTCCCTTGCATTGTCCTAAGACAGCACCTGCAGCAAAACTGCTTGCATCACACATAACTTCAAACGGTTTAGACCAATCTGGTGCAATGACAATGGGTGCATTAACAAGCTGCTTCCTCATGTGACTAAATGCATCCAAACATGCATTGTCAAAGAGGAATTTTTTATTTTGTTCTAGCATTGAGCATAGGGGTTTTGCAATTCTGGAAAAATCTTGAATAAATCAAGAATAAAACCCTGCATGCCTAAGAAAACTACGGATACCCTTCACATTTGTCGGTCGAGGTAACTTCTCAATGATTTCCACCTTAGCTCTGTCCACTTCAATGGCTTGACTGGAAATACGATGACCTAAGACAATGCCTTCAGTTGCCATGAAGTGACATTTTTCCTAATTTATTACCAAATGTGTGTCTTCACATTGCTTCAAGACTATATCCAGATTGTCAGCGCATTGATCAAAATTATTCCCATAGACTAAGAAATCATCCATGAAGACCTCTAAAGAAACTTCGATCATATCCGAGAATATTGCCATCATGCACCTTTGAAATGTGACTGGTACGTTACAAAGACCAAACACATACAGTAAAAAGAAAAAGTACCAAAGGGGTAAGTAAAAGTTGTTTTTGCTTGATCCTCCGACACAATAGTAATTTGATTGTGGCTAGAATAACCCTGTAGAAAGCAATATTAGGCTTTTCCAGTAAGCCTATCCAACATCTGGTCAATGAAGGGAAGTGGAAAGTGGTCCTTCATTATGACTGCATTAAGTTTGCGATAATCCATTCTTACTCGCCAACCCATAGGAATGCGTGTAGGAATTAGCTCATCTTTGTCATTACATACCAAGTGATACCCCTCTTCTTCATAACGTATTGCATCGGACTTACCCAATTACTATAAGAAATAGGTTAAATAATGCCCACATGAAGCCACTTTATAATCTCCTTTTTAACAACTTCCTTCATCTTCTCGTTCAATCTTCTTTGTTGCTCGATCGATAGCTTTCCTTCATCTTCCAACTTGATTTTGTGCATGCAAAAAGATTGACTAATGCCTCGAATGTCGGTAACACTCCAAGAAATAGCTTGTTTATGTTGCTTAAGAATATGGATTAATTTCTTTTATTGAGTTGCATCCAGTGTTGTGGAGATAATATTTGGGAGAGTATTGTTGTCTCCAAGAAAGACATAGTTAAGATAAGCAGGTAGTGGCTTCAATTCTACAGTAGGGGCTTCTTTAATAGATGGCTTAAAAATTGGAGTCGTTCTGTTGGCTAAGTCCAAAGATTCAATCTGCCATGCATGCTTGAAATCAATGTTATTAGCTTTAACCATGTTGTCACAATCAGCTAAAAATTCATAATCAGATGTCATCGCAAATTCTTCAAAAAGTAATGTGCTTTGGTCATTGAATTCTTCCGTAATTAAATCATCCAACACATCAACAATATGACATTCTTCTTTATCCTTGCATTGAAAAGATTCAAAAACACTAAAGGTAACATGGTCGTCATTGTGTCGCATGTTCAACTCGCTTTTGTATACATCGATGAGAGTGCGTCTGGTAGCTACAAATGGTCGTCCCAAGATTATAGGAACTTCCTTATCTACATCGCAGTCAAGTATAATGAAATCAGCTAGAAAAACGAACTTATCCACACGAACTAAAATGTCTTCGATCTACCCTTCAGGTTGAGCCAAGGATCGATCTGCTATTTGCAATGTCACTGCAGTGGGTTTCTTATGAATAATTTGCAACTTTCTAAAAGTAGACAGTGGCATGAGGTTGATGTTAACTCCCAAATCGTATAAAGCTTCACCCAAATTACGATTTCCAATTGAATAGACGATAGTAAAGCTCCGAGGATCTTTCATTTTGTGTGGCAATTTATTTGTCAACACAACACTATAGCCTTCTGTGACTGTAATAGTTTCAATTTCAATAAGCTTTTTCTTCTTGGAAAAGAGCTCCTTCATAAATTCCCCAAAACTAATAATTTGCACAGAAGCATCCACTAAAGGAATATTATCATGTAGTTGCTTCAGTGTGTTCAAAAACTACTGATACTACTTATCATGCTCATTTTCTTTGAATCATTATGGAAAAGGCAAAGCCAAAGATACATCAAATTGTGCAGACACCTTTGGTTGTGTCGTCATTTTCGAAGGTTAGACATTAGGCATAGGAGTGACAATTTGTGGAACTTCCTTGTCTGGTGCATCGACAAATCCTTCAAATTCATCTTTCTCACCATAGGTCACGTCATTAGTGGCTTGAGGTGCTGCAGTAGAGTCGATGGTCGGCTTGCCTATTTGTTTACCACTCCTAATAGTGATAACTTTGCAATGCTCTTTCCCCTTCAAATTTGGATTTTTCATGTCACTAAGAAGTGTGCCTGGTGATCGAGTGTTTAGATTTGAAGCAATTTGTCCCAATTGTGCCTCCAATGCCTGAATATAAGATGAATTCCCTTGCACAATAGCTTCCGTGCGAGTGATATGCTCCAACATTAAAACTTCAAGTGATTCTAACGGATCAAACATGGAAGCTTACGTATACTATTGTTGCCTATTTCCTTAAACATTATGATTTTGCACTGCAGATTGTTGTGGCTGCATCTGGCTTTGTTATGGATGCATTTGAGTCTATTGATTATAATTCAGCTGTTATGGATTGTAATTCTCTTGTCTTGGGTTATAAGTTCCTTGATTAGATGAATTCCCATATCAGAATGTCGCAACATTTTGTCCAACATTCTGCGTTCCCCAAGACTACTAATTGCATTCAAAATAAATATAAAAGTTACCATAAGAATTACCACGGATGTTACTAACATTGAAGGCATTCTCTTCAAGTTGTGGATAGTCTTCATAGTTGTGGTTGTCAACACAAATCTCACAACAAAACATATGCACATCAACTTGTTGAGCGACTTGTACAGGTGCAATGTCACTTGTCCCCTTCATATTTTTTATCATATTTGCGAGAGAAGAAACTTGAGCACTGAGTGCAGATATTGCATCCAATTCAATAACTCTCGGATTAGCTTTTACTTGTGCAGCTTTAGAGATAGGGTACTAATTATTATTCAGAGCAATTCTCTCAAGAATTTGCACAGCTTCATCATAAGTACAATCCAACAAAGGTCCATTGGTTGATATGTCGACAAGATTTATTGTTTGTAAATTCAACTCATTATAGAAAATTTTAATCTATGTTTCCCGTTGAATGTCATGCATGGGGCAACGTCGAAGCAAAGATTTATAACGCTCTCATGTAGTGTGTAGATTCTCATCATCCAGTTGATGATAAGCTATAATATCATTTCGAAGACGAGCATTCATTGTGGGCGGATTAAAACGCAAAATAAACTGTGTTGCGAGTGCATTCCATGAAGTAATTGAGCCAACAGGTAGACCAAGGAACCAAGTACGAGCTCTTCCTTGTAATGAATAAGGAAACAACTATATTTTCAAATCATCATCAGGAATGCCTTGTTGACTAAAGGAAGCACAAATCAATAAGAATGACTTGAGATGTTCTCGCGTATCTTCATGTGGCAATCCAGTATATTGCCCATTAGTATTCAACATTTGGAACATTACTGGATTGAGTTCGAAGTTCCCAGCTTGGATTACTGGCCTAACAACTCCAGGTTGCAAATCATCCAGAACAGGTACGACAAAATCTTGAATCGTCCTATTTAGTATTTGATCGTCTTATGGCAACGGTGGATTATTAACATTTTGTGGCCTATCAGAGGTATAACATGATATTATTACTGCATCGGTGGTATGGCTACATCAATTCGCGGTAAAGCCATATTTCTTTGTTCTTAACGCCTTCTTCGAATAGTTCTTTAAATTTTTGGGTCCAAACCAATAATAAACTCCAAATTATTTCAGATAATAAAACACCTAAAAGAAAATGTGACAATAACAACAAAAAGAAAACAAGTTCGTAACAACTAAAGGTTAAATAATAAAGATAAAGTGCAAAAACAAAAATAAACATCAAACAAACGCAATCCTCGACGATGGGGTTAAAACTTGATCAGTTGTAAACATCATAGCAATAATGTGCAAGCGTACACTATTGATGCAAGTATAATAGACAGATGTGAATCTATCAGGCATCGATCCCACGAGGATGGATGTTTGTTGTCTATTAATGTCGATGCAATGAATAAGTAAATGTGATAAAATTGTGAGAGTGATTGTCGAAGAAATAATGTGAAATTAAAAACAAAATGCGATAATAATAAAATGGGGTCCTCGACATGAATAGTCAACAGAATACTAAGTGTGGCTCACAAGGTTTTAAAGAATAGGCGATTGTCGCTACAATAAGGTACAATGAATGTCTTACCAAACTTGGTTTCTCTATTCGATCTAAGATTTAAACATGCACACTCACTCGACCTTCCGATGATGGCAATGTAACACATTTAAAAACAAGTGGATCAAATTCTCTAATCCCCAAGCAACTTCCGTTGTCTTGCTTGTTAGTCTAAACTGTCACTGCACCTTTTAGTGATAGTGACTGCAATAACACTTCCATGGTCAAAAAATTCAAACCCAAAGATTAAATAGGAGAAGCAAGATTGAATAAGATGTCATTTTGTCTAGAAATCAATTGTACTTCCATACAAACATGAAATAAATGGTAATCACCAACGTTTTAGAAAATAAATGCAAAAGAGCAAATGGAGAATACTATTCTAGGCTACTAAACTTGCTCTCTCTTACTCCCCCCTTGTGTCGCACTTAAGGCTCCTCGTCAGGAGTAGATCTACCTCCTTCTTCACGTTAGTTCACCCTTTAGAAGTTTAAACTTCCATAGCCGCAAGCTTCAAAGATGGATTCAAGAAAAATAATCATCGAAAAAAAATCCTCTTTTCTCTCTCCCCTCATGAGTATTTATCGTTAGTTGAGCTGTACAAGTGTCTTTTCCTCCAAATCTAGCAGTCTATGGTTGTACCAATTAGTTACACCAAACTGGGCAGCTCACGCATTTCTGGTTTTACCCGGACAACTATCACAATTCTTGACACAATTCTGGACGCGCTCATGCAGTAACCTCCTTGACATATTCGTGCAATGACAATTCTGGACATGCTCATACAGTGACATTAGTAGTAAAATATGACACAATTAAAAGTAACTAGGCTAAAGCCTATTGAGTTAAAAAATGCAATATGCTAAACTAAAAAATGCTAAAATATGTGCTAAGGATGACTAAATGGGAACAACTTAAACAATAAGTAGGGAGAAATCAATATTTCTTTCTAGTACTATCATATTCCTATGGCCTTACTTGTATTTCATTGGTTTGTAACTCATCTATCTTTTTGGTTATTTTGACTGTTTTGATATACGATGACGTTGGAGCTCTACATATTGTGTATAACTACTTTTATTACTTTTTTCAGTTTATCTATGTATGGTATTTTCTCTCATATAAAATATATTTTAATGTTTTAAACTAATTAAAAATTTTGTTAGGTTTCTTCGGTGACCAGATGTAGCGCCTTAGACTTCGTATACTCCCTATTCGAGATTAAAGTGATACATTTAGTGGTATTAGAGCTTAAGTTTAATCGGTTTTAGGACTAGTTGGTCAGTCGTAGTAAGGTGTCGATGAATACATGCCCCTAAGTTTAAGAGTGTACTCTTCTAAGACTAGCAGTCTGATTATGCTTTCTCTTTTCTATTTCGATTTTTTATTCGACATGATCGATGATTCATATCGTAGTCATGAGGATAGGGAGGAGAGTCGCACTTCTCCGATGGATGATATGGGGGATGTGTTTGTCCCGAACACCTACGACTTTAACATTCCAATGAGTCCAAGCGTGGATGAGGCAACTTACTTCTAGAATCTTAATTTTATACTGCAATGGATCATTTGAGCGATCTCAAGGGTTTAGCCTACTTCACCAACTCCACTACCACTTGTCATTCTACAGGAGACTCCGAGAGAGAGATTTCGCATATGTAAGACGAAGGCTTTTGTGGCACCAGTGAGGATGACTCGATAACTGTTGGTCAGTGGTTGAGGGACATACTGAGGACTTTGAGGCCGCTCCATTTTACCCCTAATGGTAACTTAGAGTGTATCATCTCATTGTTGAAGGGTGATGCATATCATTGGTGAGAGACAATCGAAATAGCTTTATAGCCAGAGCAGCCAAAGCGAGATCAATTCTTGTTCGAGTTCCGAGGGAAGTACATCAGTTAGGTGCATATGGATAACTTGAGGATGTAGTTTTCACGATTTTTTCGTACAGGTCAATCGATCCGTGTATGAGTACGAGAAAGGTATTCCTATTGAGGAGTTAGATGTTGGGGTTTGAGTATCTAGCCTATTAGGACTTGATGTGCTAGTGGATAAGGTGTATCAGAGATGTCCAATTGAGATTCAAAGTTAGCTATTTTTGGAAAACTTGATGAACTTACCCTTTCGAGAGTTTGATGTAATTTTGGGTATGGGTTGGTTGACCGAGCATGATGTAAATTAAGATATAGAGCGAGGCAACTTAAGCTCTGTGGGTTTGACGGAATTAGAGTCTTAATGACTAATGAGATTAGTGAATGCTCACCCCGTGTCATTTTTGCGACTGTAGCTCGAAGGTTTATTAGTATAGCTTGCAAACCATTCTTAGCTCGTGTAATGGATACAAGGGACCAAAGTCTAGTAATCGATGCCTTACGAATTGTGAGGAAGTTTTCAGATGTTTTTCCATAAGAGTTGTCTAGATTTCCCCTAGACAGTGAGTTAAAGTTTGGGATCAAGGTTTTGCCTGGTACGAATCCGGTATCTATTACCTCGTATCTCATGGGACCGACTTAGTTGAAAGAATTAAAGACTCAATTGCTAAAATTGCTTGAGCGCGAATTTATACGCCCTAGTGTGTTACCATGAAGAGCACCAGTGTTATTTGTTCGAAAGAAGGATGGGTTAATAAGATTGTGCATTGATTATCATTAGCTTAATAACATGATAATGAAGAATAAGTACCCACTTTTGAAGATTGATGACATGTTTGACCAGTTGAGAGGTGCTTTCATGCTTTCTAAGATTGATTTGAGATCGGGGTACCATCAATTAAAAGTTGAGGAGGATATCCCGAAGATAGCTTTTAGGACTAGATACGACCATTATGAGTTCTTGGTGATGTCGTTTAGGCTTACAAATGCTCCAGCAACCTTCTTGGATTTGATGAACTGTATCTTTCAACGCTACTTAGATTAGTTTGTGATGGTCTTCATTGATGATAAATTCGTATATTTACGATCTGAGGATGAGCATGATCATCATCTCCTAGTTGTGCTTCAGACCCTTCGAGAGAGACAACTTTTTGCCAAATCCAATAAGTGTGAATTTTGGCTTTTTGGGGTGGCCTTTTTGCATCACATTGTCATGAAAGAAGGTATTCGAGTTAATCCGTAGAAGATTCAGGCAGTGGTGTATTTGAAGCCACCGCGTAATGTTTCTGGAGTTCATAGTTTTTTTAGCCTCACCGGGTATTATTGACAGTTTGTTAAAGGTTTTTCGATGATTGCTTCTCCGTTGAACAAGTTGCTACAAAAGAGATTTCCATTTGGGTGGAATGAGAAACGCCAATAGAGTTTTGATCAACTTAAGACAATTTTGACAGAGGCACCAATTTTGACCTAGTTAGAGTCAAGTAAGGACTGTATAGTGTTCAATGATGCGTCCTTGATGCACTTGGTTGTGTTCTCATGTAGGAAGGTAAGGTAGTCGCTTATTCATCTAGGCAGCTTATGCTGCATGAGCGTAACTACCTTACCCATGATTTGGAGTTAGCAGCAGTGGTTTCACATTAAAGATTTTGAGGCACTATCTCTTTGGGTAGAAGTGTTATATATCTATATCGACCACAAGAATCTTAAGTATCTGCTCACCTAAAAGGAGCTAAATTTTATGCAATATAGATGGATCGAGCTGCTTAAGGACTATGAATGCATCATTGACCACCATTTGTGTAAAGCTAATGTGGTAGCTGATGCATTGAGTCGTAAACTAGTTACAACGTTATGAGTGATGTTTGTGAGTTTGAGCTTATAAGAGCATGGTGGTTTATTAACTGAGCTTCAGGTTGAACCAATGTTGGTGTGAGAGGTAAAAGTGGCGTAGAAGTCTGATGATAGTTTGGTCATCAGAGCTGCTAGGGTGAGGCAAGGAGAAGCATCAGGCTACGAATTGCAAGACGGCGATGTATTGTATTTAAGAGGATGACTTTGTGTTCCAGCAAGTGAGCTGAGGGATAAGATACTTCATGAGGCACATAGTAGTCCGTTTACTATACACCTAGGTAGTAACAAGACGTATCAGGAACTTCATCCTTTTTGTAGGTGGCCAAGGATGAAGAGAGATGTGTCAGAGTTTGTGACTTGCTGCTTAGCTTGTCAATAGGTGAATAGAGAGCATTAAGTTCCATCAGGTCCTCTTTAGCCTATCAAGATTCCACAATGGAAATGGGATAGAATAACTATGGATTTTGTGACTAGGTTACCTATGTCTCGGTGCAGACACGACGTAATTTATGTAATCATGGAAAGATTGACGAAGACTGCACATTTTTGCCAGTGCGCATGGACTTCACTCTCGATAGGTTGGCCAAATTGTATATTGATGAGATACTAAGCCTTCTCGTGGTGCTGACTTCGATTATTTCAAACAGAGATCTGCGATTCACTACAAGATTTTTGTGAGCCCTTCAAGTGGCATTTGGTACTCGCCTGCACTTAATTACTGCTTTTCATCCATATATTGATGGTCAGTCAGAGCAAGTCATTTAGATTCTCGAGGATATGCTTCATTGTTGTATCATTGAGTTTGAGTTGATCAGTTTGTTTGAGGATAAGGAGATAGAGTTTACGGTGGGCGACAACATCTTCCTTAAGGTTTCACCTTGGAAGAAAGTTTTGCGCTTCGGACGCAAAGGGAAATTGAGTCCCAGGTTCATTGGACCTTATGAAGTTCTTTAAAGACTTGGACCAGTGGCATATCGGTTATCCTTATCGCTAGAGTTGGAGCATATTCGTAATGTGTTTCACTTGTCCATGCTAGAGTCGATTCAGATTTTGACTAGAGATATCAAAGAGCTTACGAACAAGAAGATCCCCTTAGTGAAGGTCCTGTGCAAGAATCACGGAGTTGAGGAGTTGACATGGGAGCTAGAGGAGTCCATGAAATTACAGTATTTGAACCTTTTTTATTCAAGTAAATTTCGAGGACGAAATTTCTTTTAAGGAGGGGAGAGTTGTAATGGTCGGAATTCTCAAGTCAATGTCTGAGCATTAACCCAAGTTAGCGATGGATAAATTTATTTAAGGATTGTGTTTTTGGAATTAATATGGGTGGATTTTGGACATTTTTATAAGAAATTAAGGATGTTGAGAAGCTTGTGTGAAGTGGAGGAAAGGTGGATGGCTAATATGGTGATTTTACCATTTTGGGAATAAAATTCTTCTCCCAATTAATGGAAAAGATTGTTCGGCAGATTAATGGTGATGGATAAATTTGACTTGTCCCCTTTTTTCCTTATAGTATAATCACCCTATTTTTCTTTCTTTTTATTCATTTCTATAGCTTCTATAACACACTTCTTTCTACATTTCTTCATTCTATTTTTCTTTTCTTCTTCCATCTGTTTTCCTTAGCAAGACATGTAGAGAGAAAGAGATTTGAATGAGTTTTCTCACCATTTTCATCCTCCAAATTTCAAATAAGGTAAGGGTCTTGATTTAACCTTTGAAAGTTTCATGGAAAAATCTATGTTCTTTAAGGATGAAGGTGGAAGTTATTGGGTGTTTGTGGGGGTTTGAGTTTGAGGAAGTCTCTACCTATCTTCTCATATTTTTATTGAATGCATGTATTTTTTCATCCTATAGACCCATATTTTTGTGGGAAATCTTGTGTGGTGCATGATTATTTGTTAAAAAGGGTAGTGAATCTTCTAAAGCTATGGGTAACGGCAATGTGGTGGAGAGCTAAACAAGAAGCTTTATTGGTGTTCTTCCATCAAGGTGGCACCCTCTAACTCTCTTATGCTTCTTGATAAGTCATAAATATAATGTGTGTGATAATGTATGCTTTTTGTATGGTCTTTAGGTGGAAATCATGTTTGGATGATTAAAATGAAGCTAAAAACTTAGTTGTGAAATCTGCTAGAAACAAATTATTACATGAGCAGTGAGTATGAAAATTCTCCACAAATTTTGTAAAAATAATTAGGAAGTGATCTATACATCATTGGAACCATGAGTCAATTTAGTTTTTTTTAGAACAAATGGAGATTGATTTCAATTTTTAGTTTAAAAGATATGAATTTTTGAATGTTGAAAGGTCATAAAAATATGGCAGCAAAATTCTTATACAAAAGATTTAGTAGTGACTTTGAAAAATCACCAAAAATTGCACAAGATAGAATAGGAAGTGAGCCTTATATCTATATAATCATACGGAAGTATAGTTTTGTTTAAAACAAATGGTGCTCGATTTTGAGTTATTAATTTTTCAATGAGAATAAGTGTTAATGTCAAGGCAATAGTCTGCCATATTTCATTATTTAATATTTTAGCCGGAATGATAAGCAAGTTGAAATAAGTATGTAACTAGAATTTCATGGTTTTATATTTGTGATTATATGTTTGATGTTTTGTTTACACTCAACCTTCGGGCTCTAACCTAACTAGCGGCCATGAGTGGCACGGGACTATTCGGATACCCGATTATTTGATCACATGTGCAATCTAACAAGTTTGACAAGTTTGATATGCAAGGGATTTGATTTTGTAGATTGAGATGACTTATGACTTCATTATTCAATACTCATGTCATGCTTTTATGTATATATTTGATTTACATGCTTATATAAATGAATTGCTTAAAGTATTGTAGATTAGTTTTGTACCACTGAGCATGTAAAGCTCAACCTTCGAACGGAAATCATTTTCAGATTAGTAGACTTTTATTTGTGTCCGAGGAGCATCATCGACAAGGGACTTTCAGCATCACATTCAGAGTACAGTACCTTATCTGTTGGAGAGCATTGTATTCATAGGGCCTTGTATTTTGTGGGTATGTAACTCATTTATTGTTTTGGTTATTTTGACTATTTTGATATACGATGACATTGGAGCTCCACATATTTTGTATAACTACTTTTATTACTATTTTCAATATATCTATGTATGATATTTTCTCTTATATAAAATTTATTTCAATGTTTTAAATTATTTGAAAATTTTGTTCGGTTGCTCCAGTGACCCGATGTAGCGCCTTAGTCTTTGGATACTCTATATTCGAGATTAGGGTGTTAGATTTAGGGTTTAGGTTTGAATTTAGGGGTTAAAGAGTTTAAAATTATAGGTTTGGGGTTTAAGGTTCAATATTTAAGGGTTTGGGGTCATGAGTTATGAGTTTATAGTTCATGATTTAATGTTCAATTTTAGGGTTTGAGGTGATGTGTTTGGAGTTTGGGGTTTTTGATTCTATGTTTTGGGTTTAGGATTCGGGATTCTAGGTTCAAGGTTCATTGTAAAAAAAATACAAAAAGGATGTGTTAATGACATTGAAAAAGTTGTTGAAATATAATTAAATAATTGGAAAAGTAGCATGAATAATGTGTTGACAAGGATCCATAATATTATTTCTCTATGGATTAGTGTATAATAATAATTTCATGTGTCTAAAATTTGATGATGTGAACAAATTTTATTGGTTCCTAAAAATCTTAGTTTTTAGGATAGTTATTCCTATATTCTTTTTTTTTGGGGTGAATAAAATACAAGGAACTAGATTAAGCTAACTCCTCCAATGGAGGGTCTTCAAATAGTCTAAGGCCTGTTCTTCTGTCACGCACCAACTTGACAAGACTATGCACAAGAACATTTTCCACTCCAAGGATGTGCTGAATCTTCCAATGATCTACCTTGAGTAGGAGCTGATGAATTCTTTTGATTAGGGTGGAATTAAAATTGTCAGAGGATCTTTCTTGGATTACTTTGACAGCTTCGAGGCAATCTGATTGAATTAAAACTCTATCGAAGCTTCCTAAGTATTTGCCAAAGCCAATAATCCAGCCCCATTACGATCTCTCACTTGACCTCCGACCGCAGCGAAACCTTCCTCAGACCTGACTGACCCATCTGTGTTTAATCTGATCCAATTACCATCAACAGAAGAAATACCATCCGACGTAGGCTTTTTAAGAGAAGGAGATTTTGACGTTAACGTTGAGATATATTAACTTGCCCAACTGAGAAAAACTTTGATTGAATCATTTGAGCTCTAAGAGATAACTTGAAAGATGAACATGTTACGAATTTTTGAAATGTGCCAAGTAATGATTCCAAATAAGCATGACCAATCTGAAACACCCATGCTCGAAACCTTATCGTCATGAGGATATCCTGACGACCAATCAAGAAATGAACCAGAGTAGAAGCTAGACAAACTTCCAAGAGAAATGATTTTGTCCCAAATATCTGTTGCCGCAGGACAATCTCATAAGACATACATTTTCTTCCAAAAACATGACCACACAAACCACAGACACTACTATCACTAATCTTTTCACCCTTTTAACTATTTGCAGTTGAATTATTAAATACAAAATGAATTTTCCCTTGAAAAGCGCTACTTATACCTCTTAATGGATTTTCTTATCAAACAACTTGAATTACATAAAGAACAACAAGTAAAATATAGCTACTAAAGAAAATAATTTTATTTTTATTAAGTTTTTTTCTTTATTTATTTGTAGATAACTGTTTATTAATTGAAATGATAACAAGGTTATTGAAATTTATGTTGGGACCGAACAAGTTATAACAAAAACAAGAAGCAAATTAAAGAGAGAAAAAAAACCTAATATTTTTTAATATAATTTGAATAAATTTTATATTTGCATAACCTCGCTCAAAATATAATTTCACTCGATAATTTATTTGATATTGTCAAGATCCGAAAATGGGATTAGAATAATTAAGGTTTGCAAGTGAGTCATTGGTTGCCGTTAGACTTTTATGTTTTTCTTTGCGTTATAAAGACAATGATAAGTTTATTGATTCAGTGGTTAAGTTTTAGTTTTTCCTTTGATCTAGTGCTCGAATTCTCGTGTGTGATTAGTGAAAATTTTTTATTTTGGTTTTAATTCTGGAAAAAAATTAAATTTTATCTTATTCAATTTATTTTTAATTTTTGATTTTTTAATAAAAAAATTCCCACAATTCCCTCTCATGTTCCCACCCCTTCTCAAAGAAAGTTTCTGTTCATTTTTTTTTCCCAATTTTCAGATTTTTGGCTCTCTTGCTACTACATTTTTCTTTTCTCCACCATTTATTTTGTGTTTAATTTCTTTACTTTGTTCTCCCTACTGCTATTCTCGACATTATAGTAGTTTTGATCCGTCTCTCTGGTCTCGATTGTTCTTCGGTATTTTTTGTTGATCGATGCTTAGCATACATCAAACATGAAGAGATTTCAGTAGCTTAGAGGAAACAAATTATTTTGAGACATTTTATTGTACAAGTGTCATGTTTATTATTTTTTTTATGATGTAATTCAATCAAATTTAGAGGTTGACTTAGTGCTTGATGATAGCTACAATTAAGTTCAATTTCTATATAATTTCCCATGCTTTGTACTGTTGAAAATCTGCTTATGTCATGCATATTTGGACCATACTCTATGGTTCCTATTAATAAACTTTTGTATACCATAGTTTGAAATGAATGAAAATATCATCAGTTCATGTTTTACATTCAATTTTCTGCTTCTTTTCTTTGGCATTTTTTCTTACAAAACCATTAACTCTTCTCCAAGAAATCAAAGATTTTGCTTCAAGTTATTGTCTGTTGCATATCAATAGCTTTTGTTTGCTCTTACAATTGGCATAAGAGCCATCTTCTTAAAGGGACCAGCCACTTGTTTTGTTCAAGAACTCACTCATGTCTTCAACGAGTTTCTCTCCAACACTACCACCATAGTTCAATGGTGAGAACTACCACATTTGGGTAGTAAAAATGAAGACTTACCTGTAGGCATTTGACTTATGGGAAGCGGTAAATGCTGATGTCGAGCCACCACCTTTGAGAGCTAACCCAACTGTAGCTCGGATAAGGCAACACTCTGATGACAGAGCCAAGAGATACAAGTCAATGTCATGCCTTCAAAATTGTGTTTTAGAAGTGATCTTCACAAGGATCATGGCTTGTGAGACACCTAAGCAAGTCTGGGACAAGTTGAAGGAGGAGTTTCAGGGTACAGAGAAGATCAGGTAGCAGCAGCTCATTAACCTTAGGAGAGACTTTGGGAATTTGAAGATGAGGGAGTCTGAAATAGTGAAGGAGTATGTAGGAAGAGTCATTGCTGTTGTAAACAGTATTAAGCTCCTTGGAGAGCAGTTTGCTGAGAGTAGGATAATTGAGAAGGTTATAGAAACCTTGCTAGAGAGGTATGAAGCAAAAATTTCTTCATTAGAGGACTTTAGAGATCTGACCAGTATCACTTTCACTGAATTGGTCAATGCCTTCTATGCTCAATAGCAAAGAAGAGCAAGTAGGCAGGTGGAACACCATGAAGGTATATTTTAGGCCAAGGGAAAGTCAGTATCAACCTCTTCCAACCACAAAGGGAAGAAACCTTGGCAAAGTAACAAAGACAGGCCAAAGAGAGATGGGATGAAGAAAAATTACCCTCCATGCTCACATTGCAAGAAAATAACTCATTTTGAAGCTTACTACTGGTACAGACCAGATGTTTAGTGTAAAAGCTACAAGAAAATGGGGCATGTAGAAAAGTGTGTAGGAATAAGAAGCAACAACAGTCACAGCAACTTGAAGTTAAGGCTCAGGTAGCAGATGAAGCTGAAGTTCAAGAGGAGTAAGCATTTACAGCATCCTGTTTAGCTATCAGAAAAAGGGTTGCCAAAGGATGGTTGTTGGATAGTGGTTACACAACCTAAATGACACCTAATGCTGCCATTTTCAAGCAGATTGACAAGGGTTTCAACACTAAAGTCAGAATTAGGAATGGCCAGTATATCAAGGCTGAAGGAAGGGGTGATGTTTTCATCAGCACACTCTCAGGAACTAAGCTTCTTTCAAATGTACTCTTAGTGCCTGATATTGATAGAAATTTGTTGAGACTAACTCAGTTGATTGAGAAGGGATACTCAGTTGTGTTTAAAAACAATGAATGCTCCATTTGTGATCCAAGTGGATCTAAATTAATAACAGTCACAATGATTGATAGGAGCTTCATAGTGGACTGGAAACCAGATTCAAATGTTGCTTATGCTTCTGTTACTGATAAGTCAATGCTATGGCACAAAAGATTGGGGCATGTGAGTAATAAGTCATTGGTTCATATGTCTAAGGGATAGTTAGTTTAGAATTTCACCAATGTGGTTAAGCACCAAGAAGTCTGTGATGTGTGACAAATGGGAAAGCAGTCAAGGCTTCCATTCCCAGCCAACAAAGCTTGAAGAGCTTCTAAGAAGCTGTAATTGGTGCACATTGATGTTTGTGGACCAATGAGAATTGAATCCCTGAATGGCAGTAGATATTTCATCTTATTTATTGATGATTATTCAATATATTGCTGGATTTACTTTCTTAAACAGAAATAAAAATAGCTTCAGTGTTTTGGAAGTTCAAGGCATTAGTAGAAAATCAGTCAGATTGCAAGCTGAAAGTATTAAGGTCAGATAATGGGACTGAATATACATATGAGATATTTCAGAGGTTTTGTGATGAGTTTGGTGTTGCACATCAAATGTGTACACACCACAAAAAAATGGTGTGAGTGAGAGGAAAAATAGAGCACTCATGGACATGGCCAGGTTCTTACTATTTGAAAGAGATTTACCTAAGATTTTACAAGCAAAAGTAGTTAAAACTACTGTTTATTTACAGAACAGGTTTCTTACTAAAGCCTTGATGGAGAAAACACCTTTTGGGGTGTGGTTTGGCTTCAAGCCCTCAATTGCACACCTAAGGATTTTTGGTTACATCTGTTATGCAGCAGTTCCAGCTGTGAAAAGAGACAAGCTGGATAAAAGAGCACAACCTACAGTCTTTGTTGGTTACAGTAGAGACAAGGAATGATATAGGATGTTGGATCCTTCAACTAATAAAGTCTATGTAAGCAGAGATGTAGTATTTGATGAGGCTTCAACCTGGAATTAGGACAGGTCAGAGGTTGAGTAGGTCAGTTAAGAAGTTGTATCAGATCTACGAAATGATGCTCAAGAAAATCAAGATCTGAACATAGATGATTTCCCTATTAGAGGGACAAGGTTGTGTTGGCTGATGTTTATGAAAGAGCAGATCTGGCCAATGTTGAACCAATCACCTACAATGAAGCTCAAGCATAACAAGGATGGTTGGATGCAATGCAAGATGAAATGACCATGATTAACAAAAATCAAATATCAAAATTGGTTGAAAGGCCAGTTAACAGGAAAGTTATTGAAGTTAAATGGGTCTTTAAGGCCAAGCATAATGTTGATGGCTCCTTAAATAGGCTCAAGGCAAGATTGGTGCTAAAAGGCTTCAGCCAAAGATATGGAGTTGATTATTTTGAGACTTTTGTACCTGTGGCAAAGCTTTACACCTTCAGGTTCTTGTTAGCCTTAGCAACTCAAAACCAACGGAATATTCACGAACTTGATGTGAAGTCAGCATTGTTAAATGGTTTCTGAATGAAGAAATATATATAGAGCAGCCTAAAGGATTTGTAGTTGCTGGAGAAGAAACCAAAGTGTACAAGTTGAAGAAAGCCTTGTATGGCTTAAAATAGGCTCCAAGGGCCTGGTATGAGAGAATTGATAGCTATCTCTCAAGTCTTGATTTTGAAAGAAGTGTCAATGAGCCTACATTGTATGTGAAGAAGATTGGAAATGAAACTACTCTAATAGTTTCATTATATGTTGATGACTTGCTGGTAACTAGAGGAAATGTGGATTATTTGATAGATTTCAAGACTAGGATGCAAGAAGTCTTTGAAATGTCAGACTTAGGGCTTATGTCCTATTTTCTAGGAATGGAGGTCTTTCAAACTAAAGAAGTCATCTTCATAGGACAAAGAGCATTTGCATTAAAGATTTTGAAGAAGTTCTGCATGGAGAACTCCAAACCAATAGCTACTCTTGCTGCTGCAAAGGAAAAGCTATCTAGTAAAGGAAACTATGAAAGGGTTAGTGAAGCTAATTACAGAAATTTAGTAGGATGTTTACTCTACTTGACTGCAACAAGGCCAGACATAGTTTTCACAATAAGTCTTCTATCAAAAGTCATGCACTGCTGCAATTTTTCACATTTGTAGGTAGCAAAAGGGGTTCTCAGGTACATCAAAGGAACTTTGAGTTATGAACTCAAGTTTTTCAAAGTTCAGCACATGAAGATGTATGGATACACTGACTGTGATTGGGGAAGATCTGTGGATATTATGAAAATCACCTCAAGGTACATGTTCACTCTAGGCTCAAATATTTTTTGTTGGAGCTCAAAGAAGCAAACTGTTGTTGCTCAACCCACAGCAGAAGTAGAGTATGTTGTAGCCGCTACAGCTATGAGCCAAGCTATTTGGCTAAGAAAGCTTATGGAAGATTTAAATCTGCACAAAGATGAAGCAACAGAGATTCTATGTGACAATCAGTCTGCTGTTGCAATTGCAAAGAATCCGATGTTTCATGGAAAAACAAAGCATTTTAAGATTAAGTTTCATTTTGTGAGAGAAGCACAACAATGCCATGAAGTTAAACTGATTCATTGCAGTTTTGAAGATCAACTTACAGATATTCTGACTAAACTATTGGTACAGCAAAGTTTAAAGAATTGAGAGCAAAACTTGGAGTTAGCTGCATACAAGCCAAGGAAGAGTGTTAATCGATGGCTTAGCATGCAGCAAACATGAAGAGATTTCAGCAGCTTAGAGGAAACAAATTATTTTTGAGACATTTTGTTGTACAAGTGTCATGTTTATTATTTTTTTTGATGATGTAATTCAGTCAAATTTAGAGGCTGACTTAATGCTTGATGAAAGCTAGAATTAGGTTCAATTTCTATACAATTTCCCATGCTTTGTACTATTGAAAATCTGCTTATGTCATGCAGATTTGGACTACTATGTCATGCAGATTTGGACCATACTCTATGGTTCCTATTAATCAACTTTTGTATATCATAGTTTGAAATGAATGAAAATATCATCAGTTCATGTTTTACATTCAATTTTCTGCTTCTTTTCTTTGGCATTTTTTCTTACAAAACCATTGACTCTTCTCCAATAAATCGAAGCTTTTGCTTCAAGTTATTATTTATTGCATATTAGCAGCTTTTGTTTGCTCCTACATTTTCATTAAATAAGTTGTTGAATCGGGTGTTGTGTAAGTGTCGTCTCTTTGAGTTTTAAATCGGCTTCTTTGATTTGTTTGTGTGGTTTTGACTAAAATTCTTATAGGTTTAGTATGGTTGTGATATTGAGTTTTCAGATTGATAGAGGGGAGGCGAAATTGTCGATATTTGGTACTTTAAAATTGCGTTTTTAGGTGTGCTTCGTAAACATTTGTAGTTAGGGGTGATTTTAATGTTAATCTTTGTGATTTGCAGTAGGCTTTGCTGTGGTTTTTGGACCACACGGGCGCATGCCGCTTAGAAATTAAGTTAATTTTCTTGTCACACAACTTGGGGGTGGGTCACACGGACTAACCACACAACCGTGTGACCCTTATTGGGAAATTTTGTCGATCGCACATGGTCATGTCGTTTAGCCACACATACGTGTCTTTTAGCCACATGGCCTATGCGCACAGTCGTGTATCTCAATCACACGAACATGTCTCTTAGCCACGCGATCGTGTCCTCCTTGCTTCTAAAATCGACAAAGAACTACACAGTCTACTCACACAATCATGTACCTTAGTCACATGGGCGTGTCCCTCAACCACACGGCTGTGTACCCGTTTCACACGATCTGGTCCTATTTTGCATTTTTTTCACATTTTTTCAAATTATCTTGTTTTGGTCTCTGAGTGATGTTTTGCTCATTTAAGCCTCTGTAGGAGTGATTGGGATACTATTTATGTTTGTGGGACGTTTATAAAGAGGCATCTTACTGCTTGAATGTGTTTATGTATATGTATTCATAAGATTTAATTTTGTTATTGGTATGAATATTTATATTAAACTTGGAATATAAAAATGTCTGGATGTGATAATTGGAAATTGTGTATGTTTTTGCTACTTTGTATTTGAGTATGGGTATGTTTGACTCTAATTCTGCTAAATTGATCTGGTTTCAAATATGTTCATTGTTTATGGAAATTGAATATGAGTATGTTTGATTCTGTATATCAATATGCATTTTATTATTTGCATTTATGTCCAAATCAGCTAAAAAAAAGTTCAAAACTCTATTTACAAAACATCCCCTTTATAAATGCTAATGGCATGGGTTTAAATTTTAACATTTACAACTTATAATTATTTATACTATTATTTAAGTGTTTTAATGAGTTGGTGTCACCTTCAATCAGGTCACCAACTCGATAAAAAATTACAGAAATATCTTTTCGTAATTAAAATAGGTTATATTAAAATTATATTATTTAAGGGTATTTTAATCTTTTCATTTTAATAAAAATAAATAAAAATATGAATATAGTGAAAATTGAACTCTTACTAGATAGATTTTATTCGAGTGTTTTACTAAGTTTTTCTTTCTAATATATCTCTTTAACTGATACTTATCGGTACACACTCTCAACAAAAGTAATTTTTTGTTTGTGGAGGAGGTTTTTATATTTTATTTAAGAAGTCGTATTCTTATTTTTTTGGTTCAAATATTATTGTTAAATATTACGCTTTTGGTTATAGATGATGAGATAAATTGCGGAGAAATTAAAAATAACGATAATGGTGAGAAAGTTTTAATATTACAACTGTTTTATTAAAATTAATAGTTCATATATAAATATTTTTTTTTTCATTAAAAATAGTGTAATATGTATTTAAAAATAAATGTATAATAGCGAGGATGAGATGTATGACTTCAAATGTGACTGTTTGCACTTTAATATCTTTCCCTGTTTTTGTTTGTACTTTAGTATCTTTGTATGCACTTTGGTGTTTCTATTTGTACTTCTTCGATGTCTTTGATTAATGCTTTGTTTGTTCTTCGGTGTTCTTGTTTATTATAAATAGTGTGATATATATTTAAAAACAAATGTATAATAGTGAGAATGAGATGAATAATAATGGAAGAAAAAAAGTTGACCATCAAAACATTTAGATTAAAATGTGCATATATAATAAATAATTAAAATTATTAAATTATATTTATGTTAAAAAATATTATTAAAATCTAATATATACACTTATAAGACCAATCTCGTCGACTTATTTTGCTAGATTGGCTGCACTCACTTGCATAATATTGATATGGATTCTCTTTTATTTGTCACATTTGGCCCATCCTCAAAATCCAATAATAAACAAATTAATTACAACGAGAGATTTGGTATTATTATTTCATTACCTATTTTTGATTAATCGTATTAATTATATAATAAAATATAAAATAATATTTGATGCATTGAAACATGTTTAAATATTTCATTCTAAAGCCAACCAACCCGCCATCACTTGGCCCTTCACCATTTCGCCTACTGCAGCCTTTAAGTTGCAATGGAAAACCGAATCATCAATGTTAATTTTGATCCAGCCAGATGTTGGTAATTGCCAATGATTCACCATCATATTCATGCAGGACCATCGCTCAATTTCCCTTTTAAGGTTTAATGATTTTGTCCATGCGCTAGCCGTGGAAATAAGAATGCAGCCGCTCCTACTAGAACAATTAAAGATAAATTCATTCTTGCTTTTCCAAAGAAACCAACTGACAAAGGAGAAGAAAGTAGCCCACTCCCCACCCTCAAACAAATAGTTATCTTCATTTTGAATATTCCTTATCACCCATATTCCAAGAGGTAAGTTAAAGAAAAAACCCAAGTCTTTCTAGGTACAATAGACTTCCACGTAGTCTGTGCAAACCCACAATCCCTTACAGCATAAATTACAAAATTCACCGTACTATTAGGGGTGAGAAAAATTCGATTCAAATCGAAAAATTCGAAAAAATTTCGAATTTCGAATTATTCGAATCGAGTTATTTGAGTTAAACGAATCGAGTTGAATTTTTTTCGAATTTCGAGTTCGAATCGAGTTGAATTTTCGAATAGAAATAATTCGAATAAACCGAATAAAACTATATTATTTTTAATTTTAAATTTATATTACTCCATTTTCTCCCAAAGCTCAAACCATTTATCTTACCCAATTTTTTACCCTAAAGGTTAAAACCCATCCATAAACTAAACCCAAATATTTTTAATTTTTTACCTTTTACCTTACCCAAATATAATTTCGTTCTTACAAAAAACTCATAAACTAAACTCAAAATCAATTTTCTCTTCTTAAAAAAACCTAAATTAAATAAAATTAAACAACACCAAATTAATGTTTTTAATTTCACTCTAACAAATATATTCGATTTGAATTCTATCTCTCGACTCGATTCGTAAAAATTTCAAATCGAGTTAGGATGATGAAATAGGATTCGAAAACTCGATTAACTAAAAAATTTTCCATTTGACTCGATTCGATCGAATGCTTACCCTTACGTGCTACCACATCATTCACAAAACAGATATTGAGATAGACCACGCCTAACTCGCTCATCATTAGTCCGGAGCTTGTCGCGAACAAGCAACCAAAGGAAGACTCTAACCCTCTACGAAGGAACAATCTTCCATAATAGCTTATTTCTCACATTATGTCTTGTACCATTAGGAACAAATAGGTGTTTATACGTTTTTGCAAAAGAAAAATTCCCAGCCGACATCCACTGTCATATAATACGACCAGCACTTGCATACCACAAAGGCGTTTTGCATGTTAGAATATGATCTACCACTTCTCATGGGAGACCTTAATATAACCATTGTGAGTTGCATATACTTTCCGACAAGACAACATTGCAAACCTAAATTGTCTCATCTAGTCTCCATGCCTGATTCCCCTCTAATTATTTTCCCAGATTTTCTCAAACTTTCTCTCTTTCCAAACACCCATTTTCGCTTCTCTTCCCTCACTTCATTCCCGATCTCTATTGGCAACCCACACAATATCCTTGGATTTGTCTTTCACACAGGTCGTATCTAAAAACTCTTTAGAATCCCTCTCTTTGTCTTAGTATAAAAGGGTACCTAAGATTCTCATCAACAGACAGAGTTTTCAACATGACTTCAGCATCGGCAAACAACCTGGCTTTCAAGAGCCTAGAAATAAGGGTCAAGTGATCCTGAAGATGGGGTTTTAAGGAAAGCTGAGATTGGTTATTGGCAACAAAATTGAAGAAACAAAAGCAATTGGAGGCATTAAGATCTAGATTAGAGAGGATATCACGAAAAGTAGAGGCATCAAGGGCATGGAAGGTTTAAGGAAATGGGAGATAATGTTGGGAAGGTGTTGAAAGTGTTTGGGGGAAAAGGTTGAAGTCGAGGATTTCTTAATAGTTTTGAGGGTGTTGAGAAAGTTTTGGAGAGTCATTTGGAGTTGGGGACCCAACTGGATTGCTTGCCATCCTCATCATCTTTTTAAAGAAACTGAAACAGAGACTCTTTACCTTCTTCAACATTTTTTTTATCTCTTTATTTCAGCTAACAGCCAATGGTGTCGTAGTAAAGGCAATGTAAAAGAACGAGGGGAACAAAGCGCAAAAATCTTTGATTCTTTCCTAGAAAATTCTCATATTGCTGACAAAAAAAATTAAAAGCTTCAAATCTCTCTACAACTATAATAATGTAAACAAAAATATCTCAGAATATTAAAGTAAAAAATAAAATAATGAAACTAAAAATCAACGATTTTTTCACGGTGAAATCACATGGAAAGAAATCAATGTCAAAGAGTTGAGGATAGCCAAAAAATTATAATTCAAAGAAAAGTGGAGTTCTTTTTTTTTTTAAATTTCGATGAATCTTTGGAAAACTCGTGAATGAAAGAATAAAATGAGAGAAAATAAATAAATAAATGAGTGGACAGCTAACTGATTTCACTGCTATCTTGTAAAGCAGACCCCATTTTCGGATGAAGAATGTTCTAACCAAGGATATTGTGTGGGTTGCCAAGAGAGACTGGGAATGAAGTGAGAGAAGCAAAGCAAAAAAGGGTGTTTGCAAAGAGAGAATATTTGAGAAAATCTAGGAAAACAATTAGTGGGGAAGAGAGGAAGAAAGAAGATGGAGAAAATGAAAAAAAAATATTTTGATGACATCATCGATGATGTCATTATGCTTATGTGACACGACACATAGGCTATTTTGGTGACCTGACATTTGACTGACGGTCAACTTACTTCGACCATTAAAATTGGGCTAATTTCAGAAAAAACTCATAACGTTGAGAGTGTCAATAAAAAAAAGGTCAAGGGCACAAAACCAAAAGCCCTCAAGCGTTGAGTGTAATTTTTTACAATTATGCCTATTAAAAACTAAGGTACTAATCATGAAAGAAAATACATTCAACCATTAACATAAAGCTTGAGAAAAAGATGAAAGTTTTGATTTTTAATCTAGAAATCTAAAAGGAAATATGAATACGAGAAACTAGTAGCAAAATAAAGAGAAAAAAATGAAAAGCAAAGTTTTTAACAATTGCAAATGAAGAAAATAAACTCTACAACTATGAAGGAAGATGAAAAATAGAAACCCTAGAAAACGGCAGAGAAACTGAAGAAAACCTAGGAGAAAACTATCTAAAACTAAGCCAAAGTGTGTATAATCTCTCCTTAGCCAAATTTGGGTGTTTTTAGAAGAAAAAGAAAACCTTCAAGATTCAGCCTTAACGTCTAGGTCGGGTTAGGGAGGTTACTTTGTGTGGTATCAAAGCCTAATTCAATAACTCATCCTAAAAAAAGGATTTTTGAGTCGACATGCATGTTTTCAAAAAGTGATATTTTTGGAAAAACCTACAATTGTGTTTTAGTTGAAGAATTTTCAAAAATAAAAATAAAAAACTCTGAGACTATGATGTCGTCTTTATTAGTACTTCTACTATCAAACTATAGACAAACACTAGGACTAAACTGCATTAATTTTAGGACTATAGAAATTGAAAATACAAAAAATAACCAGTGTTTGTGTTTTATGAAACTGTAGATAACACTTTTTGTCCTTGGTTCTAAAGAGAGCGGGAATATGTGGAGCATTTGTTTTTTAATTGTAAGTTTATTGAAGGTTTTTTGAGAAGGGTCTTTAATTGGCGGGATGTCGATTGAAGAGCGGTGAGTGATATCTATGATTTTTACTTGTTATGCTACAGTGTGAAGTTGTTGGGTAGGAGTAAATGGCTGTGGTTGATTGCTATAGCAACAGCATCCTAGATAGTTTAGCTCGCTAGGAAAGAGTTGATTTTTGAGAGGAAGGTGATCTTAATGGAAAGGTTGATTTTTCTGTCCAAGATGAGACCTTTATTATGGGTTAGAGTTGCTTTTGATGAATGTATGGTTCAAGAGGGTTTTTGGTGGTTTAGACTAGTAAGTTGTGGGGTTTGCTCAAAGTTTTTAAGGTCTAAAAAGTTGAATTGGAGACATCCACCAATTCGTTGGATAAAGTTTAATGTAAACGGTGTCGTTCTCGAGGAAGCTTCAGGTTGTGGTAGTGTTCTACAAGACAAAAAAGTAGTTGCAAGAGTGATATTTACGGGACCTTGGGTTATAAGGGATGTTAATTCAGTTGAGATCAAGGTTGTCATTATAGCTTTGGGGGTCATTAGGTCAATGGGAGGGAAGCCTTTTGGGTCGATTATAGTGGAAGTTGGCTCAAGGGTAGTGTACAATTGGCTGAGGAATAAGGAATTGAGACCTTGGTCTCTACAAGCAAAGTTCTCTATTATTGATAGGAGGGTTGTCGAGGTGGGAGGGGTTGCTTTCTCTATAGAAGAACAGGTTAATAACGAGTTGGAAATAACATTAGCAAGGGCTGGTCTGAAACGTGAGGAGTGCTTCAAAGCATGATGGATATTTAATTTAGAAAGTAGAGTGGTTGGTTGTGCTTTTTCTTAAGACTTGAGTTCCTATGACTTGTTCTTTATTTGAAATAGTTGTCTTTGTTTTTATTCAAAACAGCTTGAATTAACAAAAAGAAAAATAACACCAAGATAGTATAATGTGTAACAACCCAATTTTAGATTAAGGTTTAAATTAGAATTTTGAGAAATTTAAGGACTAATTTGTAATTTTGGTGAAACTCAAGGACTTAATTGAGCTTTATTTAAAATTTTGTGGTCAAATTAGGATTTTAGTGACTTAATGGTAAAACGGTGAAAGTTTGGGCCTCTAGTGAAAACTCTAAGGAATTTGAACCCCTTCGTGTAATTTACCCATTTTGTTAGGTATTTAAACCCATTTTCTTCCTTATTCAAACCTTTCATTTGCCATTTGTTTTTCTTTCTTCTTTCCTTAGCCATTTTTTTCCTCTTAAAAACCCCCATCTCTCCCCCTTATTTATTTTTTGGCACGCTCCGACGACCACCTTCTCGCCGTATGTACACCACGTCATCGCCATCTTTGTGTTTGTCGTCGTCTTATGAACAAAACCCTGTCCCCAAATGCCCTCGCCATCGATCATTTTTGAGAATGGTGTGAGAGCCTTTCAATTTCCCCTCATCGCCACCTCTTTCATTGTTTTCCCTGTCGCTTGGTTCACGATCTTATTGTGGTCAGTCATAAGGGTATATTTTTTGAGATCTTTACGTTCTATTTTTGGCGTGGAGACATCGATTTGTCGAAGGTTCCTGATCGACGCCGTCAAGAGTGATGGAAACCCTAATTTATGTTTTTACAAAGGATTAGGTGTTAGGCTACTTGGTACAAACACAAACCTGGAAAGACCTAAGTGTGTGGTAACCCAAATCAAAGGCCCAACTGAGAACCCAAACAAAGACCCAATGTATCAAATCCGAACTAGTTGACTAGACCCATTGGCTGTTGACTTTTTCAGAACAACCCTAACTTAACTTTTTTCGATGTTCTAATTTTGAATTCGTAGTCAGTTTCGTCAAATTCAAAATTGAAAGCTCCATTTTACTATTTACAAGTTATTGTACTCAGTAATTTCTATGAAAATGGATAAGAGATTTGACTTAGGATATTCTGTGTGTAGGTGATCATGATTCTGAGGCCGAAGAGTTACCTACTCGACTTGTGCAGATTGCCCTTACATGAGATCCGATAGTTACACTTGAGTATTTATTATTTGAGTTAGTGTTATTTTTAGTAGGGGGCATAGTGATATATATTTTATTAAGAGTTATTCTTATAGGTTCTAATCCAGTTAGACTCGATGTTAGAGTTAAGCGTGAGAGACATTCTCCACGACATAGAGCTTTTGCCCTCTTGAGGTGTGTCTCTATCTGTGCTACATATTTGCTGTGTGTTTCTCTCTATGCTATATGTTTGTTATGTAATGTTATTCTACATTGGGATATTTGTGTGATTTTTACTCGGTGTTGTGTAACATGTGTTGATTTTCTATGCATATCTGTCAGACTGTGGATATTTTAAATATCATATATACTGTGTACTCTGATTTATTATCTTAATATTGTGACTAAGATTGAGATACATGTGACATCATACCATTGTGTGTACAAGGGCTGGGCTGTACAGTGGAAGACGTGGTTATCACCCCTTCAAATGGCTGACACTAAATCCACTATGCGATTGGTGACGATTAGATGGGGAGGGGTTCTAGTGAATCTCTCTACTGTGTTGGTGTGCTAGAGATTAGGTGCATTACATTGTGTTTGTGATTCTATTGCATTTGAGTTGTGACATGCTATATGCTTCTTTAAAATGTTTTATGAAAATTATTGTGATATTGTGATTGTGTTTGCCTGCACCTTAGAGACACACTTCTCACTTTAGTAATATTTGCTTTTTGTAGATAGTTTACTATGCCACCATGCAGGAGTTTTAGACTTACAACTAGTCATAACTAAGGTCAAGGCTGAGGCCATACTGCTCAGGCTATTAATGATCCTACGCCTCATGTCGAGGCAAAGGAATATCTTAATGAGTTGCCCATGCTAAGGAGGGCGAGCTACCCACTGGCGCTGAAAGACAACAGTTTGAGGTGGAAACCTACCTACTCAACGAACTTGACTTGCCTGACATTGAGGATAGTGAGACAGTGGAGCTGGATAGTGCTACTGTGAACCAAGAGTTGTTACGATTACTTTGTGAATCAATTGAGGGATAGTTTGAGCGTCTGAGGAAGCCTACATCCATTGATTTTCTAGTTACGGGGATGAAGGTTTTTGAGGGTAGACTAGAAAAGATCTGTCAGTTGCATAGTACAAGTTGAAGGATTTGCAGAGGTTATTTGTTAAGATGAACAACTTGTCAATCAGAAGTTGAGGGCCACCGTTTCACTATTGTGAGGTGAAGCATAGAATTAGTGAGAGTTTGTTAAGGCGTATGTTTCTTCTAGTGAGGTCACATGGGGGTATTTCCAATAGGCATTTCAGGATCGATATGTGGGTGAGGAGTTCATTACGAAATACCAAGATGACTTCATGAATTTGAGGCAGAATGACATGTCTGTTAATGAATTTGAGATTGATTTTTTGAGGTTGGTCTGATATGATTCTAGGTTGGTAATGGTATTACAAATGACATAGATTTTCTCCCTAATTTAGTGCCTTAATTGTCTCTTTTGTATTTCATTTAGCATCATTATCATTTTATATTTAATTTTCATGCTTTCCAACTCATTGTTAGTTAGTTTAAATTCTTGTTATTTTTATCCATTTTTTGTACTAATGTCGACGCAAGCAGTCGATATATTGCATCTTAATATTGTTAGCGTAGGAACTCAGTCTAAAAGCTTAATACTAGATGAATACAGCCACAAGATCAACTGGTAATTTTGACCAAGAGTTATCATCGCATTACATTAAACCTTGAATAAGTAGGATCAAGCTGAATTCACAACTGGAAGTACCAATGTAGGAATTTCACAGATGTCGTTGCAATTATGATTTCAAAATGCATCTATTGATACAGCAACAATCTGCAGATCTCTGAAGAACATACTAGAACTGTGTGAGTGCACAGTTATACTCTAACTAATTTTGACAGCTATAAAAATCTAGATCTGGATCTAAGAATGAAGGCTGAAACTTGCAATATTTTGGAGGTTATAAATAGATGAACAAAGAATGAGGAAATCATCAAGAGCTAAGAGATTAAATTATACAATTTCTATGTGACTTTGGAGATTTGAGCTGGGAATTGGAAAGTTGATGAAGCAAGTCTGCAATCACTTCTGACGAGAAGGTATTTGATGCAAGGAAAGAGGAACAATTAGGGAGTAGGCCTAGTAGTCTAGAGATAGTAAGTTTGTACTCTTTAATTCTTCTTAAACGATGATGGATTCTGATGATATTAAATGAATACAAGAGTGTCTTTCAATGTTATATCATTTTGATTCTTATTTTACACTACTTATCTATTTATTCTTGTATTTAACCACTTTAAGCACGAGAGTGAAATTGCAGTGCACCTACATCGAGAGATGCGGCGATAGGTTAGGTTAACAAGTGGGTTAGACGAGAGCTACTTAGGACTAGGTTGAGAACCAGTTACTTGTTCTTGGGTACACATCATTACTCGTACCGATAGGTGGAGTGATTGTGGGTATTTAAGTCGGGATTAATTAGGGAGCTATTGTTGGTAAGAACTCAAAGAGACTTCATTGCAGTGACAAATTCATCTACACTCTACCTTGTCGACGCATCTAACGTTGCAACTTAGAAGAATCAGTGAACCATTTCTACCCTTTACACTTGATCACTGGTTATCTTAATGTGCAGATTTGATATAATGTACAGACATCAGTATTCACATTACACTTAATTTTAATATTGATTGCTCTGAAAATTAGACATCAAGAACCCATTCCTCGCGGGATCGATATCCAGTAGATTTATCTATCAACTATATTTGCATCGACGTGTGTCTGCTTGCACGTTATTGTGACATAAAAACACCGATCAAGTTTTGGCGCCGTTGTCGGGGAATGATGTTTGTTCCATGTTTACTTTTGTAGTTGCAATTAATTTTACTTACTTAACTTTTAATTTTTACTAATCTGTTGTTATTTCTTTAATTATTTTCTTTTTCAGATTATTGCATGTCCATAAGGAGAAATCCTAAGGACATTGTAAACTTTGATCCGAAACTTGAAAGGACACTTAGGAGGAGAAGGCAAGAATAAAGGAAAATGGTTGGTAACAACTATAACAATAATTTGCCACCACTGCTGCCACAAGAAGGAATTCCTTTAGTGCTTCAACAAATTGTTAACGATATACAACCACCACGTCCACAAGAAGAACAAGTTCAGAATAGGACAATAAGAGATTTTGTTGTGCCTATACTCGATGATTTGCAACCAGGGGTTGTGCGACTGGCTATCCAGGCTAGTAATTTTGAATTGAAACCTATGATGTTTCAGATGCTTAACTCAAATGGGAAATATTCAGGTTTTCCGCATGAAGACGCAGGAGAACATTTGAAATCTTTCTTGCTTATTTGTGCATGCTTTAGTCAACATGGTGTCCTTGATGATGCCTTGAAAATGCAATTATTTCCTTATTTATTGTAGGGTAAAGCAAGAACATGGTTCTTAGGATTGCCAACAGAATCTATCATCAGCTCGATAATGAGAATTTACATACAACATGGGACCATTTCAAAACATTGCTTTGACGCTGCCCAATGCATGGAATTCAGCAAGAGACCCAAATAGAGATTTTCTACAATAGTTTGAATGCTCAGATAAGAAATCTTGTCGATGCATCGACTAATGGTCCATTGTTGGATTGTACTTATAATGAAGCTGTTCAAATTTTAGAGAGGATCGCCCAGAATGACTACCAATATCCAATCTCTTGTTCTGTACAAGTAAAAACTAACCTTGAAGTTCTTGAGTTAGATGCTATTTCTACATTATCAGCGCAGGTATCTTCACTGGCCAACATCATAAAGAATATGTAAGGAGAAACTGAAGTTGCTCCTATTCAAGTGGCCCAATAATTGGATGCATTGATATTTTCCTGTGAGATTTGCGACGACAATCATAGCTATGACTACCCACAACATATAGAAAATGCGTATTATGTCAACAACAGTCGAGTGGGTTCATTTGGTAATTCATATAACAATCGTTCTCAACATTCTTGGAGGAATCATAATACTTCCACGTATGGATATGGAAATTCCTCAAATTAAGAGGATTATAGATAAGGAGGTTACAATGCCAATCTGCAGCAAAATTATAATCAAAATTCACAGTTAAATTCTCGTTCTGAACAAATGCAGTCACATAATCAGATGCAACCATAATTGCGATTATAGCCACAATAGTCTGTATTACCACAAATGCAAGGATAGCATCATCAGCATCAACAGTAGCAGTTTTCTCAACCTAAGTCAAATCTTATGGCTGCTCTTGAAGCAATGATGTGTGAGCATATTACAATAACTGAAGTGATAGTACAAGGCAACTCTTCTTCCATACGAGCGTTGGAAGCCCAACTCAGTCAGTTGGCTTCTAATCTCAGCACTTGATCACCAGGATCTTTGCCTAGTGACACTGAGAATCCAACACAAAGGGAGAAGGAGCATTGCAAAGAAATCACACTAAGGAGTGGAAAACAGACGATGGGACCAAGCGATTCTGATAAATATCATGTCGAAGAATCTGAACCACAGTAACAAGAGGAGGATGCAGCTGAAGGATGTCAAACAAAAATTAATGTTGAGGAACCAACTGCAGGGTCATCCATACCTGTAGTTTGCCCAACAAAGTTGTCAACGCAACAACCAATGTCGATACTACCGAGTTATCCACAACAACCCCTACGACCATACCTCTGTCATTTTCGCAACGATTCAAAGAGAAAATCCACGATAAAGAATATCAAAAGTTTTTTTCTACTTTAAAACAATTACACATCAATATACCTCTGATAGATGCTCTTGTGCAGATACCCAGTTATGGGAAATACATGAAAGAGCTATTATCAAAGGAAAAGAAATTGTTCGACATCGAAACAATTGCACTCACTGAGGGGTGCAGCGCTGTGCTTACAAACAAGTTGCCAACCAAGATGAAAGATCCTAGAAGCTTCACTATTCCATGCTCCATCGGGAATCATTATTTAGCTAAGACTTTATGTGATTTAGGAGCAAGTATTAACTTGATGTCCCTGTCTACTTTTAAAAAATTAGGAATAGGTTCAATGAAGCCTACTACGATGACATTGCAACTAGCCGATAGATCTTTAGCACAATCGGAAGGACAAATCAAAGATGTTCTTATTCAAGTTGATAAGTTGGTGTTCCCTACTGATTTTATCATCCTAGACTGCGAAGCAGACAAGGAGGTGCCCATAATTCTGGGGAGGCCATTTCTAGCAATTAGACGAACACTTATCGACGTGTTCAAAGGAGAACTTGTTATGCGTCGTAAGGATGACCAAGTAGCCTTCAGTGTGTTTGAAGTATCACCATTCGAATCCAATGAAAAATGTCACCACACTGACGTGTTGGACGAGATTATTTTGGAAGAATTTAATTCAAGAAGTTCAGCACTGTCTAGATGGCATTCTAGATGACTGTGTCGACAAAGAGGAGGTTAACAATTGTGAGCCGCATCAAAATTGGCAAATGGAGTCTTTGGATTTGTCTAATAGGACAATTTAGGTGTTTAAACCATCGGTCGAACAAGCTCCTACCTTGGAGTTAAAACCATTGTCAACACATTTGAAATATGTCTTCCTTGGTGACAACTTGACGCTACCTGTTATTCTCAACGTATCTCTCGGTGCAATGCAAGAAGATAAGCTCATCGCAATTCTAAAAGAACAAAAAAGAGCCATAGCCTAGAGCATCGCATATATCAGAGGCATTAGTCCCTCTTTTTACATGCTTAAGATACTTCTAGAAGACGAAGGGAAGCAATCCATTGAGCAACAAAGATGATTCAATGAGAAAATGAAAGAAGTGGTAAAGAAGGAAATCATTAAATGGTTAGATGTGGGCATTGTATACCCTATTTCTAATAGCAATTAGGTAAGTCTCGTTCAATGTGTGCCTAAAAAGAGTGGTTTCACAGTCATGACCAACGATAGGAACGAGTTAATCCCTACTCGCATCGCAACAAGATGGCAAGTATGCATGGATTACCGGTGACTGAATGCGGCCACAAAGAAAGACCATTTTTCATCACCTTTCATCGATCAGATGCTAGATAGGCTAGCTGGTAAAGCCTATTATTGCTTCTTGGATGGCTACTCTGGATATAACCAAATATCCATTACACCGGAGGATCAAGCAAAGACAACGTTCACATGTCCTTTTGGAACATTTGCTTTCCGATGAATGCAGTTTGGGTTATGTAATGCGCCTGCAACATTTCAGAGGTGCATGATGGTGATCTTCTCAGATATGATTGAGGACTCACTTGAGGTATTCATGGATGATTTCTCGATCTATGGACAGATTTTTGACCAATGTACTGACAATTTGGCAAGAGTTTTGAAAAGATGCAAAGACACAAATCTTATTTTGAGTTGGGAGAAATGCCACTTCATGGCTACTGAAGGCATTGTCCTTGGCCATCGCATATCTTGTCAAGGTATTGAGGTTGATAAAGCTAAAGTAGAAATCATTAAGAAATTACCACTACCCACCACTGTCAAAGCAATAAGAAGTTTTCATGGACATGCTGGATTTTACAGAAGATTCATTAGAGATTTTTCCAAGATAGCTAAACCTTTATGCTCATTACTAAAGCAAAATAAAAAGTTTGTGTTCGACGATGCATGTCTGGATGCATTCACAATAATAAAGAAGCATCTGGCACAAGCTCCGATTGTCGTCGCATCGGATTGGACGCAACCATTTGAACTAATGTGCGACGCTAGTGACTTTGCTGTAGGAGCTGTTCTAGGTCAAAGAAAAGAAAAGGTATTTCCTTCTATTTACAATGCTAGTAAAACTCTAATTGAAACATAGGTTAATCATACTACAACAGAGAAAGAGTTGCTAGCAGTAGTATTTGCATTTGACAAATTTTGTTCCTATCTTGTTGGTGCAAAGACTACAGTTTACATGGATCACTCAGAATTAAGATTCCTTTTAAAAAAAAGACGTCAAACCTAGACTCTTTAGATGGATCATACTCCTCAAAGAATTTGATATCGAAATCAGAGATAAGAAAGGATTTGAGAATCAAGTAGCTAATCACTTGTCTGGGTTGGAAACTAGGAGTGAAAACGGACAAACAAACTATATTGTCGAAGCATTTCCTGACGAACAATTATTTTTTGTTGACGCATCACCATGGTATGCTGATGTCATCAATTACCTTGTGTGTGGAAAGCTACCTATGAGTACGACTAGTCACAGGAAAATCAGGTTCATACGTGATGCGTCCAAATACAATTGGAACGAGCCATACCTATTTAAGGTATGCGCCAGTAATATCATCCGTTGTTGTGTACCTAAAGAAGAAATGATGTCAATCCTGCGAGACTACCATGATGCCACTTATGGAGGTCATTTCAGTGGAACAAGGACTACTGCAAAGGTCCTACAATCAGGATTTTATTGGCCCAATTTGTTTCGAGACGCCTACAATTTTGCACATTAATCTGATCGTTGTCAACGTACTGGATTCATATCTCGACACAATGAGATGCTCTAACAGCCCATCATGGAGGTAGAACTCTTCGATATCCGGGGTATAGATTTTATGGGGTCATTTCTAAAATCTTTTGGAAATGTGTATATCTTAATGGCTGTTGACTACGTCTCAAAGTGGATTAAAGCTATTGCGGTGCCAAAAGACGACGCTCGGACAGTGTTAAAGTTCTTTCATACATACATCCTCATAAGGTTTGGAACATCGAGAGCGTTGATAAGCGACCAAGGCACTCATTTCTATAATAACCAAGTGGCAACTACATTAAAGCGATATGGTGTGAAGCATCGTATGACCACCACATATCACCCACAAACTAATGGTCAAGCCGAAGTATCCAATTGTCAAATTAAAAACATACTTGAGAAGGTGGTTAATCCGTCTAGGAAGGATTGGTCTGTGTGGCTACATGATGCATTGTGGGCGCTTCACACCGCTTACAAAACTCCGTTGGGGATGTTGCCATACCAACTAGTGTTTGGAAAGTCTTGTTACCTGCCCGTTGAACTTGAACATAAGGCCATGTGGGCAATTAAGCAGGTGAATTTGGACTATGATGCTGCTGGAAAGAAAAGACTGTTGGACATCATAAAATTAGAAGAAATCCAATGTCATGCTTATGAGAATGTAGCAATATACAAGGAAAAGACAAAGAGATGGCATGACAACATTATCTTGCGTCGACAATTTTATCCTGGTCAGTTGGTACTTTTATTTAACTCACGTTTAAAATTGCATCTAGGAAAATTGAGATCGAGATTGTCAAGCCCATTTAAAGTTGTCGAAGCATTCCAAAACGGTGCCGTGACAATCGAAAACTTAAAGGATGGACAACAATTTAAAGTAAATGACCAACGTCTTAAACATTATGCGAGCCCATATGTTCAAGAACCAGACAAAGTTGTCAACCTGGTGATATTTAAATAATGTCAATGCATTTATTTATTTACTTTTAATTGTTTCAGTTTTCTTTGTATTATTTTAAATTCCTTGTAGAAATAAAAATCATATTTTTGTCGAAGCATTGAAACAACACATATTGTCGATGCATTCTGAGATGAGTCAGCATTACTTTTTCAGCAAGAATCACGCCGGTTAATTTCTTTCCCTCCCAGTCGTTGGATTAAAACATATCGTTACAATCTACAACCTGACAATTAATGGCTATAGACACAACATTTCCCTGTGTTTTTCCACTTATTATGCCTAGGTTATAAAGTCTCTCATTGCAATTACCTATTCTCTTCATATTTGCCATTATTATTGCAACTCTTCTTTTTCGTTGTCTGCATATTTTCTTTTCTAATCCCTAAATCAATCGTTCTTTTTGTCAAACTGGTTGAAATTCTTTCTTTTCACCGTGGCTAAAACCCGTGCTTCAAAGAACACACCCAAAACCCCTTTAAAAAACACTTTGACTACTCCTACTAAAGTTCAGTCCACGTTACCATTGCCTTCATCCATAGGCTCGATTTTGTTTTTAACGACTGCGTCCGAAGACCGGTATCATAATGTTATGCTAAAACGTAACATTCATTGCAAACAGGGTTTTTAACTATCTTCACTGTAAATAGGGTTTCCAACTATCTCCACTGCAAACAAGGTTTCCAACTATCTCCACATCAAACTCTAAGAAACAAATCCGTAGAACCATTAGTCGCCTCGGATGGGAATACTTTTGCAACCATCCTTCTAGCTACTCTCCTGTAATGGTGAGGGAGTTTTATGTAACTCTGGTAGACTAAGAGAAGGAGTTCGTCTTTGTTCGAGAAGGGCAGTTCCATGGAGTGCCATGTAGATTAACGTACTGTTGAGAATTTCGAAATGAGTAGACGACCATACACCCTTCATGCACCATTTGGATGATGATTGTTTAGCCCAAATGATGAATGACTTCTACATCAATGGAGCTACATGGATGGGTAATAGGTTTCACAACTATATGATGCACAGATGGTAGCTTACACTTTTTTGTAAGGAATGGTTTCATTTCATAAACAGTCATGTTATGCCTTTTACCCACAGCACTACGGTCATATTGGACCGTATGTGTATGTTGCATTCCATTTTAAACCACTGACACATCGACATTGGGGAGCTTATACATGCCCAGATCATAGAAGTTGTAGGAAAGCAAACTAGTACCCTTCCTTTTTCCCTTTCTTATTATGCTACTCTGTCAACATAAGGGCATTGTGCCCAAAGATGATAAAGAGGTCTTGGACAATAAATGACCAATCAATGATATTTCTGTTGAGAGGATGAAATGGGGCCAAGACACCCTAGTAGTCAAAGAGATCCCCAAGAAGAAAGACAAAGGAAAAGGTAAGAAGAAGGCTGACAAAGCTGATGCACCTACAGAAGCCCAAATAGCAAAGAAGCCAGCACTCATGGAAGTTCATTTAGACCACCTCGACATGCGTTCTATCCACACCGACAGCATCATGGACGATATGGATTTTCGACTTCACAAGTTTTATGCATATACCAAAGCGTGGAATGAGGCAATTGTCGCTGCATAGAACCAGATCAGCCAGACCCCATTACCAGATTTCCCAACTTTCCCATCCATCTACCTCCCAATGAAGTATTCATCTTTTGAGCAACCTACCCCTGATGGTAGGCCTGCCCCTGCACCAATTGGGATTCATATTTTTGACGATAGGAATGATGGTGGGTAGTCAGAGGCTGATGATGATTTTTATCGCAACATCACCCATTTGTTTGAAGATGAATTCTCAAATAGTCTGGGCGCAAATATGGCAAAAAGGGTTGTTTTGGAAGAAGAAGTCGATGCAGTTGATTACGTCGTCACTGGTCCAGTTGCGAATAAGCCGAGTGTAGAAGAATAGGCAATCAAGAAGGTAATCAAGAGAAGGATGAAGATGAGAAAGAGAAAGAAGAAGAAGAACCTATCGAGGTGCAGGTAGAGAAGGAAATTGATGCCCCAATAATGATTGTTGAGGATATTACGGGAGCATCCAGCTCAGAGGAGGCTCTATTGACTGCGTGCCAGGCTGAGGTTGTCATTGGTGAAATAGAGGAACTGAATCCTCTAGCTATTGTGCCTTACATAGCACTACTCGTCGAGATAAATCCATTAGAAGTAACAACTGATGAGGCCATCACCTAACCCACTAAGGAACAGTAATCTGCCAAATTGGTTGGTTCAAAGGATAAGAATCGAAAGAGGAGCAAGAACAAGAAAAAGAAGGAACATCATGATGAATAAGAGCGCCTGAAAAAGAAGAAGAAGAAAACCAAAGCAACCTCTGCATCGGCTTCTGCTGAATAATTTGGTACATCTCTTTTTAGTTAGTTTTCATGTATTCTTATTGTGCTTGCATTTTAATTGTTGTTGCAGTCATTTTATTTAGTACATTGTAGCTGCATTTCCATTATATATGTATAACTATTGACAGTGCAGTGGGATAATGCAAATATTAAGTTTGGGTAGGAAGCTAATGTGAATTGGAAATGCGACTACACCTTCATGTTTGACTTTTATTTTGTTTATTTAGTTAATGAAAATTTACAAAATTTCAACAAAAAATGCGCCCATAATTTTATTTTGATGCGTAATTCTGGAATTGTTTGAATGCTGATGTGGAAATTGGATGAATATGAATGAATGATGAGTTTGCTATTTTTGAATGAATAATTGAAATTGCTTTAGTAATGGATGAATAGTGTTGGTATTGAGTCTTAAACTAACTGCCCAATGCAGCGAATTTTACTATTAAAAGACACTACATTATGAGTGCATTGTGACTTTTAAGGGAGAACACTCCGCTGTAGACTTAGAAAAGAAAATTCATTTAAGCCAAAGGTTGTAACTGCAAGAGTGTGTGTCGACGCAATTACATGCCTCCTGGGGGTCTGTTGCACCCCATCGTTACTACCCAGGAATAAAGGTAGAGTAATGCAATGACATCTTTCAGTCACTTGAAATATAAAAATAAAAAGAGAAAAAGAAGAAAAAAAAAGAAAAGAATAAATTCCTAAAATGGTTCAAGAAAGGTTAAGATTCAATGCATGATACTAACAATATGAAGTTTTAGTTTTAAGTTGTTCATAGCTATAAATTGTCAGCGCATCATTCTATCATATGAATGCATACATATTAGGAATTGAGATAATTCAAGTTGTATGAATAATGATTGTGGTGACATTTCTAATTGGGACTTTGTTTATTTTTGTTTACTTGAGGACAAGTAAAAACTCAAGTTTGAGGGTGTGATGGTATTACAAATGAAATAAATTTTCTCCCTAATTTACTGTTTGAATTGTCTCTTTTGTATTTCATTTAGCACGCATCATTAGCATTTTATATTTATTATCCATATTTTCCAACTCATTGTTTGTTAATTTAAATTCTTGTTATTTTTATCTATTTTTTGTACTAATGTCGACGCAAGCAGCCAATATATTGCGTCTTAATATTATCAACGCAAGAACTCAATCTAAAAGCTTAATACTAGATGAATGCAGCCACAAGATCAACTAGTAATTGTGACCAAGAGATGTCGTCGCATTACAACTAAACCTTGAATAAGCAAGATCAAGCTGAATCCATAACTGAAAGCACCAACGTAAGAATTTCACAGATGTCACTGTCTAGAATTCATCTATTGATATAGCGACAATCTGTAGATCTTGAATAACATACTAGAATTGCATGAGTGCAAAGCTATACTCTAACTAATTTTGACAGCTACAAAAATCTAAATCAAGATCTGGGAATGAAGGCTAAAACTTGCAACATTTTGGAGGTTATAAATAGACGAACAAAGAATGAAGAAATTATCAAGAGATAAGGGATTTAATTTTACAATTTCTATGTGACTTTGGAGATTTGAGTTGGGAATTAGGAAGCTGAAGAAGCAATTCTGTAATCACTTTTGACGAGAAGGTGTTTGATGCAAGGAAAGAGGAACAATTAGGGAGTAGGCTTAGTAGTCTAGAGATAGTAAGCTTCATTGTACTTTTAATTCTTCTTAAACGATGATGGATTCTGATGATATTAAATGAATAAGAGAGTGTCTTTTAATGTTATATCATTTTGATTCTTATTTTACATTGCTTATCTGTTTATTCTTGGATTCAACTGCTTTAAGCACGAGAGTGAAATTGCAGTGCACCGACATCAAGAGATGCAGTGACATGTTAGGTTAAGTGGGTTAGGCGAGAGCTACTCAAGACTGGGTTGAGAACCAGTTACTTGTTCTTGGGTACACATCATTACTCGCACCGAGAGGTGGAGTGATTGTTGGTATTTAAGTCGGGATTAAGGAGGGAGCTATTGTTGGTAAGAACTCAAAGAGACTTCATTGTAGTAACAATTCATCTACACTCTACCTTGCTGACGCATCTAACGTTGTAACTTAGCAGAACCAGTGAACCATTTCTACCCTTTACACTTGATCACTTTTACATTTTATGCATTTAAATATTCAGCACTCAAACACAATTGGATTTATTTTCTATACACTAACATTTAACCTTTGAAATTTAACTCTCACTGCGTTGACATTACTGGTTATCTTAATGTGCAAATTTGACATAATGCACTGACATCAGTACTTACATTACACTTAATTTTAATATTGATTGCTCCGACAATTAGACATCAATAACCTATTCCTCGTGGGATCGATATCCTATAGATTTATCTATCAACTATACTTGCATCGACGTGTGTCCACTTGCACATTGTTGTGACGTAAGAACACTGATCAGTTGGTGACTACTAAGAAATAGAAGTGTGAGTGGTTCCAAAAGAGACTTCGCCTTTCGATATAGAATGGAGTTTTTATGCATCATGATAGGGTGTTTAGCGATCTAGTTGGTCAAGCTAGGACAATTGAAAGGTTGGAGGCTCACATGAGGACTGTCATGACCTAGATGTTTTAGCTAATACTTTCTCTATCCTTTCTATTTCTTATTTTGCCTTATTTTACCCAAAGCTATCATCAAGGCCAATATCCTCTCCTCTTTGGTCTAAGAAAATTTCAAGGCTAAAATTTCTTTTAACAGGGAGAATTATACTGGCCCAAATTTTAGATTATGGATTAAATTTTAATTTTTAAGAAATTTAGAGACTAATTTGTAATTTTGATGGAACTTAGGGACTTAATTGAGCTTTATTTAATGTTCAGTGGTCAAATTAAGATTTTAGGGACTTAATGGTAAAAAGGTAAAAGTTTGGGCTTCCAATGAAAACCCTAAGGATTTGGAACCCCTCAATGTAGTTTATCCATTTTGTTGGGTATTTAAACCCATGTTCATCCTTGTTCAAACCTTTAATTTTCCATTTGTTTTTCTTTCTACTTTCCTTAGCCATTTTTTTCTCTCAAAACCCTATCTCCTCTTCTCTCATTTATTTTTTGGCTACACTCCGATGACCACCTTCCTACCGTCCGTGCACCACACCGCAACCACCTTTGTGTTTATCGTTGTCTTGCAAACAAAACCCTACCCCACCAAACACCCTCACCATCGATCGTTCGTGAGAATTGCATGAGAGCCTTTCGATTTCCCCTCGTCTCCACCTTCTTCGTCGTTTGCTCAGCCGCTTGGTTATCGATCTTGTTGTGGTAAGTCGTGAAGGTTTATTTTTTGAGGTGTTCAGTTCTATTTTCGGACAGGAGACGTCGTTCCATCGAAGGTCCCTGATCAATTCCATCAAGGGTGATGAAAACCCTAATTTGTGTTGTTGTAAAGGATGAGGTGTTGGGCTACCTGATACAAGCCCAAACCTTGAGAGAACCAAGTGTGTACTAACCCAAATTAAAGGCCTGAAAAGTCCAAACAAAGACCCAATGTATAAGCCCAAAGTTATGACCCATTACCTAACCTAAACCCAATACCCAAAACCCAAGCTTTAACCCAAACTGTGTGACCCGAACTCATGAACCTGATCCAAACTCGAGTTGACCCGTTGATCGTTGAACATTGACTTTTTCAGAAAAACCTTGACTTGACTTTTTTTGAGGTCTTGATTCTGAATTCGTGGTCTATTTTGTCAAATTCAGACCAGAAAGCCCTGTTTTACTACTTATAAGTTATTGTAAATAGTAATTTCTAAGAAAAATGGATAAGGGATTTAACTTGGGATATTCTGTGTGTAGGTGATCATAATTCTGAGGTCGACGAGTTACCTTTTCCACTTGTGCAGACTGCCCCTGCAGGAACTCCGATAGTTGCTCGTGAGTATTTATTATTCGAGTTAGTGTTATGTTTAGTAGGTGACATAGTGATAGATATTTTATTAAGAGTTATTCTCGTAGGTTCTAATCTAGCTAGACCCGGTGTTAGAGCTAAGCGTGAGAGGCATTCTTCATGACGTTAGAGGTTCTACCCTCTTTAGTTGTATCTCTATCCATGCTATATATTTGCTGTGTGTTTCCGTCTATGCTATATGTTTGTTGTGTGATGTTATTATGTGTTAGGATATCTGTGTGATTTTTACTCGGTGTTGTGTAATGAATGTTGATTTTCCATGCATATTTGTAAGATTGTGGATATTTTAAATATCGTATATACTGTGTACTCTAATTTATTATCATGGATATTTTAAAAATCGTACCATTATGTGTACATGGGTTGGGTTATACGGTGGAAGACATGGTTATCATTCTTTTAAATGGCTGACATTAAATCCACACTATGATTAGTGACTATTGGATGGGGAAGGGTTCTGGAGAATCTCTCCATTGTGTTGGTGTTCTGGAGTTTGGGTGCATTGCATTGTGCTTGTGATTCTGTTGCATTTGAGTTACGACATGTTGTATGCTTCTTTAAAATGTTTTATGAAAATTATTGTGATATTGTGATTGTATTTTTCTACACTTTAGAGACACACTTCTTACTTTAGTAATCTTTTCTTTCTATAGATAGTTTACTATGCCACCACATAGGAGTTCTAAACTTACAATTGGTCTCGGGTCAGGCCGAGGCCATACTGCTAGGGCTGTTAGTGATCCTACGCCTCCTGTAGAACTAGAGAAAAATCTTAATGAGTTGCCCCATGCTAAGGAGGGTGAGGTGCCCACTGGTGTTGACAGAGAGAAAATTGGAGGTGGAAACCCACTTGCTCAGGAAACTCGCAGTGATGAACTGCCAAACACTGAGGATAGTGAAACAATGGAGCTAAATAGTGCTACTGTGAATCAAGAGTTATTGCGGTCGCTTCCTGATTCAGTTGGGGGACAGTTGGAGGGTATAAGTAAGCCTATTACCACTGATTTTCTAGTTATAGGGATGAAGGTTTTTTAGGGTAGGTGATAGCATTAGAAATGGCACCTATTTTCTCCCAAAATTTGTGTATTAATTGTCTCTTTTGTAGCATATTTAGCATGCATAATAGGCATTTCATACTTAGTATTTATATTTTCTAACTTATTGTTGTTTGGCTTAAATTCTTATTATTTATCTCTTTTATGCACTAATGTCGCCACATACAGCCTTTGTATTGTGTGTAGAAATTATCAGCACAAGGATCCAACTTAGAAGATTGATACTAGAATGAATTTAAAGAATGCAGCCACAAGTTAGCTTAGAATTACGGCCAGAGATGTCAACTCATCGAAGCATTTACTTTGTATGAGTGAATTCACATTGCAAACACATCTGGAAGCACCAACACAAGAATTTCACACGATGTCGCTGCAATTAAGGATTATAGATCACGCTCAGAAATGAAACGACAATTTACAAATTTATGAAGATCACACCAGATCTGCATGAGTGCACAGTTGGATTTCAACAAAATTTGACATCTGTACAAGAAGTTGGATCTAAGAGGAGAAAAAATCTACAATTCTTGAAGCCTATAAATAGAAGAAAGAAGAAAGGGAAATATATCAAGAGGTGAAGGAATTAATTCTGTAATTACTTCAAGTTTTTGAGGTTTTAAGCTGGAGAACGGTAAGCTGATCGAGCGAAGGAGCAACTACTTCTGACGAGAAGTGCTCAATGCAAAGCAAGAGGAGCGGATAAGGAATGGTCTTAGTAGTCTAGAGACAGTAAGCTTCGATGTATTTGTTGACCCCTCTCTTTATGTTGATGAATTATTATCTAGAGATAGTAAGCTTCGATGTATTTGTTGACCCCTCTCTTTATGTTGATGAATTATTATTGACAATTGAATGAATATGGAAATATCTTTCAGTGTTAGATTACTTTGATTCTCCTTATCCGTTTATTATTGGACTTAACTGCATTAAAAACGAGGGTGGAATTGTAGTATACCGACATTGGGAGATGCAGTGACAAGTTAATTTAACAAGCAAGTCAGCGAGAGTTGCTTGGGATTAGAAGGGATTTTGGTCACTTGATCTTGAGTGCACAACATTGCCAACATTGAGAGGTGTGGTGATTGTGGGCACTTAAGTCTCGATTATACAGAGAGCTGTAATCGGTAAGATTTCATTGGAGCTTTAGTGCTACGATAATTCGTCTATACAATACTTTTTCGACGCATCTAGCGTTGCTACTTTGTAAAATAAGTGATCCACTCCAATTCTTCGCACTTGATCATACTTTACTTTCATGCATTTAAATTCTCAATACTTCAACAACAATTTGATTTCCTTTCAGTTGATTTGACAATTAAATTTTATAATTACATTAACAATTTTGATTGTCTTAGTGTGTAGATCTACTTTAATTGTGCTGACATCCTTACTAGCATTTTCTCTAATCTTAGTATTAGTTGCTTCGACATTTAAGCATCAAGTACCCATTCCTCACGGGATCGATATCCGATAGAATCAATCTATCAACTATACTTGCATCGACGTGTGTTCGCTTGCACAATCACTGTGACGTTACAGGCCAATCAGTAGGTTTGGAACAGATCTGTCGATTGGTGATCTGTTAGTTTTATACCCTGTAAATTGAACTAATTTTCACACTTGAAGAGCTTGAAATCAAGTATTTCCATTATGTTTTCGTGGGATTTAACTTTGACTCTTCTTTTGAATAAATTTTGTAACCTAAGTGCTAAAATGTTGTTTTATTGTCTTTAAGGTCGATTGAGTCCTAAAGGTTAGCTAATGTACTTTATGAGTGTGCAAGAGACCATAAGAAGTTGCATAAATATGAAGCTGATAACTTCATAATGACATAAGATGATCTACATCGTAACAAAGGGACCAGACTTGGAGATTTCAGAGATTGACTTCTTTATCCCGACATACATAGGCTATGTCACGACAACGCCTATAGGATGACACTTCATATGGGGACTGATGGCTTCGTCGCAAAATAGGTCCTAGTGTGTCGTGACATTGACCCCTGGACGTGATATCTGTATAGAGTGATGGCCATTTTAGGCTTTACAATGCCACTTAACCACGAAGAACAGCAGTAGACCTAAGGTTAATGAAAACGGTCAGACATGGTTATAAATAGGGCCTTTAATATTAGGTTTAGACACACCATTTATTAGCTTTTAGTTTTTACTTTTTATTTTCATTTGAAACGAGATTGTAGAACTCATATAAATGTTTGAGGAATTTTTCTCGACAAATCGCCAATACAAATTAATTTTTTTTTCATTTGAGTATTCAATTATATGTGTTTTTATATCTTTGTTTTAGTTATGATAAATAAAATCATGAGGAACTAATTTCGTTTTGGGGAATTAGGGAGTGGAAGTATGATTATTTAATTATTGTTTAACAGGGATTTTACCTTTTAGATCAGCTATTTGGGAAAGGAAGAACATCAAACAAAAACTAGGCTTGACAACCCTAGAACATCATTTAGGTGGGAATGAACCCAAAATTAGAATTACCCATCTGTGAAAACCTTTTTCCCAAATCGGTTTAGACTGTGACATCTAATGATAAGTAGTCTCTATTGACTTGCTATGGTGGTAGAAGATCGAAAGATCCAATTGGGGTTGTGACTAGTTGATTGGAGGAAAATCCCCAAAACCAAACAATTGAAGAACTCATATGAAAGCAACCTAAAATCCCAAAGTCGTTTAATGATCTTCTACATCTCAATTCGTTTTATTATCTTTCGTACTATAATCCCTAAACTGATTACTAATTACTTTTATTCTTTGAAGGGATTTAATTTATTACAGGCCTCCTTTGGGTAAGATCCTCGAAATACTACCAATTGTTTTGTTGTACACACTATATTTACAACTTGGCTCATATACTTGTGGAAGCTTAAAATCTACACCGAACGGGAGTACGTTCGAAGGTGGTCAAGTTGTTGGTGCCGTTACCAATAAGGCAACACTTTAGTAAATTTTATTCTTTCTTTGCTAATAGAATAATTAGGAAAATTTTAGGTTATAGATACAATTATATTTACTTACTTTATTTGATTTATTTAATTTATTTTTCGGAATTTTCTTTTTATTTAATTAATTTTTGTTTATGACTCGGAGCCATGGAAACTTGGTAGATCCAATCTCTAACCCTGAAGCATTGATTTGGCAAAATTGCAGAACCCAACAATTGATGAAAAACCTACCACCACCGGAGGAAAGAAAGAAATAGCAGCCATAACTGAAGATCCTGCTATCAACACCGAAAACATTCATATACCTTTGCAACTCCCTATAAATGAACCAATGGTAGAAGTACCAAGAACTTTGAGGGAGTATTCTTTACCCAGTTTAGATCTAACCCAAGGAAGTATTGTTAGACCTACTATCATTGCTAATAGTTACGAAATAAAACTGGCTATGATACAAAATAATTTACAATTTAGAAGGACAATGGGTGAAGATCCCAGTTTACATTTGAAGTTGTTTTTACAATTGTGCAATACTTTCGGTTTAATGGTATTACTAATGATGCCATACATCTTAGATTATTTCCTTTCTAATTGACTGATAATGCCTTTTCTTGGCTAGATGTCCAAGTAACCGAATCTATTACAACATGGGATGAACTGGCGGGGAAATACTTGCAGAAGTTTTTCCCTATGGGGAAAGAAATCAACATTCCGTCAATTTGAAGCTGAAGACTTCCACGAAACATGGGAATGATTCAAGATGTTAATGTGAAAGTGCCCTAATCATGGGATGCCGGAGTGGATGCAACTGTAACGTTTTATAATGGGTTGGATGCATCGGCCAGATCTAGTTTAGATGGTGCAGCAAGATGAACCCTAATGAACAAAACTTATAATGATGCATATGGGCTAATCTAGAATATGACAATGAACTCTTGCCAGTGGCCTACTGAAAGGTTAACTCATGGGTAGAAACTCGCTTCGGTAAAGATAATCTAAGAGGATAATAGGTACCAACAGCTGTTAGAGAGACTAAATCGAATTGAGTCGGCTATAAGGGCCCCACCATCCCAAAGAGAAGATAAGCCTTTATATCATTATCTGGCCAATCCGGAGGAGGCTAATTATGTGAGTATTCGAAGTGGAAATCCCTACTCGAATAGATATAATCTTGGATGGAAAGATCATCTTGATTTCAAATAGGGAGAAAACCAAGGGGGAAGTCGTAACAACAACACACAAAAAAGAAATCCTAGTTACCAACCCCCATTCCTATAGAGATAACGAAAAGAGTAGTTCAAGGTTAAAACACTGCATGTGGTCATAGGGTAGATAGGATCGAGGGGGAGAGGCACGCCATGAGAGCAAATGTAAAACTAGTGTAGTTTGATTACACTAATATCGCCAAATCTGTAGTAAAGCTAGAGGAGAGGATGGACTAATAATGAGTATGGTAAGCGATCTTTCAAGACAAATTGGTTCGGGTATCCCTATCAACATTGAGAACAGCCCTTGGTGAGAAGGGAAAGAGCAAGTAAAGGTAATCGAATTAAGATCGGGCAAAGTACTGAGTAGCCCAAAACAATCCACAAAGGGAGAAGAACCTAGCAATTCTCATGAGGTTATAGACATCCCTTTCGATAATGACATTAAAGTCATGACATCTAAAGAGGTACTACCAAAAGAGGCATCAGAAAAGTGGGAAGACATTACTAAGGAAGATAACAGTGCCTTGATTCCATTTCTGAAAAGGTTAGAAGAAAAGAAGAGATAAGATGAATACGATTTTGTAAGTTATCTAAACGTTTTCAAATCCCTAAATATTAGCCTACATTTGATTGAAGTGATAGAGAAGGTACCAAAATATGGGAAATTTCTAAAGGAGATTATGACAAGGCATCAAAAAATCAAGGCAGGAGAGCAAGTGGAGGTAAATGCATCATGCAGTGCGATTGTCTCTAAGGTAATTCTCAAAAAGCTAAAGGACCCCGACAGTTTCACCATTCCGATAAAAATTGGGAATCTTCAATTTAACAAGGCATTATGCGATCTCAGTGCAAGCATAAATTTAATTCCTTATCAGTATTTGAGAAACTTGGGGGATGAGATCTTAAAAATACCCGAGTTACTCTAGAACTAGCTAATCGGTCATCTGTACGATCGAGGGGAATTCTAAAAGACATCCTAGTTAAAGTACACAATTTTATCATCCCTGTTGATTTTGTGGTTCTAGATGTTGAGGAAGACCATTTTAGCCACATCTTGGTCTACCATTGATTTGAACAATAACAAGCTCACTATGTGAATTAATGGTGAGGTTGAGACCTTCAAATGTAGGGATAAAAGCTATAAAACTAAGAAGCACAATGAGCGTTATCACTTGCTAGAATTAAGTGGGAAAAAAGGCATAATCGAAACCCCTTCATGAGAAAAAAAAGAATTAATCAATTTAAGGAAAGGGATCGATTGAAGGAAGCAGAGAAGTCTAAAGAGAGATGGTCAAGGGGGAACAAAATTGGATCCACTCGATAAGGGTAAGCATGTCGAATGAGTCCGGTAGTAAGATTTAAAGGTAAAAAAAGCGGTACTAACTTCTGTATATTATTATATATCTTTCTAACATGTTTTTATTTGAGTAATTAACAAAAAATAACGGTATGTTGTGACAAACCATCTTTTTTTTCACGACATAGGTGGTAGAACCAAGGAAGAACAAGATTGACGTCGATGTCGCTACCTAGCCCTTTCATGTCGCGACAAAGAGAACAGGTTAGGCGATTCTTGGAACTTAGGAGGATGTCGTAATGATGCCCCAAGTATGTCGCAAGAAAGAGGAACTGAGGTGTTTGTCGTGACATAGACTTCCGATATCACAATATCGATTGTAATTTTTTGCAGGATCGACCCAACCCAATTACGCAACCCGATGGCTAAATGCTTATTATTTCAAGTTTTTACACCTTAAAACCCAAAATCCTAACCCTTATAAATATTAAAACACTATTCTAACTTATTTCATCTTATTTCAACTCACAAAAACCTTCAAAAACCTAAAAAGTCCTTTTTCTTATTTTCTCTTTTCACTTTTCAGGTTTCCAAGCAAGGCGAGAAACATACAAATTAGGTTTAAAGTTCCTACTCTCATATTTCTATTATTTAAAAATCCCTCCTAAAAAGGTTAGATGTACGGTAGAATCTAAATCATCATTGAGTACAAATCTTTCGAATTTTGTGAATGTGAATGTGGAAAAATATTTTAATAAGCTTCAAGGAAAGACATTCATTCAAGGGAGGAGTTTTGACCCATTGACGGTTTTGTGAAAAGAAATCTAGCCTCTAGTTAGGTATAATAGGTGGGAACGATTTTTGACAATCCTCACAGAACCTACGATTAACCCTGTAGTCCAAGAATTCTATGTAGCCTTAAAAGATTATATTTCTAGGAATAAGGATGAATTTAATTGGGAAACCTTAGTAGTTAGAGGAATTAGTGTTAAGGTAACACTAAAGATAATATGTAGATTCTTCGACGCTCCCTATTATGAATAGGATTTCTTGGATCAAATCGACTTAGATTCCTTTAGTGGTATAAATATGAATGAAGTAATTACATATTTGACTGAAGGAAGGGGGAATGGAAATTTAGGCCAAGCACTAGCATCCCTACTTCATTTAACCAAGCCATTATGTTTCTTGAAGCCAAAATGTGGATCCAATTTATATGCACACGCATGATACCTACTTTAAATGTTTCCAATATTAATGCTTATCGAGCACTATTATTATTTGCAATTTTGCAGAGAAAGCAAGTTTGTATAGGGAAGCGGTTCCACCAAAATATGAGTCGATGTGTGGGAAGCCAAAAGTGGGGATTGTCTTTTCTCACTTAACCACGACTTTATGCAGAAGGGCAGGAGTGCCCATGACATCCATTGAACAAACATTGAAGCCATCAAAAAGTGTCATTAGTGACACACTCTTCCAACAAAACGGGGAGCTTCGCGCTAAACAAATGAAAGAGGGGAAGTGGAAATTACGAGATTTGACAGTTACACCAACTTCCACACAAAGGTTGGTAGCAACCCAACAAGAAGTTGGATAAGGGAGTCATCCAAAGCTCAACAACACAACATTAGGGTCCGCAACTATACATCGAACATGTTTGAGGCAATGGTTGAGAAGCATAATAAGGAAGAACCAAAAGAAGAGGATGATAGTGATGATGAGGAGGATGAGATGGACGAGGAGGAATAAAGTGTTGTTAAAACTTTTAATTTCTGAGACTTGTAATTTTGGTATTATTTTTTTAAGACATATATAATTTATAGGTGATAGCTCATGAATGTACTCCCTTTCAGCATAGATTTTGGTTTTTCGCAAGTATACGGGTTAGGTTGTAAATATAGTGTGTTACAATGAAACACTTGGTATTATTCTGAGGATCGTACCCAAAGGAGACGTAAAAAAAAATTAATTATTCATACTGCTTTCCTAGTGTTTGTTCAACGTTCTTCCTTTCCTAAACAACTGATCCAAAAGGTAAAATCCCTGTAAAACAACAATTAATTATTCATACGTCCACTTCCTAATTCCCCAAAATGGGATTAGTTCCTCATTGTTTCTTTATTCATCAATAAAACAATACATGAAAACATATAAGTGAAGAAGAGAATGAAAAAGAAACTAGAATTGTATTAAGCAATCTATCGAGAAAAACTCATCGAATGTTTATGTGAACTTCTGCAATCTCGTTTAAAAAACTAAGAATACAAATAAAACTAAAAACTAAAGTCTAACGAATGGTGTCCAAACCCTAGTGCTAAAGGTCCTATTTATAGTTTTAGATGGATGTTTCTCTTCAACTCTAAGTTAGCTACCGTCCTTCATGCTTAAGTTCCATTGTGAAGATGAAAATGTCGATCGCTTGATGCATATTTGGAGTCTAGGCCCGATGTCGCAACACACCATGTTGTGACGTAGTAAGTAGTCCCTGGATTCCTCACTACTAATCCCTTTGTTGCGACATAGGGTTGTATATGTCATGATGAAGCGGTCAGTATCATTATGGCTCAACTGCTACTAGTCTCCTATGCAGTCACGAAATAGGTTAGCTAATCTTTAAGCCTCATTTGGCCTTGAAAGTAGTAAAATTACCTTTTTAGCACATTTTATTAAAATACACAACTAAACTAAAAATTTAATAAACACAAGGGAAATTACTTGATTTCAAGCTCATCAAATGTGAAAACTAGTTCAATCTTCTAGGTACGAAACCGACAGATCAAACTCCCCTACACTTAGTCTTTGCTTGTCCTCAAGCAAACAAGAAAACAAAAGCAAAAGTAAAAGACAAGAAACAAAGGAGAGAAAAGTGAGATTGAAACTGAATCATACAAAGATTAGGCTCTAAACATCTACTCTAGGTTTTATGTATCTTTTGATAATCTTAACATGAAATTGAGCAACTTAACTATTCCTAAGTTTAGTAGGTTACAAGAGATACAAATATCAAAGTTCTATCGATATGATTCCATCAATACCTAACATCAGTACTTTGATTATCCTAGTACAGTACTTTGATTATCCTAGTACAATACAAACAATTATAATGAGATTATGCAGTTTCTACATCTATCCATGCATAGAGTCGTTTAAGTCGCATAGGGCTTTTTGGCTTGTAACGTGTTGAGGCTTAGGACAGGCATGATTTTCAACGAATAGTTAAGCACACAAAGGGATACATAGCATGAAAATAGTTTAGAACATTGTATTGCTCCCTATTCTTCCCCTTTTTGGCCCACTCCATCTCATCCCCTTCTCTCACCTTCCTTATGTCTCCATTTTTAGGAAATCACTCCAAAGTAATTTTTTTAGCTAGCCTATAAGTACATCATTTTCTTTGATTTTTGAGTAAGGTATCTTCTTCTACTTTTTTTTGACTTACTGATTTTTTTTGTCACACCTTTCATGTTTTCCTTACTCAAAACCTTTTCTTTTTCGTCCCTACTCATTTTCTTTTTGTTTTTTTTTCACTGTTTTTCTCTTTTTTCGACTAGGCTAAAATTCATACCTTATCATGATCTCGCTCTTTTGTTTTAATACCTGCATCGTAATGTGTCTACCTACCCTCAATACATATGACCATACATCCATTTTCAAGAAAAATAGGACCAAAGAAAAGGATATACACAAATAATCTTTCAAAGCTTAAGAGGCTTGTAATATAGCTCATCAAAAAGGTGTCGTAAGGCTCAAAGATGGGTACTAATTGGCAATTTAGAACAGGGTTTGGCTTTTTAACTATAGATGTGTCAAAAGAATGCCTTAGGCCATCCCTAAACAACTCAAAATGCATAAATGTCAATTTAATCACCTAATCTAAAAATTATTGTCTATTATATATAATAGCATGCTCGTTTCCTCATATTATGCATATCATTTGGTATCAATAAAACTTTTTTTTATCTATACATAGTGTAACCTATAGAACTTCAAAAATTTCATGCTCAAAAAAATGTAAAATTTCTCATCATCACGCAAAGTTTATCAAGAAAACACACTCAACCTATTATACATGCTCCTAACGAATCACTTGTATTTCTACAAGCTCAAGCACACATAAAAAAAAAGACAAAATAAAAAACTATATGCCAAAATTCTCATGTTACCCCCACACTTTAGATAACACATTATCCTAAATGTGTAGCCCTAAAAGTATTTAAGGAAAGAAGTTACCCGATTAATCATGAGGGCCCTCTTCTTCTTATGGTGGTTTTCCTTCTTCCTTAGGCATGAATGCTCGGATTTGTTATGTCTCCAGAATGTGGGGTTCCTACAAAAAGAATTAAAGCATATACAAAAATAATTCCTAATCCTACTCCTACGAATTATTAGTCCCTAAAAATTAAAAATTATCCCAAAAATTATAAGTCTTAAAATAAATCGAAGTCTTAAAAAAATTAAAGTTCAATCTTCATCCTTTGAATCGGGGTTAAGGATCCATTGGAGCCTTGCCTTTGCTGGAGTACTATTGATCGGAGCTCTTGCCTTGTCATCGTGCAAGGCTCCGAATCATCTGTCCTTTGGGAGTTGAGTATTGAGACTAAAACATTGCCTTGTACTCGTCATCAGTGTTGGGCTACCCTTGTTCCTCATTGGTCCTACCTAACTCGATTTCTTCCTCGCCCTCTTCTTCATCTCAAATATGTTGGGAGGGTAATTTGAGTGGGTAACCCATGTATCCTTGCAAACTCCTTTAGCACGAGAGTTGTTTCTGGCATCCACCTAATCATACCATCTATCTTCCCTTCGAAGCTACCAATGTATCCTTTTTGAGCTTTTGTTGTTGTTTTTTGTTGCAAGGATGCTAATATGTCCATCTTTTCTTTCCTTCTTTGGTTCCTGATGGTATTACAAATGACATATATTTTCTCCCTAAATTAGTTTTTTAATTGTCTCTTTTGTATCCCATTTAGCATACATCATAAGCATTTCATACTTAGTTTTTATATTTTCGAACTCATTGCTAGTTAGTTCAAATTACTGTTATTTTTATATCTTTTTGTACTAATGTCGACGCAAGCAACCAATATATTGTACGTCAGAATTGTCAGTGTAGGAACTCAGCTTAGAAGATTAATGTTAGAATAAGAATGTAGCCACAAGATCAGCTTAGAATTGCGACCAGCAATGTCGACGCACAGAACATGAACTCCGAATTGATAAACTCAAGCTAAATTCACATCTGGAAGCACCAGCACATGAACATCACAGGTGTTGCCGCAATTACGATTACAGATTGCGCCAAGTAACGCGGTGACAACCTACAAATCTTTGAATAAAACATTAAATCTACGTGAATGCACAGCTATACTCTAACCAACTTTAACAGCTGCAAAATCTAGATCTAGATTTGAGAATGGGAGGCTAAAACTTGCAACTTTTGAAGGCCATAAATAGAAGAATGAAGAAATCATCAAGAGGTAGAGGATTAAATTCTGTAATTTCTGTGTGTTTTGGAGATTTAAGATGGAACGGTGAATTGATAGAGCATGGGAGCAACCACTTCTAATGAGAGGTGCTCGATGCTACACAAGAGGAACGATTAAGGAGTAGTCCTAGTAGTCTAAAGATAGTAAGCTTCGATTGTATTCTTTAATCCTTCTTTTATGTTGATGGGATTCTAATGACATTTGAATGAATACGAGAACATCTTTCATTGTTAGATCACTTTAATTCTTACTTAATGCTCTTTATTTGTTTATTCTTGGATCTAATCGCATCAAACATGAAAGTAGCTTTGTAGTTTGCCGACATCGAGAGATACGGTGATAGGTTAGGTTAACAAGTAAGACAACGAGAGTTGCTTGGGACTAAAAGAGATTCTAGTTACTTGTTCTTGATTGTACAATGTTGCTCACACCGAGAAGTGGAGTGAGTATGGGTACTTAAGTCTCGAGTAAATGGAAGATTGTTAATGGTAAGAGTTCATTGGTGCGTTATTGCAATGACATTTAATCTATACAATACCTTTTCAACACATCCAGTGTTGTGACTTAGCAAAATTAGTTATCCACTCCAATCCTTTTCACTTGATCATATTTACATTTCATGCATTTAAATATTCAACACTCAACACTCAACACATTTGATTTACTTTCAGTACACTGACATTTAACTCTGATTGCGTTGACAATATTAACTAATTTTAGTATGCAGATCTGACGTAATTACACTGACATCATTACTCACATTTTACTTAATTTTGCATTAGTTGATCCGAAATTTAAACATCAAGAACCTAATTCCTCATGGGATCGATATCTGATAGAATTGTTCTATCAACTATACTTTCATCGACGTGTGTTCGCTTGCACAATTGCTATGACATTTCAAACGCAATCAAGTTTTGGCGTCGTTACCGGGGAACTTGGCATTTGTTTGATGTTTACTTTTGTTGTTGCAATCAGTTCTACTTACTTAACTCCTAACCTTTACTAATTTGTTTACTTTTCTATTGTTTTATTTTTCAATTTTGTAGGTGTTTCATGTCCACAAGGAGAAATCCTAACAACCTTGTTAGTTTTGATTCGGAGTTTGAAAGGACATTGAGGAGGAGAAGGCAAGAATAAAGAAGAATGGCTGGAAACAATAATAATTTACCACCATTGCTGCCACAAAATGATATTCCTCCAGTGCTGCCACAAGCAGATAATAATATACCACCACCGCTTCCACAAGAAGAACAAGTGCAAAATAGGACAATAAGAGAGTTTGTTGTTCCTATACTTGATGATTTACAACCAGGGGTTGTAAGAACGACTATTCAAGCTGGTAATTTTGAACTGAAACCGGTGATGTTTCAGATGTTAAATTCAAATGGACAATATTCTAGTTTTCCTCATGAAGATGCAAGAGAACACTTAAAATCATTTATGCTTATTTATGCATCCTTTAGTCAACATGGTGTCCCTGATGGTGCCTTGAAAATGCAATTATTTCCTTATTCATTGCAGGGTAAAGCGAGAACATGGTTCTTGGGATTGCAGGCTAGATCTATTACATCTTAAAATGCGTTAGCAATATAGTTTATTTTGCGTTTCAATCTGCCGATAATGAATACAAGGTTAAGTAATGATATTACTGCATATCATTAGTTAGATGATGAAAACTTACATACAACATAGGAGCGTTACAAAACATTGCTTCGACGCTGTACAATACATGGAATTCAGTAAGAGACCCAAATAGAGATTTTTTACAATGGTTTGAATGCTCAGATAAGGAATCTTGTCAATGCATCGACTAATGGTCTCTTGTTGGATTGTATCTACAATGAAGTTGTAAGAATTTTAGTGAGGATTGCTTAGAACGATTATCAATATTCAATCTCTCGTTCTACACAGGTAAAGAATAACCCTGGAGTTCTTGAGTTAGATGTTATTTCTGCTTTGTCAGCGCAGGTATCCTTATTGGCCAATATCATAAATAAATATGAAGGGAACAAATGACATTGCCCCTATTCAAGTGGCCGAACAATTGGATGGACCGATATTTCCTGTGAAATTTGCGACAACAATCATAGTAATGAGGACTGCCTACAACATGCAGAAAATGCTTTCTATGTCAACAACATCAGAGGGGGTTCATTTGGTAACTTATACAACAACCGATCTCAACAACCTTGGGGGAATCAAAATGCTTCCACATTTAGATATGAAAATTCCTCAAATCAAGGAGGTTATCGACAAAGGAGTTACAATACAAACCCACAGTAGAATTATAATTAGAATCCGTAGGTAAGTTCTCAACAGATGCAGTCACATAGCTAGATGCGCTCACAATCTCGATTACAGCCACAATAGTCTGTGCTACCACATATGCAAAGACAACATCATCAACATTAACAGCAGCAATTTTCTCAACCAAAGTCAGATCCTATGGCTACTCTTGAAGCGTTGATGCGCAAGCATATCACATGAACTGAAGCAATAATGTAAGGAAACTCTTCTTCCATCCGAGCATTGAAAGCTCAGCTAGGACAGTTAGCTTCTAATCTCAGTACAAGGTCACCGGGCACTCTGCCTAGTGATACTGAGAATCCAATGTAGAGGGGGGAGGAGCATTGAAAGGCTGTTACACTGAAGAGTAGCAAGCAGACGGCGGAACCAAGCAATTCTAACCAAGACAATGTCAACGCCTCTGAACCGCAGCAACAAGAAGAGGATCCGGCTGAAGAAAGTCAAGTAGAAGTAAATGAAGAGGAACCAACTGCTATAACATCTATGCCTGTAGTTTTCCCAACAAAGTTGTCGACGTAACTACCAACATCAACACCACCTAGTTTTCCATAACAATCCACTGCTATAATACCTTTTCCATTTCCGCAAAGATTTAAAGAGAAAGTCCATGTTAAAGAGTATCAAAAGTTTGTTTCTACTCTAAAACAATTGCACATTAACATACTTCTTATAGATGCTCTTGTGCAAATACCCAGCTATGGGAAATTTATGAAGGAGCTATTATCGAAGAAAAAGAAATTGCCTAAAATCAAGACGATCGCGCTCACAGAGGGGTGAAGCACTGTGCTTACAAATAAGTTGCCAACCAAGATGAAAGACCCTGGTAGCTTCACAATCCCATGCACCATTAGGCATCATTATTTAGGTAAGGCTTTATGTGATTTGGGAGAAAGTATTAACCTTATGCCTTTGTCTACTTTTAAGAAATTAGGAATAGGTTCGATGAAGCCCACTGTGGTGACATTACAACTTGTGGACAGATCATTAGCACAACCTGAAGGCCAAATCAAAGATGTTCTTGTACAAGTTGATAAGCTTATGTTCCTTGTTGATTTCATAATCCTAGACTACAAAGCAGATAAGGAGGTGCCCATTATCTTGGAGCAGTCATTTCTAGCAACAGGACGCACCCTTATCGACTTATTCAAAGGAGAACTTATCCTGCGTTATAATGATGAGCATGTGACCTTCAATGTGTTTGAAGCATCTCCGTCCGAAACTAAAAAGCAATGTCATCACAACAATATTTTGGACGAGATCTTTATGGAATAATTTAATGCAAGACAGCAATGCCAGATGAAGATGTGGCGACATCTGCCAATTAAATCCTAAATGATTGTGTTGACAAAGAAGAGGTTAACAATTGTGAGCTGAGACAGAATTGGCAATTGGAGTCTTTGGATTTGTCTAAAAGGACAATCTCTATGTTTAAACCATCAATTGAGCAAGCTCTTACCTTGGAGTTGAAGCCACTGCCGACGCATTTGAAGTATGTCTTTCTTGGTGACAACAAGACATTGTCTGTTATTGTCAATGCATCCTTTGACGCAACACAAGAAGATAAGTTGTCGATGTATTTGAAGTATGTCTTTCTTGGTGACAACAAGACATTGCCTATTATTGTCAATGCATCATTCGACGCAACACAAGAAGATAAGCTCATCGCAATTTTAAAGGAAAACAAAAGAGCCATAGCCTAGAGCATTACAGACATTAGAGGCATCAATCCCTCTTTTTGCATGCATAAGATAAGGCTAGAAGATGAAGGGAAGCAATCAATTGAGCAACAACGAAGACTCAATGAGAAAATGAAAGAAGTAGTAAAGAAGGAAATTATAAAATGGTTAGATGCGGGCATCATGTAGCTTATTTTTTATAGCAATTGGGTGAGCCTTGTCCAATGTGTGCCAAATAAGAGTGGTTTCACGGTTATGACCAATGACAATAACGGATTGATCTTTACTCGCATTGCGACTAGATGGCGAGTATGCATGGATTACCATCGACTAAATGTAGCCTCAAAGAAGGACCATTTCCCACTACCTTTCATTGATCAGAAGTTGGATAGGCTAGCTGGTAAAGCCTATTATTGCTTTTTAGATTGCTATTTTGGCTAAAATCAAATTGTCATTGCATCGGAAGATCAAGCAAAGACCACGTTCATATACCCTTTTGGAACCTTTACCTTCCGACATATGCCATTTGGATTGTGCAATGCGCCAGTAACATTTCAGAGGTGTATGATGGCAATCTTCTTGAACATGATCGAGGATTCCTTAGAGGTATTCATGGATGATTTCTCTGTCTATGGATAGAATTTTGACCAATGCGCTGACAATCTGGCAAGAGTTTTAAAGAGATGTGAGGACACAAATCTAGTTTTGAATTAGGAGAAATGTCATTTCATGGCAACTAAAGGCATTATCCTTGGGCATCGAATATCTTGTCAGGGCATTGAGGTTGATGCGAGCACGATAGTGCAAACACTATAATGTGAACACAAACCATGCAAGCTTAGAAGATGTGAGCATTGGTGTTGCGAGCACTCATGTTGTAGACACACACGATGCGAACACTGATATTGCGAACACTCGCATTGTGAGCATGGAGGATGGGCGAGCCTCGTACGATTCAATCGAGCTACCTAGAGGACCAATCATGCGAGCACAAACCAAGAAATTTAATTTGGCTGCCACGGGTTTAATTAAACAAATTCGGGAAGACACTTCATGCATTTCATATAACCCTCCATGCAGCCGATGCAATGTGCTGCACGTTCAATTTTAATTTTAATCTAATTAAATTGCTAGAAAATAAAGTATTAACCATTTAGTTAATTTAATCTATGTTTTAATTATGTTTTGTGTTATTTTTATAAATTTTTAAATATGTCCTAAGTTAGTTGTTAGTTTTAGTCAAATATTACTACCCATTTAATATGTCCTAACTAGCATGTTTAATATGATATAGGGATGTCAATGGCTAACCAACACAAGCTTTTAATGCGCCTACCAATATTTAAAGTGTTGAAAACACCTCTCCAAAAGGGCATTTCGTGATCAGCAAAGGAATTCAATGTTCTTTCATGCATGGCTGATTGGGTACATCAAAGGTCTCAAGGTACTTAAATGCTCAAAGGTTGATCATGGGAACATGGAAAGAGGCTGTTCAGGTTACTCAAAAGTCGTTAATGCACCGCCCACATTTAATCCAAGTGCTTAGGGAATTTTAGCAAAATTTAAACACACTTCTTCTTAGCCAACCAAGCACCAAATTCGGCCAACTACTCCATTAAAGCAGCCGACACATTAACTTAAAGCGCATGGGGAATATTAGATGAATTTATGGTGTAATTGTGATTAATTATTTCATGCATTTTCAGCTGATCATTTGTAAGCCTTTAAATATGAGGCTTGGAACATTATGTAAAGAAACTTTTGATGAATTTTAATCTTATTGTGAGTTTGCAAACTCCTTGTTCTTATTTGACTTAAATTAACTTATCAAGTAACCCTTATGGAGTCAATCTGATTCTTTCCGAACTTATCACTTCTTTGAAGTGTGGCGTTCACCCTTATACCGATTGGTTCCTATCTCTCTATAGATAAAGGGTCATGGTTCTTCTTGTTTTCATTCTAAGTACTAATATAAGGATTGGGTCAATATTCTTTTACAATATTGGTTCATTCTTGAGTCCTTAAAACCGAATTCAAGCCTATCCATCTATATCCTTACATATCCATTCATCAATCCTTCTACAACCTGCCATTATCATTCACCAACCATCACAAAATCCATTACGATTGATACTTCTTAATTTCGATCAAGAACTCACGCAACTCATAATCATCCCTCTAGGACGAGCTCGCATCAGAGTTTGATAAAGCAAAGGTAAAAATCATCGAAAAACTACCACCACCCACCAATATCAAAGCAATAAGAAGCTTTCTTGGACACATTGGTTTTTACAAGAGATTCATCCGAGATTTTTCCAAGATTGCTAAACTGTTATGCTCACTATTAGAGCAAAATAAAAAGTTTGTGTTCGATGACAATAGTCTAGACACATTCATAATAATAAAGAAGCAACTGCTACAAGCTCCAATTGTCGTTGCGCCGGACTGGACAAAATCGTTTGAACTAATGTGTGACGAAGTGATTTTGCTATGGGAGCTGTACGAGGCCAAAGAAAAGAGAAGGTATTTCATTCTATTTACTATGCTAGTAAAATTCTAACTGAAGCGCAGGTTGACTACACTACCACTGAGAAGGAGTTTCTAGCTTTAGTCTTCGCATTTGACAAGTTTCATTCATATCTTGTCAGCGCAAAGACTACAGTTTACATAGACCACTCTGTATTGATATATCTTTTCACAAAGAAAGACGCCAAGCCTAGACTAATACGATGTATCCTACTCCTTCAAGAGTTTGATATTGAAATCAGGGATAGGAAAGGATCAAAAAATCAAGTAGTTGACCACTTGTCTCGACTGGAAGTTGGAAATCAAGATGGGCAGACGTCTCAAATTGTCAAAGCATTTCCAGACAACCAGTTATTCTTTGTCGATGCATCGCTCTGGTATGCCAATGTTGTCAATTAACTTGTATGTGGGAAGCTACCCTTGAATGCTATTGGTCACAAAAAGATCAGGTTCACATGCGATGCTACAAAATATCATTAGAACAAGCCATACCTATTCAAGGTATACGCTGGCAACATTATCCATCACTATGTACCTAAAGAATAAATGACTTCAATCCTGCGACATTGCCATGATGCCTCGTATGGAGGTCATTTTGGGGGTACAAGGACTGCTGCTAAGTTTTTGTAGTCAGGATTTTATTGGCCCACATCATTTCGAGATGCCTACAACTTCGTACAACAATGTGATCGATGTCAATGCACTAGCTCAATATCTCGACGCAATGAGATGATCCAACATCCTATCATGGAAGTAGAGCTCTTCGATGTTTGGGGTATTGACTTTATGAGACCATTTCCAAATTCTTTTAGGAATGTGTATATCTTAGTTGCTATTGATTATGTCTCAAAGTGGATCGAAGCAATTGCGGTACCAAGGGATGATGCTCGAACGGTGTTGAAATTCTTTCAAACATACATTCTCATAAGGTTTGGAACACTGAGAGCATTAATAAGTGACCAAGGAACTTATTTTTATAACAACCAAGTGGCGACAGCATTAAAAAGATATGGTGTGAAGCATCATACGGCTACTACGTACCACCCACAAACCAATGGTCAAGTCGAGGTATCCAATCGTCAAATCAAAAGCATCCTTGAAAAGGTGGTTAATCTATCTGGGAAGGATTGGTCTTTGCGACTACATGACACATTGTGGGCACTTTGTACTGCATATAAAACCCCACTGGAATGTTGCTGTATCAATTAGTGTTTGGTAAGTCTTGTTACCTGCCAGTTGTGCTTGAACATAAGGCCATGTGGCAATCAAGTAAGTGAATATGGACTATGATGCTGTCGAAAGAAAAAGATTGTTGGACATCATTGAGCTAGAAGAAATACACCGAAATGCTTATGAGAATGCCGTAATATACAAGGAAAAGACCAATAAATGGCACAACAATATCATATTGCATCGACAATTTAATCTTGGTCAGTTAGTACTTTTATTTAACTCGCGTTAAAAATTGCATCCATGTAAATTGCGATCAAGATGGTCATGCCCTTTCAAAGTTGTCGAGGCATTTCAGAGCAATGCAATGACAATTGAAAATCTAAAGGATGGACAATAATTCAAAGTGAATGGCCAACGTCTAAAGCATTATGTGAGCCCATGTTAAAGAACCAAACGAGGCCATCAATCTGGTCACATTTAAATAATGTTGACACATTTTTCTATTTACTTTTATTTGTTTCACTTTTACTTGTGTTGTTTAAAATTCCTTGCAGGAATAAAAATCATTTTTTTGTCGAAGCATGAAGCATGAATTGTAGGCACATTCTGTGACGAGTCAGCATAGCTTTTTCAGCAAGAATCGCACCGGTTGATCTCTCTTCTCTCCCAGCCATTTGATCAAGCGAAATTGTACAATCTACAGTCTGGCAATTAATAACTGCAAACTCAACATTTCCCCATAATTTTTTCAATCATCCTCCATTGTTGCTACATCTCGTCCCTTTCATTGCTTTTATATTCCTTTTTTCGTTCATAAGTTATCTTTTTCTGCAAATTTCTCTTTCTTTTTTAGTAACAATGGCTAAAACTCAGGCATCAAAAAACCCTTCTAAGACTCCTTCCATAAACATCCCAACAACTTCAACTACTATTGCTTCGACCACAATACCATCTCCATTTACAGGTCCAGTCTTATTCTTGACGACTGGGATCAAGGACCGTTACCAGAATATCATGTTGAAGCGTAACCTCCACCCTGAACAAGGTCGACAACTATCCCCGCATTAGACCTTGAGGAAACATGTTAACTATACCATCAGTCGCCTCGGGTAGGAGTTTTTCTACAAACATCCTTTTGGTTACTCCCTTACACTAGTGAAGGAGTTTTACGTCAACCTGGTGGATCCGGAGCAAGAGTTTGTTTTTGTAAGGGAGGGACTCATTTCATGGAGCGCTGCTCAAATCAATGTATTGTTGAGAATCCTTGAGAGGGTGGACAACCACTCAACGTTTATACGTCGCATGGATGATGACAGCATCGTTGAGATGATAAAGGACCTGTGTGTCGGTGGAGCCACCTGGATTGGAAATGGGTTCCACAAATCCACCATGCATAGAAGGTATCTTACAACCTTCAGCAAGGTATGGTTCCACTTCATCAACAGTCGTATCATGCCTTCGACATATAACATTACGGCGACATTAGATCATATATGTCTCTTACATTTTATCCTACACTTCTGACACATCTACATTAGAGAGATCATCCACGATCAAGTCACGGAAGCCGCTGGCAAGCAAATTGGTATACGCTCATTCCCCTCTCCAATCATATTGCTTTGTAAACAGAAGGGTATTATCCTCAGGGATGGTAAGGAAATTGTAGAAAACAAAGGCTTGATCAATGACATCTCTGTTGAACGGATGACTCGTGGCCAGGAGGCACTAGTGGCCAAAAAAGCGTTAAAGAAGAAGGATAGAAATAAAGGCAAAACGAAGGCAGAACAATCTGTTGCGCCCACAAATCCACAAGTGGCGAAGAAACTAGCTCTAATGGAAGTCCATCTTGACCATATTGACATGTACTCAATCTAAACTGACAGTGTCGTCGATGACATGGATTATAGGCTGAATAAATTTTATGCTTACACAAAGGCCTAGAGCGAGGCTATTATCATCGTACTATGCCCGTTCAGCATCAATTCATTGCTAGACTTTCCAGCCTTTCCATCCATCTTTCACCAAATGCAATACCCATCATAAGATCAACCTATCCTTGATGGTAGGCCTACCCCTATCCAACACAGATTCACATCTCATATGATGATAAGGAAGAAGGGCACTCGAAGGTTGAGGAGGATTGCGATCGTACCTTTGCCCATTTACTTGAGGATGAGTTCTCCAACAGTCTTGGTGCTAATATGGCTGAACGTGAGGATGTTGTGGATAAAGGTGTTGACGCAGTGGAATGCGCTAACATTGGTCTAAACGAACCAATGCAGCATGTGGATGACGATGCGAACCCCGTAAATGACCAGCTGAAGGAAAATGAAGTAGAAAAGAATGAAGTGAAGGACCCTGTCGAGGTGCAGGAAGAGAAGAAAAAGGATGCTCCGACAATGATCGCTGAGGATGTTGTCGGTACACCAGAGAGTGTAGGAGCATCCAGCTCTGACGAGGTTTGACCTGGTTCGAGCCAAGCTAAGGTTGTTATAAGTGAAATTGAGGAAGTGAGTCCTCTTGCTATCGTGCCCTATGTGGTACTGCTCATCGAAATCCACCCATCAGTAGTGATAACCGATGAGGCCACCACCCAACTTGTCGAGGAGGAGCAATCCGTCGAGCCGATTAGTCGAAGGATAAAAAGAGAAAAAGGCACAAAGAATAAAAAGAAAAAGAAGGACCAAGACAAGGGTGAGCGCCCAAAGAAAAAGAAGAAGAAAACAAAAGTAGCCTCTGCATCGACTGCTGACGAATAAGTTGGTACATTTCTTTTTAGATAGTTTTCAAGCATTCTTATTGTCACTGCATTTTGTTTTGTCACTATATTCCTTTTGTTAACTTAGGTGAATTATCGTTTCATTTCCATAATTCTGTGTATTATTATCAGCGCATTAGGGACAATGTAGACATTAAGTTTGGGAGAGATAATGTGAAATGGAAATGCAATTACACCCACATATTTGAATTCTACTTGTATCTTTGGTTAATGAGAATTGACAAAATTTCAACAAAAATGTGCCCACAATTTTTGTTTTTATGCGTAAATCTTGATTTGCGTAGAATGTTGATGTGTAAATTGGATGAATGTGAATGGATAGTGAGTCTTCTATTTTTGAATGAATGATTGAAATTACTTCAGTAATGAATGGATAGTGTGAATGTTTGAATCTTGAACTAACAGACCAGTTGCAGCGACATTGTACGAATAAAAGACACTTCAATGTGAGTGCATTGTGACTTTTCAAGGGAGAACACTTTGCTGCAGGTTTAGAAAAATCAACTAGCCAAAGGCAAGAGTGTGTGTCAGCGTAATTACATACCTCTTGAGGGTTTGTTGCACCCCATTGTTACTGCCCAGGAATAAAGGTAGAGTAATGCAATGACATCTCTCAGTCACTTGAAAAAGGAATATGAGAGAAAAAAAAAAGAAAAGAAAAGAAGAAAAAAATGTTTGCCATAAATGCTATATTGGTTTAGGGAAGATTAAGATTCAATGCACAATACTAACATTAATGAAGCTGCAGTTTTAATGATTCATGCCTATAAATTGTCGGTGCATTATTCCTAAATTAGTGTTTTAATTGTCTCTTTTGTATCTCATTTAGCACACATCATAAGCATTTCATACTTAGTTTTTATATTTTCCAACTCATTGCTAATTAGTTCAAATTCTTGTTATTTTTATATCTTTTTTTACTAATGTCGACCCAACCAATCGATATATTGTACCTCAAAATTGTAAGTGCAAGAACTCAGCTCAAAAGATTAATGTTAGAAGAAGAATGCAGCCATAATATTAGCTTGGAATTGCGACCAGCGATGTTGATGCACAGAACATAAACTCCGAAGTGATAAACTCAAGCTAAATTACTTTTGGAAGTACCAACGCAGGAACATCATAGGTTTCATCGCAATTACGATTTCAGATTGCGCCCAGCAATGCAGTGACAACCTGCAGATCTCTGAAGAAAACCTTAAACCTGCTTGAGTGCACAACTATACTCTAACCAACTTTGACAGCTATAAAATTTAGATCTAGATCTGAGATGGGAGACTGAAACCTACAACTGTTGAAGGCTATAAATAAAAGAATGAAGAATGAAGAAATCATCAAGAGGTAGAGGATTAAATTCTGCAATTTCTGTGTGATTTGGATATTTAAGCTAGAACGATGAATTGATGGAGCAAGAGAGCAACCACTTCTAACGAGAGGTGCTCGATGCTATGCAAGAGGAACGATTAAGGAGTAGTCCTAGTAGTCTAGAGATAGTAAGCTTCGATTGTATTCTTTAATCCTTCTTTTATGCTAATGGATTCTAATGACATTTGAATGAAGTACGAGAGTATCTTTCATTGTTAGATCACTTTGACTCTTACTTAATGCTCTTTATCCATTTATTCTTAGATCTAATCACATCAAACACGAGAGTGGCTTTGCAGTTTACCGACATCGAGAGATGCGGTGATAGGTTAGGTTAACAAGTAAGACAACAAGAGTTGTTTGGGACTAGAAGAGATTCTAGTTAATTGTTCTTGATTGCACAACATTGCTCGCACCAAGAGGTGGAGTGAATGTGGGTACTTAAGTCTCGAGTAAATGAAAGATTGTTATTGGTAAGAGTTCATTGGTGCGTTATTGTTGTGACATTTCATCTATACAATACCTTATCGGCGCATCCAGTGTTGCGACTTAGCGAAATCAATGATCCACTCCAATCCTTTTCACTTGATCATATTTACATTTCATGCATTTAAATATTCAGCACTCAACACTCAACACATTTGTTTTACTTTCAGTACACTAACATTTAACTCTGATTGCGTTGACAATATTAACTAATTTTAATGTGCAGATCTACGTAATTGCACTGACATCATTACTCACATTTTACTTAATTTTAGCATTAGTTCCTCTGACATTTAAACATCAAGAACCTCATTCCTCGTGGGATCGATATCCTATAGAATTGTTCTATCAATTATACTTGCATCGACATGTGTTCGCTTGCACAATCGTTGTTATGTTTCAAATGCGATCAATTTTATTCCTTGATATGCTTTCGTTGATGCTCAACATATTGTCTGAAAATTGAATCCCTGATAATGCTTCTTGTTGCCTTTAAAAATTGCTCATTTTCGCTCATGGGAACCCCCGCCTTATTGTAGAGTACTGTGACAAGATAAGGAAAGAAAAGACCAGCTTTTTACTTTGTGTGTAGTGATTCATTTCCCTATAAATCCATTTCCCAACACATTCATTTTTTAGACAAAATACCATACAATAAATGGTTTGAAAAGTGTTAATGTTAGAGACAATTAGGGTCGGTGTGATCCTAGTGGCCAAGAATTGCATCCACATTTCGCAACAAAGAACATGATAGCTTGATTAAAATTAGACGGTAAACCAGTATTTGGTCTAAAGTTCCAATTACCTCTTCCCTGCATTAAAAGTCTAACAATTTCTGCCATATAAATATTTCTAAACATGTCTAAATCAATCTCATTGATATAGTATTTTTCATAGTATAGAACATTGTAAAATTCACAAATTTCTTTAGCGGTGATCAAAACCTCTTCTCCCCTCACAACTACCTCATCAATGTTTGCTCCATATCCCCCTCTAATTAGTTCATCTTTCAAAGAGGCATAAAATTCTTGAACTATGGGGAAAATAGCATTACCTGTATGGGTAACACAAAGTTCCCATCGATGATGTCTTACCAAAGTCTAAATCTCCTTGAAATGTATCATGGAAGGCTCAAACCCTCATTCTTGAATTAACGGTCTCCCTTGTATAGCTAAGAAATATCTCTCGATTTCGATATTCTCGAAGTGATTGGGATCAGAAACGACTTGAGTTTGTTGAATCGAAGTTTTCTTGCTCTTTCTTGAAGGCATTTTGATCTGTCGAAAGAAAGATGAATAGTAATGAATGGAATAGTGAAAGAGTAAGAAATACCTTTGCTTCTAACTATTTACTTCATTAATGGAACACCCTTGTTTCTAGGGATTAAATATGGCCTTTGAGGAGAGATGTTTTGAGTTTGAATGAGAGATTTTAAGGTTTAGGGATGATTTGAGGAGTGTTTAAGTGAGAAGAATGATTTAAGATAGTTTAGTATATATAAGAGGTGTGGAAATTAGGTTTTAAGTGTTAAGAAATCGGGTAAATAGGGTTTTAAGAAGCCAAGTTACCACATCGGGTTGGGTCAACCTGTAAAAATTACAGACGATGTTGCAACGTAGCCTAAGTTTGTCGTAACCAACCTTCTAGTGTCTGTTTGTCATGACGTAGCTCACCCTGTGTCGTGACAAACCCTTCAATCCTGATGTTCCTGTAGATTGTCTCCTATGTCGCAACATAGCTCTCCTAATGTCGCGACATCGCCATCAATTTTTATTTTTTAGCATCCTGACCCTTTGGTTGCGACGTATGAGGGTATGTCACGTCTTAGCATGATTGGATGGCCTTTGGAGTAGTTTGGTTGCTACGTCGCGAAGTTGCGTACCTGTGTCATGACAAACCTATTAGATTCGAAAGAAATACCCTAAAACAAAAAGTTTTATTGAGTTAGTATGTTAGTGATTATAAACTTAAAATTGAGTGTTAGTACTTGTCAGAATTGTCTGACAAGGATGTTAGTGTGCACTTCGGCACCCACGAACAGTCTATTTTATCGTTGTTCGTCCAGTAACAGACATGCCAGGCTACTCTTTGGCGGTTATCTCTTTTCCAAAATTTTCCTTTTCTTCCTACGTCACCACCAACTCTTTCATCGATCATATTTATTTACAAAATCTATAAATTTATACCACCACTCTTTAACATGATTGCCTTTATCGTTGATCCACTTGTGAAATTCACCTGTCTTCATGTGGTGGATTAATAGCTGCTCAATTATCCCATTTAGTAAAAATGGTGGATTTACTGCAAATTCATGCCTTGATGTTACTGCAACTATTTGTTTCCCCTCATCACTGCGTTTTATTTCCCTTGAATTGTGATACCAATGCAATAATTACCTTTCCCACAGGCATATATTATCTTGCTCTACTGATGTAATTATTAGGCTAGTCAAAGGTTGGGGCTCTAGCTCGTAAATGCTTCTTGTTTTCTACAAAAATTTAAAAATTTTCACATTAGCAATTTCTCTAGGAATTTGCTGCTCCAGGAAAGTATTATACATAGTGTCCATTTTCCATTGGAAATTGAAGTTTTGATCGATGATATCTTCAACTAATATTCCTTTTGTTAACGGTTTGACAACAGTAATTAATTGAAGATCTAAATTTGGGATTTGGGAACTGTCTTCTTCTTCTATGGGAATTGAATCATTATTAGATTGGGGCCCAATCTTGAATTTTACACGATCATCCATTTTTCCTTCAAAAGATGAAATCTCGTTTTGCTCAGCGGTCCGATCATTTGATTCCTCAAAATATTCTCTTTCCATTTTTTCCTTTAGTCCTTGTTCATGTTCTCGCTTTATTCGTTCAAATTCGAAGTACATTTCTCTAAAAGATAGACCATCATGTTGGTAGAGGATCTGGGCTTCTTCACGAAGTTAACTTAACTCCAACATTAATAACTTCTAATTTTCCTAGATCTCCCAATCTTCATAATATCTGTCTTTGTAAATATCAGCATCATAATCATCGTCATATATGAGATTTGAACAAAATAAATCATAGGCATCCATAGATTTATGTATGATGGGAATTAAGAGGAACTATTAGATCTGAAAAATAACAACTATTAGTATGGTTAAATCTTATCTATAACCTAAATTTTCCTAATTATTTTAATACAAAGAAAGAATAAAATTTACTAAGGCGTTGCCTCCCCAGTAATGGCACCAACAACTTGACCACTCCCGAACGTACTCTCGTTCGGTGTAGATTTTGGCTTTCCACAAGCATACGAGTGAAGTTTTAAATATAGTGTGTTACAACAAAACACTTGGTAGTATTTTGAGGATCGTACCCAAAGGAGGCGTAAAGTGATAGTAAATAAAATCCTTGCAAAGAATAAAATTAATTAGTACTTATTTTAAGGTCTATAGTACGAAGAATAAAAGAGCTTGTTTGGAAGAGCATAAAGTAAAGAAGAAAATAAAACAAAAAATAAAGGCAAAAGATTGAGTTGTAGAAATCTTATAAACGATTTTGGGGATATTAGGTCGTTTCCGTATGAGTTCCTCAATTGTGGGGTTTTGGAGATTTTCCTCCAATCAATCAGTCACTACCCCAGTTAGATCTCTCGATCTTCTACCGGCATGGCAAGTCGATAGAGATTACTTATCGCTAGATGTCACAATTTAAATCGATTTGGGGAAAAGGTGTTCACGGATGGGCAATACCAATTTTGGGTTCATTCCCACCTAGATAACTTTCTAAGGTTGTCAGGCCTAGTGTTTGTTCAACGTTCTTCCTTTCCTAAGCAACTGATCCAAAAGGTAAAATCCCTATAAAATAATAATTAATTATTCATATGTCCATTCTCTAATTCCCCAAAATGGAATTAGTTTCGAATGATTTCTTTATTCATCAACAAAACAATATATTAAAACATATAAGTGAAGAAGAGAATGAAAAAGAAACTAAAATTTTATTAAGCAATCTATCAGAAAAACTTATCGAACGTTTATGCGAACTTCTACAATCTCGTTTCAAAAACTTTGAATACAAATACAACTAAAAACTAAAGTATAATGAATGGTGTCCAAACCCTAGTGCTAAAGGTTCTATTTATAACTTTAGATGGTCATTTCGCCTCAACCCTAGGTCAGCTACCATCCTTTGTGCTTAAGTTGCATTGTGAAGATGAAAATGCCCCTCATGCAGATTCAGAGTCTAGGGCCGATGTCGCGACACACTAGGACTTGTGTCACGACGTAACAGTTAGTTCTTGGATTCCTCGCTGTTGATCCATTTGTTGCTACTTAGGGTTGTCTATGTCATGACGAAGCGGATGTATCATTATGGATCAACTGCTACTAGTCTCTTGTGCACTCACGAAGCAAGTTAGCTAAAATTTAGGCCTTATTTGGCCTTAATAGTAGTAAAATGACCTTTTTAGCACATTTTATTAAAAGACACTACTAAACTAAAAATCCAATAAACATAAGGGAAATTACTTGATTTCAAACTCATCAAATGTGAAAACTAGTTCAATCTACGGATCTGACAGATCAGTAGGAGTAGGGCTAAAATTTTCTTTTGTATATATATGCCTTAATTCTTTTTTGTAGGAACCTTATTATGGAGACACAACAATTTCGAGCGTTCACATTAAAAGGGAGAAAGATAACCAACACAAGACGAAGAGGACCTTCATGATCAATCGAGAAACTTTTTTTCTTACTATTTAAGGTGCTACACATTGAGGACAGTGTGTTTTCTAAAGTATGAGGGGGTAACATAAGAATTTTTTCTTATAGTTTAATTTTCAGCTTTTATGACTATTTTGATGTGTGGTTGAGCTTGTAGAAATACAAGTGATTGGTTAGGAGCATATATAATAGGTTGATTGTATTTATTGATAAATTTGACATGATAATGAGGATTTTTCAATTTTTGAACATGAAATTTTTTAGTTCTATAGATTACATTAACTATAGATAGGAAGTTATTATTGATACGAAGTGATGTGCATAATATAAGGTAACGAGCATGCTAGTATATATGATTGATAGTAATTTTGAGATTATATGATTAAATTAATATTTATGCATATTGAGATGTTTAGGGATGACTTAAGGCATTGTTTGGATACATCTAGAGCTAAAAAGCCAAACCCTGTTATGAATTTTCAATTAGTACCCATTTTTTTAGCCTTATGACCCTTCTTGATGAACTACTCTATAATCCTCAAAAACCTAAAATGATGATTTGTGTGTACACTTTTCTTTGGTCCTATTATGCATGGAAATAGATGCATGGCCATATGTATCGAGGGTAGGTAGACACATTACGGTGGATGTATAAAATAAAAGAGGGGAATAGGAAAATCAATATCATGTATGAACTTTAGCTTAGTCGAAAGGAAAAAATAGTGAAAAATCAAAAGAAAACGATGAATAAATACAAAACAAGTGAATTTTGGGTAAGGAAACACAAGAAGTGTGACAAAATCATAATGTCACCAAAAAGAAAAAAATCTTACTCAAGAAACAAAGAAAATAAAATACTAATAGGCTAGCTAAGGAGATTGCTTTATTTTGGGATTACCTAAAAATTAGAGATAAAAGGAATGTAAGAGAAGGAGAAATAAGGGGTGAGATGAAATGAGACATTAAGGGAAAGAATATGGAACAATACAATGCACCAAACTATTTTTGTGTTTGTAACTGTTTTGTGCTTAACTGCTCCTTGAATGACATACCTATCTTAAGCCTCAACACGTTAAAGTCGAAAAGCTCTATGTGACTTAAACAACTCTATGCATGAATAGATATGAAATTGTATGATCTTTGCATGACTATCTGTATTTTACTAGGATAATCAAAGTATTTGTATTAAGCATTGATAGACTTATATTGATAAAATGTTTATGTTTATATTTCTTGTAAACTTAATGAACTCATATATTTTCTGACAAAAATGGTAAAATACTTATTCATCATGTTAAAATTATTAAGAAATATGAAATACCTATAATAAATGTTGCAATCCTAATCTTTGTATAATATGAACTCAAGCTCTTATATTTTTCTTTCTTTATTCTGTTTGCTTGAACACAAGCAAAAACTTAAGTGTGGGGGAGTCTGATCTACCAGTTTTATACCCAGCAGATTGAACTAATTTTCACACTTGAGGAGCTTGAAACCAAGTATTTCCTTTATGTTTCCATAGGATTTAACTTAGATTCTTCTTTTGAATAAATTGTGTAACCTATGTGCTAAAATGTTGTTTTATTGTCTTTAAGGTCAATTGAGGTTAGCTAATGTGCTTTGTGAGTGTGCTGGAGACAATAAGAAGTTGCACAAATATGAAGCTGAGCACTTCGTCACGACATAGGATGATCTACGTCGCAACAAAGGGACCAGACTTGGAGATTTTAGAGACTGACTTCTTTGTCTCGACAGACACAGGTTATGCCGTAACAACACCTGTAGGATGACACATAATATGGTGACTGATGGCTTCTTCGCAACACAGGTCCTGATGTACCACGACATCGACCTCTAGACTCAAAATCTGCACCAAGTGAAGGGCATTTCGATCTTTACAATGCCACTTAAACATGAAAAATGACAATATACCTAGGGTTAATGAAAACGGCCAGCCAATACTATAAATAAGGCATTTAGTATTAGGTTTAAACACATCGTTTATTAGCTTTTAGTTTTTACTTTGTATTTTCATTTGAAACGAGATTGTAGAACTTGTATAAATGTTAAAGGAATTTTTCCCGACATATTGTCAATACAAATCAAGTTTCTTTTTCATTTGAGTATTCAATTATATGTGTTTATATATCTTCGTTTCAGCTATGATTAAGAAAACCATGAGGAACTAATTCCATTTTGGGGAATTAGTGAGTGGAAATATGATTATTTAATTATTGTTTAATAGAGATTTTACCTTTCGGATCAACTATTTGGGAAAGGAAGAACATCAAACAAACACTAGGTCTGACAACCCTAGAATGTCAATTTGGTAGGAATGAACCCAAAATTGGTATTACCCATCCGTGAAAACCTTTTTCTCCAAATCGATTTAGACTGTGACATCTAGCGATAAGTAGTCTCTATCGGCTTTTTCTACTGGTAGAAGATATAGAAATCCAACTAGGGTAGTGAGTAGTTGATTGTAGGAAAATCCCCAAAACCCAACAATTGAAGAACTCATACGGAAGCAACCTAAAATCCCCAAAGTCATTTATTGATCTTCTATATTTCAACTCTTTAACTTAATTTGTTTCTATTTATGCTTTTCACAATCAACTTTTTTTTTACCTTTCATGTTATAATCCCTAAAGTGATTACTAATTACTTTTATTCTTTGCAGGGATTTAATTTACTATTGCCCCAAGCCTCCTTTGGGTACGATCCTCAGAATACTACCAAGTGTTTCATTGTACACACTATATTTACAACCTGACCCGTATACTTGCGGAAGCCTAAAATGTATACTAAATGGGAGTACGTTCAGAGGCAGCCAATTTTGAATACTGGTTGAAGGATTTGCAGAGGTTATTTGTTAAGATGAACTACCTTACTAATCAGAAGTTGAGGGTAGCCATTTCACTACTATGGGGTGAAGCATAGAATTAGTGAGAGTTTGTTGAGGAGTCTGTTCCTTCTAGTGAGGTCACATGGGAGTAATTCTGAGAAGCATTTTAGGATCTATATGTGGGTGAGGAGTTCTTTCCAAAATGTCGACATGAGTTCATGAATTTGAGGCAGAACGACATGTCTATTAATGATTATGAGATTGAGTTTTTGAGGTTGGTCTGATATGCTTCTAGGCTGATGACTACTGAGAAACAGAAGAGTGAGTGGTTCTAGAAGGGAATTCGCCTTTCGATACAAGTAGGAGTTTCTATGCATCATGATAGGGTGTTTAGCGACCTAGTTAGTCGAGGTACAACAATTGAAAGGTTGGAGGCTCTTAAGAGAAACCAAAGAGCTCAAGATAGGAAGTAAGGTAGGAAGAAACCGGGCACAGCAATTCAGCTTAGTCCTATTAGTCACATTGCTAAGAGGCCTAAAGAGGAGTTCGATCAGTAAAGTCATCCGAGGGTGAGACCTGCAGTTTTGACTGTTCTTGCGGGTAGTATGGGTGGTTCGACTAGTCCTCGTCTTTGGCATTTATGCTTTCATTGTAATAAAAGGCATAACGGTGAGTGGAGAAAGGAGACAGGTGCATGTTTGTGGCTATCATGAGCATTTCTTCAAGGATTGTCTAGATCCTCCTGTAGCTTCTTTTAACTAGGGTTAGAATCAAGCATCGATTCAGACTCCTGCTAGAGATAGAGGACAGGGTAAATCTATTGCTTCAATTATGGTTAGTAGAGGTAGACCAGTTCAGAGTAGTAGTGCAGCTAGATCTAGAGTGAGACAGTCGAGATTGGTTTATTAGACTAGGAGACATGAGGATCGTGTCGACCCAGATGTTTTACTCAGTACTTTCCCTATCCTTTCTATTTCTTATTTTGCCTTATTTTACCCAAAGCTATCGTCAAGGCCAATATCCGCACCTCTTTGGTTTAGGAAAATTTTGAGGTTTCAAAATTTCTTTTAAGGAGGGAGAATTATAATAACCCAAATTTTAGATTAAGGATTAAATTAGAATTTTTGAGAAATTTAGGAACTAATTGCAATTTCAGTGGAATTTAGGTACTTAATTAAGCTTTATTTAAAATTATGTGGTCAAATTAAGATTTTAGAGACTTAACGGTAAAACGGTGAAAGTTTGGGCATCTAATGAAAACCCTAAGGATTTGGAATTTATTTAACCTTTGAAGAGAAACTTGTTTAGATCCTAGAGCGAGACGTTGAAGTCTTGTGATGGAAAATCGTAGCTCTGGTTAAGGTTTTGTGGCAGAATCATGGTACTGAGGAAGCCACTTGGGAACCTGAGGATAGAATACGTCAGTAATATCCGCATCTATTTGATTCAGGTAAATTTCAAGGACAAAATTTCTTTTAGGGCGAGAGAGTCGTAACGCCCCAAAAATTTGAACTGTTTTATGTGAGTTGTATCAATCTATCTTTTTTTTTGTTTATGTGCTCTGTCTATTTATTTAATATTGAGGTTCGAGCCGCATCTCGTGAAAGTTTATATCTTCTTTTTCTAAAATTTAGCTTTTGAAGTGTGATATAAATTAAATTTCGTTCGTTGATGTTTTAATGATAAGCCTAATGGTTCAATAGTTAAGCATCTTTCTGTCTTCTGGTCTTGTGTTTGAGTCTTTGCATATGCGAGGAGCAAATTTATTTTGCTTATGACTGTTATTTTATTTTTATTTTATTTCTTAAAGTCTGAATGTTTCCTTTTGTAGTTTCCCTCTTCCAGTATTTTCTTTTTTCGTTACTAATACTTTCTCTTACTTTGAAATCTTCTTTTTTCGTCGTTGTTGTTGCTTGATATTGCTTGTGTTAATCGTGGGTGTTACGACCGTTGAACTGTGCCTCTATTATTATTGATTCCATTTTCGTAGGGTGAGAATCATTGCTTTTTGTTTGTTGTTGAAGTTTTAGCGAATTGAGTGTTGTGGTTAAATGTGGGTGGAGAAGATGTTAATTCTTGTTGGATCTTTACATGTTTGTTTCGTTCGTTGTAGGGAACGCTCGAGAAACGTTTAACGACCCTCCAGATTCGTGATTGCTAGTGAAGTTGATTGTGGGTAAGCAATTGTGTCATTTCGAGTTGAACATTGAGAGTTTTGTTAGAATTAGTAATGTTAATTGGGAATTGTTGAAATCGTTGTTGAATTAGTTGTTAAATCTCTTGTTTAGGCTACGAGAATTGCAGGAATGCCTCTATATCAATCCAGTAATAGGTGGGTATCGAAACCCCTTTCAACTTTTACTTTTTCCTGTATTTTCTTTTAAAAATTGGAACTGTTCGAGGGCACACAAGCGTGTGTCCAGACTGTGTGCCGTTAAAAAAAGCTACAGGGGACACACAAGGCGTGTGCCAAACCATGTGTGTATACTGTTTTGAGATAAACGGGCTGAGCACACGAGCGTGTGGCAGACAGTTTGTGTATATTGTTTTGCAATTAAAGGTGTAGTAATCACACAGGCCAGACACACAAGTGTGTGTTCAGACCGTGTGTCATAATGTGTGGGCATACGGGCTAACACACGGCCATGTGGCTCATGTTTTACTTGAAAATACGGTATAAGGTGATCGCGATCTGATCGTAAGACGTGTATGAATTGAATTGAGCTTGCTGAACTATTTTACCTTATTTACAAACTGATTTTGAGCACTTGTATGAAATTGACCGTAGTGATCTCAACTCTCTATTCTACTGTAACTGTATATGTATATCTAAATATGAACTGTGAACATCTGGTATTTGTTTCTGCATCTGCATGGGGTGAGATTGTGATTCAGAGGAAGTATCTGTACTATTTTGGTGGTTATACCACCTATACTATATCTTAAATGGCAGTGAGAATGTAAAACACTGTAACGTGTCATACCGACACTATAAGGTGTGTAAGGTTGGACAAGTATTATATTTACCTACTGGTGTGTTAGATTGGTCGGAGATGGTGTGATGGATGGGGGTAGGATAACTGCATCTGTATTCTTATTTGCATCTGAATTTGTTTTTGAATCTGAGATGTTATTTAGTGAGCTATTATGTTCAAAAGTTATAATGACTTGTCAATCATATTGGATAAGATTGTCTCTGATATCTGTACTATCGGTTATGTTGGAATTATTCATGTTTGTTAGATTCATTGATTTATGCAATATCGTAATATCCATGTTACTAATTCAATTATATGAATTTTAGGAGCTTCTCAGAAGTGAACGGTCGGCGGGCGAGGAACTCGATCAATATTAAGACTTATTATTTTATTGTATTATGTATGCTGAAGTTTATGTTATTTAAATATATGTCTGAATAGTTAAGCTTGCTTTATGATGGATTGTGTGTTCTGGTAGGTTTTATATGGCATCTTAAGTTTGGTCTATCCGTCTAGGCTGAGTTTAGGATGTTACAATAATTTTCAGCTAACCTTCTTATTTTTCCTTCTCTCACATTCTTTTTCTCTCCATATGTGAAGACACGTATAATATTGGTAAGTACAGTTAGCTTAGTGAGTTTTGTGGAACATGAATGAAAATATCCCAATTATTTGTGATTTTTATTAAATCACTTTATTTCGCTCTTTTTCACTCACACTACTTTTATCCCATTCCATGCTTTTATGTCTCTCGCTTTTCTTTTAACCCTCATAATGCTATTAGTCTCACACAATTTTTCAATTAGACAGTTATTGCAAGAATCCTATACTTACTATATCAATCGTTTCATATTTTTTCACTCTATTTTTTCAAAAACCACCTTGATATATCTACCTAACCATCTACATCCATGGCACGACATCTAAATTTGTACAATAATTTTTTGGGACAAATTAAGAGATAAGTATATTTTCTTATTCCGTTGCCGGTTTCATATGAAGGCTCAAAAAAAGTTGATTAGACATAAGCATAGGTATTAAGGTACACATGCATAAGGTTAACTTTTTGGCACTAATTTTTACCAAACAATGTCTTAGGTCATTTTTAGGCATCTCATAGTCCATGGATTCAATCATTCAAGTCATAAAAATTATAACTACCTATAATTCAAAACAAGCATACATGCTTCCCTATGTGATCATTCATCCTTCAGTATACTCAATTTCTTTCACCTATATTCAAATGTAATAAAGTGAACTAACTAATCTAAAATCTAATAACCTAGAATATTTTACTATCATGCCAAATTTACAAATTTCATACAATCCATTCCTATTAACATGCTCCAAACCAATAACTTGCTTTGTTGCAAGCTTAAGCACCATGTGATCTACCACAATTCGTTGTGGCAAATTAAGCTCTTTTCTCTATTAAGAGCTTGTATTCAAGTAAAATTATGTCTACCACAATTCGTTGTGGCAAATTTATGTCTTTTAGTGGTGTTTTATAAAACTTTAGGCTGATTAAGGCCTAAGGAAGAACTAACATGTTGATTGAGTGCGCAGGGTGACATTTTAGGCCGATGAGTAGTGGATTGCCCTAGATGTTGAAACATTCAAAATGGATTTCGCAACAATAAAATTCGAACCAAGTGGGGAAACTTACAATCACCAATGTCAGGACAACCACCACTCAATGTCATGACACCCAACTTCAAACTAAGAAGGAGAACATTTGGCATGCAATGTTGCCTTACTAGCTTTAGGGTGTCGTGACACCGATCCGTCGAGGCTCAAAATTACTATAAGGGTGTTTTCGTTCGTACAACCTTAATTAACTTGTAACTCAACCATTACTTAACCTAATTAGGTCATAATACATTTAAACTATAAATACTAGCTAAAAACAATATATTAGGGGGCTTCAGACAGTTTTTCATAATTTGATTTCAATTTTTAGTTTTATTTAGTGTTTGCTTAATCGGAATATTTCTATTCTAAAGTTAGACGATTACAAGTGGAGATTGTTCCGGACACGAGCTTTTCCATTGATAAATTCTTGAGCATTCTCTTCCATATTCTATTTATTTGCATCTCTTTCATTAATTTCGTTAATTGAATGTTTGTGTAATTAGTAAAATAAACTTACGCTTTTATACATATCTCGCATGAATTGATTGTTTAACTGGTTAATCAATTAAGTTACTGTTTATCCGAAATTTGGTTTTCTTTCAACTTTGCTAAAGAACTTAGTATACTAGGATTGATGACCCTAGTAAGACACATAGACATGTGAGATCCAAAAGGCATCCTGTTGAATAAACGTTTAGTAGACTTATGCTAAGTTGTAAGATTGAAAGGGTATTTGATCTGTCGTAATTTGATATGGTAAATTAGGCTTTCCCATTATACTTATAGAGCTTGTTCTCGAGCAAATTTGTGTCATTTTCGTAGTTTTTCATAGTTTTTAGAACTTCGGTTTAATAAGTATAAATGTGTTTTTTTTTTTACTTATTTTGAGACCCAAATTGGCTAATGGTATCATTGTGGAGCCTAATATTTGATTGTGTGTTATAGGGACGTGTTGGAAGCTAAAACTGAGAGAGAAACATCACTGAAAGAGATGGTATCGTGATATCTGATCCTTAAAATCGATATACCTCCAATAGACCCCAAAGATAAAGACTACCTACAGTGGTATCGCAATATCTATTTTGTGTATCACAATACCCACTTGCCCAAGGAACACCCAATTCAAGCCTGCCAATGGTATCACTATTCCGACATCATGAGGGAACAAAAATTGACAGCAAGGGTAGTCTTTGTCCAACCTAATCTCTGTACCCAATAGAGATCAATAATTAAAAATCAGTCCCCTATTACACATATAGGGTTCTATATGGTTCGGATTTGGACCTTGAATCAGTTAAACACGGAAGGGATTAAACAAGTGAGATTCGGCCATGCCATGAACCATTTGGCCATAACATAATATAAAAAAGTAGAGAAAACTATTTAGATCTGAATGAACTAACGAAAACATTCTGTCCTTACACTACTTGCTTAGATCCGTCAACAGAAAAACAACAAAAAGTAGGGGATAAGGTTCAGAAGGACGACGACGACAAGGATGGTGGCTTATTGGGATGGCAACACTGGAGGGAAAAAGGGTTGTAGATGTGCAACAATGATAGAAAAAAACACAGCAGTAAAAATTTGTCTATAGGGAAAAAAGATGAGATGAGTAGGAAAAAAATAGGAAACAAGGGGAGTTGATGATTAACGAGGTGACACACTAAGGTTTTGGGCAAAAATACTGTAAATAAAAATCATGTAGGAGAGTGGAATCAAACACAAGCCTTAAGGATCACTAAGCTTGTTCATAACCACTAGGCTAAAACTCCATCCTGTTTAAATTCTAATTAAGAAAATTAAGATTTCAATCACGATTACATCATCGTCCAATAGTATTTATATAAATACCTAATTTTATTTTCTTGTTTTGAATTCTTGATTTAAATATATATTTCCTGTTAAATAAATTTTACAAAAACATTTTGAATTCAGGGAGAATCATGGCAATTCTGTTTATCTTCTATTTTTGTTTTATGATTCTTGTTGCGACTTAATAGCTGTGTGTTTATTTTTTAAGTTTCAATCTATGTCATTTTCCTAAAAACACAATCGTTGCACCCACACTTGTTAATTAATGTTGATTTTGAACCGCAAGATTCAGAATATACTTTAATAGGCACCAAAAGTAAGTATTTAGGTTGCATTGATAAACCATATTTTATTTCTTAAATAGATAACTTGGATAACATAGTTCATTACGTCCAACGAACAAAACCCTTTATTATTAGTGCATTTAATTTTCGTTGAAGGACAGTCTCTAAACCTGGTGCCCTTAGCTCAAGCGGTGCAATTTGGCCAACTTGTGTGCTGAGGAGGGAAGGTTTTCAATACCGGACTATACTCAAAGAAATTAGTGGGTTTAATCTCAAATCCACCACTCAATGTCGGCATCATCGGAAAATCTTCTTGGCAAGGCACATGGTGGAACCCCATGGTGTACCACAACACGATGTCCTTATTCTCAATGCTCCGGTTATTCTCGGTCCACAATGCTAACGTATCATCTCCTCGATTTTGATCAACGTATCGCCCACCCGCCCATTTCTCCGACTTGTTATAAGGAGTTACCCACACGTTATAATTGGTGAAAGCGGCTCGGATTTGTGGGTATTCATCAGCAGCGAGGAGTGGACCGGCTGCAGACCCGGGGAACTAAACGATATCCAACTTTGTTTCCAGTTTTAGTTCTCTTGTATGAGTTAACAACTAGGAGCTCCAGTGGATTTAAGCCGATTTGGAGCTTTGGATCGTATTCGGTTTTGGCAATTTCATGTTCAACATTCCAATAACTTTTTCTTGGGATGTTCTTGTCTTTGACTCGTTTGGTGATCAAATGGGTCTTCATGAACGAATTTGTATCGCCATCGATGTCCAGATCGAGATGGTATGTTATGAAATGACCATGGCTCACGCCGATCGTGTTGTCTGCTACTAATGTACCGTAAACTTCCTCAGCTATTTCATCTATGTGAGTATATGGTACGGCCTTCACTTCCAACACTCCTGTTAGAGCAACCTGTGTGGATGGTAGCAAAATTTGCAACTTTTTAGTCAATTTGTTAAATGGGTAAAATAGATTGTTAGTCCTTATACTTTAATCAAATTTAAAATTTAATCCTTATACTAAAAAATTTACTACTTCCACTTTTGTAATTTAAAAATTCGACTCCCTTCATTGGCACTGATATTTTTTTTTTTGGTCAAAAATTAATAACTTGGCATGTTAAATAGATTAACCTCTATATGATAGACTTAAAATAAATATGTTATATTAACAAATGTTGATGTAAACTACAAATAATAATGTTATATTAATTAGTGTTCTGACATCAAATTCAGTTAGTAATGGTTAACAAATGAAAAGGAAAAAAATACCCCGAATTTGATGGATCCACTTGGTTTGATCTCCCAATCAAGGACATAATCATAGTTGTCCACAGTTGCAACCATTCTCACCACTAGGCTAATATCTGGTCTCACTTCTCTGATCTGTAATATCAAAACCATCAAATTTAACTCATTTTTCAACCCCCCCAAAAAAAGACCTAATGGAATGTAGTTTATATGAACCTTTTGGTCTCGAAGCTCAGCCTCAGTATACCGCCACATAACATCACCTGAATGTTTTTCAAATATGCACATTGCATTCGATACTTTGACAGGTATACCATCTTGGCCTGCATAGTAACCATCAACGAACACTGCATTGGATGGACAATCGTTGAGGGGTTCCAATGAAACTGCAGTGATTCCGAACCCAAATTCACCGCAGTCGAAAAACGAAATGTGGTACCATTCCTCGATCGGTCGGATCCTGGTATGGAACGAACAGCCCTGAGATGAACGATCGATACACAACTTGACGGAATTTTTTCATATCGACGTCGTAAATGGAAGCTAGAGAGATTACAGGACCAGCTCGAGCATCAAAACCTAGATGGAACTTCTAGTTTGCCCAGCTGCTCAAATAGAAAAAAAAAAAAAAACTTAATATACCAGACAGTATAATATATCAGACCATATGTTGTTAGTCTCACCTGACAACATTTCCGTCGAGTGTGAACCCTAATTGGCCGGGTGGAGTGGGCGGAGGTGGTCTTATCTTGGATGCTCGATACTCAGTTCCCTCAGCTTTGGGCAACGGGGCACTGCTCTGTCAACGTATTTAGATATCTTCATTTGGTCGATATCGATAGCAATAGTTATCCCTCAAATTGGTCTCAAATACTTATTAACCGTTCCATTTAAATAAAAACATATGACTTTTAGCTCTCTTTCGGTCTTTACGTCTCCAAACCGGCCAATGGTTTGAGTTGAGCAAACAACTTCATATATATTAAGTCCTCGTCGTTTAACTGATGCTAAAAATGGTTCATGTTTAAGGGCTAGATCAGCAGCAGCTTCTTGTTCTTCGGTGGAAAGTAAAGGGTAGCCGAAACCATCGTAGAGTTTATCGGAAACAATGGAACGTTTCGACAAATCTACGATAAGTTCACGGATCTGTTGGTTGAGCCTGATAACGACTAAGGCTTGGCGAGGTCGGGGTTTGCTGGGGGGGAGGGGGGGGTTTGACAGCCATGATTTTACAATTGGTTATTCAGGTTCCTCTAAGCCTACATACTGGAAGGTTAGCTTGAGGTTAGGGCTAGGGTAGGATTGGTTCACAATGGTTCGAATCAGGAGGGACTCGGAGGCAGGGATTTAAATTGCGATTACAGCCGCATTTTCGGTCATGTTACGTTTATTACGGTTGCGAACATAACGGAAGCTATTGCAGTCACTACGGGTATCGCGGTCGTGAATTTTATATTAATTAAAATTATTAAATAGATAAAATCATATCATTTAAATTATATATATATATATTAATTTTATCGTAACGGAACAATAGCGAGAATAACGGTCTGCTATTGCCGTAATTGACCGTTACCCATTAAATTGCGGCCGTGATCCACCACTATTTTTGACAATAGCAGTTTCGAACTGTATCGCTGCCGCTATATAACAACCGTTATTCCGCTATCGAATCACTATTTAAATCCCTGCTTGGAGGGAGTGAAGGAGTCTAGTTGGTGGTGCTTAGATGTGATTGGTGATAGGAAGCAGATGGTGAAGATGGAGAAGAATAGTGTTATTTTCAATGTTGAGGCCATTGTTGAATGTTGAAAACCTTAGCATCTAGTTGCCTTTAAATAGCCAATGATTCAATGCAAGCTACAGTTTTTTTTTTTAATAAATATTATAACTTTGTTTTACGGAATTAGTGAATTTTTTTATTTGAAATTATACTGGTGACCTATTTTCCATTTATATATATATGAGTTAGTATTTTATATGCAGTTTTGAAAATTTTATATTATTTATTTTATTTTAAATATTTAATTTTTTAATATTTTACTATATTATTATAAGATATTTTTCATAACATACTTATATTAAATAAGATAGATACACAAAAATGACATTTCTCCCATGTGGATGCTTTCAAATGATAAAAAAATTATTTCTTTTTGAATTCAACGAGTGGTTTCAGTGGTAAAGAGGATGATGTTAATTTTAGGAGACCTGAGTTCGAGCACTTATGTGTGCAAAGTGTGTGTGTCATGTACTCACACTAATATATTCAAAAAAAAATTATGAACTAAAAATGGTTAAATATAAAATTGGTATCCAATTTTTTTTTTCTTTTTCCTGGTCACATTTCTTCTTCCTAATTTCCTTCTCTTTTTCTTCCCTTTGGCCTTTCTTAATTTCCTTATCTCTTTTTTTCTGTGCAAAACATGTTTGCTTTCAATGGTTTATTTCATTTCCTCTCCTTCACTATTTGCTACTACTTTTTTTTCAATGTAAAAGGTACTGAGTTTGATTCTCGGGCATGGAGGAAACAAGTTCAAATTGGGGCTACAAAGATTTGGATTACCTAATAGACCCGAAATGAAGAACTCGTTATTGAAACCCAATAGTTAATAAAGTTTCCGGGTAGTTGAATTTTTTGTTTGTTTCCTAAAAAAATACGACACTACAGCAAAACAGGTTATTAGCGGCGTTTGAACAGAAAACACCACAAAAAGTAAATCAATAGCGGCGTTTTTACATAAACGCTGCAAAAGGTAAAGCAATAGCGACGTTTTTACATAAAAGTCGCAAGAGGTAAAGCAATAGTGGCATTTGTAGGAAAAACGCTACTAAAGGTCAGAGCATAAACGCCGCTAAAGATCAGAACATTAGCGGCGTTTACGAGAAAACATCGCTAAAGATCAAAACATTAGCGACATTTATAAGAAAAACATCGCTAAAGGTTAAGCAATAGCGACGTTTTCCCATAAACGCCGCTAATTTATTTACAATTTATATATCTTAAATTAAATTAGGGATAATACCAAAATTATTCATGAACTATGGTTTAATGTGCAATATACATAAACTCTGATTTTGTACATTTTTATACATGAAAATTTGATTTGATTTGATTTGATTATTGTAAATTATTAACACAATTATTGCTATAACATCATTTTATGTTTATATATTGCATACATAAATAATTATATTTATCTAAAATAAAAATAAATTGAAGTATTAATTTCTTTAAATGTGTATGATTACATAAAAATTAAAGTTTTATGTATACATGTGAACCACAATTAGAAATTCAAATGTATAATTATACCAAATTAAAGTTCTTGTATATAATTACACATTAAATCAATATTGTAATAGAATTTTGCTATATATTAGTAGTTAGTATAATATTTTTTGCTTAAATTTATATCTATTTATATTTTTCATTTAAAATTTTTTTTTTCAACTAAGAATTTCATAACACTGTAAAAATGAATTAGAGTCATTCTAATGCATCTAAAAAGTGTTAGATGTTTTGAAATAAATAAATCATTCATTTTTTACACTTCTTTCGCAAATATTATTTATTTACATTTTTTTTTGTTTCAAATAAAGTTGAAGTTATGAAATAAGACTTAACTTGCAAATTAATACTTAAATTATGTAATTTTTCTCACGTTGGTGCTTAAATTTCTATTTTTATTAATAATAATACCTAAATTATACCCCGTTATTCAAAAACCTCAAAATATTAGAATTGTTAAAAAAATTTTAGTGAATTACAACATCCACGTCATATAAACTTAAAATTATATTTTAGATTCTTTCATTTTCATTTTTCTTTTACGCCATTTTTGTAGTTCTTTTTCATTAGTTACATACAGATACTTTAACTGCTAGGATTTGATTTCTTTCACCTTAGATTTATAAATTTAACAAATTATTATTCTCAACTTTTCAGCATTTCTAGCCCAACCAAATCATTATCTTCTACAATTTATAGTCTACATCTATAACTTATAATTTATAATATATATACAAAAAGAAATAACATGCAAAATCTCTTGAATTGGTGAAAATTCTCATCGAAATTTATTATTATTATCATTTATAATTAAGACTTCTAGTTTCACTAAAAATATTTTATTAAGAGAATTTATTTGATAATAATAAAAAAAATAATTTTTATTTAAATTTTACATTAAATTAATTTATGTTCTGAACTATAATTTAGAAGTATTTATTCCTTTTTGATTTGTCTTATTATTTATTTGTTCAATTAATTTTTGCTCAAATCATAGTTTATATTATGAGAGAAACAAAATATATTAATTATCCAAACATGAATAATAAGGCGATTATTATTTCATTAGTAGCATCCTGCTGCAATCTTATGAGAGAAATAGAAAAATATTCTCATAAAGAATGGCTTTCATAAATTACAACTTAAAAGTTGTTGTCATGCATCTAAAAATGGTTAGAAGTAGTGTAGTAAATTAATCATTTACTTTTATTGGTTATATACATTATACATGTATTACAAAAATATATATACTTCTCCAAAAAATCTTCAAACCCCTAATTCTAACTCCAGTCTAATTTTTATCTTCAAGGGCGAATTCCGTACACCACCACCTTCGTTGTGATAGTTTGACATTTCAAACAATAACTTAATTGGATAAATATTACATTACATTACAAGTTAAAATATATTACATTACAAGTTAAAATATATTTCAATTTTTAAAATTTATTTAAAAATTTGATATAAAAATAACATTATCGGCGTTTATGGGGAAAATAATGCTAAAGATTAAACAATAACGGCGTTTATGAGAAAAATGCCGTAAAAGGTAAAGTAATAACAGCATTTATAGGAAAAATGCCGCAATAGGTATAGAGCAATAACGATGTTTTCTCAAAAACGCCGCAAAAGGTCCAGAGCATTAACGGCGTCTATAAAAAAAACGCCGATAAAGGTTTTGCAATAGCGATGTTCTTACGCAAACGCCGCTAGTTTTATTAAAACCGCACCGTTCTCCTTGGCTGAATTAAACAAAAAACCAACCCAACCTGATCTGTCTCTAAACCCTAAATTTCTCTAATCCCTATTTCTTAATTTCTCCTCTATCAAAACCCCAAATCCCAAATTTCTAACCCTAAATCTATCTCCCCTCTCTATTTCCCGTTTCTCTCCCTAAACCCATAGTTTTTAATTCTCGAAGTACATGTGTGCTATATTTTTCTTCAGCTTTACTATCTCCATCAATTGATTCACACTCTTTCTGGTATCTACATCTTTTAATTATAAAATGTTCCAATGTTTTGCCATTTTTTTGTATTATGGTTGTTGCTTTGAGTTGTTTCACCTACCTGAGAAATGGGTATGCTTCAGCTGCAAGATGATTTTTTTTTTGTTCTTTAATTCTGAATCCTGGGTTTTAGTACAAAGTCAGAATGGAAAATTGCCCGAAGCTGGTGGAACCTTTTATGTGACGAAGGAGCAGATGGAAACTTATTTTTGCTTTTGTAGTTTCAACAGAGTTGCCCAAATCCCAGTAAGATGAGTTTTCAATTAATATAAACAAGTTTTCAATAATGGCTGCCCTTCATTGCTAACCATGCCATCCTCCATAAGCTTTTTTTTTCTTAAGTTTTTTTAGGTTAAAATTTACTTCAAGTCCCTGTAATATTTGTATATTTAGAAGTTAGTCTTTTTATTTTTATTTTAAAGCATTTAATCTCTTTATTTTTAAATTTTAAAAATGCTAGTTTAATTGTTAACATATTTAAATTCATAAAATTTAAAATAAAAAAACTAAATTTCAAATCTACAAATAAGTACATGGAATTAAAATAGTTTTTTAACTTTTTTTTTATATTGGTGATGAATGAAATATTTTCTGTTTAGGAATTAAAAAAAGTTTTGCAAATTAAAAGTTACTTAACTTCAACAATTCATTTTATATAAATTCAATTTAATAATTTAAGGAGAAAATGTGTATTTGTGAGATTTTATAAATAGAATTGGAACGATTTTTTCTGGAAATATTTATATCTTTCAAATAAAGTAGTCACATTAAAATTTATTCCTTTAGTGTGTGTGTTTCTGGAACTACTGACACAAGCTAGTTTAGACTGACTTTTGAGAACTATATGAAAATAATAACAAATGCTGAATTTTTTCATGGCATGTTATATGGAATGTGTGTGTGTCTATATATATATATATATATGAGTTGCAATGAAGCAATTCGTGTTGTTATTGGAAATAAATCAACATAGAAACCTTGGTGTATCTGCCAATGAAAATTCATGCATTGGCAGTGAAGAAATGGTGGACCGTATCACAGAACATAAAAACTGCATGCATGGAAGTTTCGGTTATTTCAGTAGCTGAATATATTCATATATCTTCTTATTTATACAATGTTTTAATTTATGGTTATATACATATGTAGATAATGTTCAACTGCATGGGATGTTAAACCGAGTTTAAATAGCTAAGGTTGTATGTTAATTTTTTTTACAAATTTACTGCTGTTGGAAATGAAGAAAATGTTGGATGAGTAAATGTTTAAGTTATCTGCTGTAAATTGCTGTTCGAATACTCAGTTTTTTTTCCTTAGCATGTAATTGTTGGCTTGTTTGTGCTTAAACTTGTTGAATATTTTTTTTGCTGCTGTCTGGAATAAAATAAATATTTTGGATGTTAAATGCTAACTTGACTGCTATCCAATTGTTAAATGCTGTTTGAAATAAAGTTACTATTGGGATGTTAATTTTTGTTGCGTTTCTTTTGTAAATTGTTCTCTCTTTTGGATTCTATTTGTTGCTTTTCTTTTCTACTAGTTAAGTTGCCTGCTGCTGTTCATTGCACTTCATCAATTCAGGTAAGATTTGCGCATGTAATTTTTTGAATATAACTAAATGTTTTTGAAACAACCATGGCCTCCCCTCTAGGATTAACTATAAATCCTCTTCTTCAAAAACAATAAGAAACAGATTCCTGCCAACCACACGAATATCAAACATTTTCTTGGTCTTCCATAAACTTTTAATCTGCGCCCGAAAACTATTAGGATTATAAGATTTTTTTGTCCATACCGAACAGATCAGAGTAGGTTTATCCGGTGGTTCCACTAACAAGCTCTTAATTGAGAGCCTAGTTAGTTCTTCTTCTAAAAACGAAATTGCTTCCTTCACTATCAATTTCCAAGGTCATTGATCGGTGTTTTTATGTCACAACGATTGTGCGAGCATACACACGTCGATGCAAGTATAGTTGATAAACAATTCTATCGGATATCGATCCCACGAGGAATAGGTTCTTGATGTTCAGATGTCGGAGCAACTAATAATAAAATTGAGGTAATTGTGAGTAAGGTTGTCAACGCAATTAAGTCAGATCTTCATGTTAAAATGAGTTATCAATGTCAACGCAGTCATAGTCAAAATGTCAGGTGTTAAATGTCAATGTACTAAAAGTAAATCAAATGTATTGAGTGTTGAGTGCTAAATATTTAAATGCATAAAATATAAAAGTGATCAAATGTAAAGGGTAGAAATGGTTCATCGATTCTGCTAAGTTGTAAGTTGGATGCATTGATAAGGTAAAATATAGATGGAATGTCGCTACAATAAAGTCCCTTTGAGTTCTTACCAACAACAACTTTCTACTTAATCCCGACTTAAATATCCACAATCACTCCACCTCTCGTTGCGAGCAACGATGTATATTCAAGAACAAGTAACTGGAGTTTGTCCCAATCCTAAGCAGTTCTCGCCTAACTTACTTGTTAATCCAACTTGTCACCGTATCTCTCGATGTCGACGTACTGTAATTTCTCTCTCGTGTTTAAAGCGGTTAAATCTAAGAATAAACAGATAAGCAGTGTAAAATAAGAATCAAAATGATATAACATTAAAAGACACTCTCGTATTCATTTAATATCATCAAAATTCATCATCGTTTAAGAATAATTAAAGAGTACAACAAAGCTTACTATCTCTAGACTATTAGGCCTACTCTCTAATTGTTCCTCTTGCCTTGCATCAAACACCTTCTCGTCAGTAGTGATTGCAGACTTGCTTTATCAGTTTCCCAATTCCCAACTCAAATCTCTAAAATCACACAGAAATTGTAGAGTTTAATCCCTTAGCTCTTGATGATTTCTTTCCTTCTTTGTTTATCTATTTATAACCTCTAAAAAATTACAGGATTCAACCTTCATTTTCAGATCCAGATCTAGAACTTGCAACTGTCAAAATGAGTTAGATTATAGCTGTGCACTCACGCAGTTCTAGTATGCTCTTCAGAGATCTGTAGATTGTTGCTGTATCGTTGGGCACATTCTGAAATTATAATTGCAGTGACATCTGTGAAATCCTTGCATTGGTGCTTCCAACTGTAGATTCAGCTTGATTCTACTCATTCAAGGTTTAGTTGCAATACGATGACATCTCTTGGTCGTAATTACCAGTTGATCTTGTGGTTGCATTCGTCCAATATTAAGCTTCTAAATTTAGTTCCTGCACTGACAATATTAAGACGCAATATAACGGCTGCTTGCATCGACATTAGTACAAAAATAGATAAAAATAACAAGAATTTAAACTAACTATCAATGAGTTGGAAAACATTAAAACTAAGTCCAAAATGCTAACGATGCATGCTAAATGAAATATAAAAGAGACAATTATAACACTAAATTGGAGAGAAAAACTATATCATTTGTAATATCATCACACCTTCAAACTTGAGTTTTTACTTGTTCTCAAGTAAATAAAAATTATAAAAGAAACAATTAGAAATGTCACCGCAATCATTATTCATAGAACTTGAATTCTCTAAATTCCTAATGTGTAAATTGCATTCGTATAATAGAATGATACGCTGATAATTTAAAGCTATGAACAACTTAAAACTACAACTTCATCAATGTTAGTATCATGCATTGAATCTTAACCTTCCTTGGATCATTTTAGCAATTTATTCTTTTTCTTTTTCTTTCTTCTTTTTTCTCACTTTTTTTCAAGTGACTGAAAAATGTAATTGCATTACTCTACCTTTATTCCTAGGTAATAACGATTAGGTGCAACAAACCCTCAGGAGGCATGTAATTACGCTAACACACACTCTTGTAGTTACAGCCTTTGGCTAAATGAATTTTCTTTTCTAAGTCTACAGCGGAGTGTTCTCCCTTAAAAGTCACAATGCACTCATAATGAAATGTCTTTTAATAATAAAATGTCGCTGCATTGATCAATTAGCTCAAGATTCAATACCAATACTATTCATCCATTACTGAAGCAATTTCAATTATTCATTCAAAAACAACAAACTCATTATTCATTCATATTCATCCAATTTTCACATCAGCATTCAAACAATTCCAGAATTACGCATCAAAATAAAATTGTGGGCACATTTCTGTTGAAATTTTGTAAATTTTCATTAACTATAGAAACAAAAATAAAAGTCAAACATGAAGGTATAGTTGCATTTCCAATTCACATTAGCTTCCCCCCAAACTTAATGTCTGCATTGTCTCCAATGCGCTGATAATAGTTATACATATATAATGGAAATGCAGCTATAGTGTACTAAACTAAAATGAATGCAACGACAATTAAAATGCAGGCACAATAAGAATGCATGAAAACTAATTATAAAGAGATGTACCAAATTATTTAGTAGCAGTCGATGCAGAGGCTGCTTTGGTTTTCTTCTTCTTCTTTTCGGGCGGTCTTCCTCGTCATGGTGCTTCTTTTTTTTCTTGTCCTTGCGCCTCTTTCGCTTCTTATCCTTTAAACCAATCGGCTCGGTGGATTGCTCCTCTGTAGCGGGTTAGGTGACGGCCTCATCAATTTTCACTTCTAATGGGTGGATCTTGGCGAGTGGTGTTATGTAGGGCACAATAGCCAGAGGATTCAGTTCCTCTATCTTACCAATGACAACCTCAACCTAACTCGCAGTAAGTCGAGTATCATCTGAGCTGGATGCTCCCACAATATCCTCAACGATCATTGTTGGGGCATCAATTTCATTCTCCACCTGCACCTCAACAGGTTCTTCTTCTTTCTCTTCCTTTTCCTTTTCTTTCATCTGGGAATCCCCTTGATTTGCATCGTCATCCACATGCTGTTCAAGTTCAATTGGGCCAATGTGGGCACAATCTACTGTGTCGACATCTTCTTCCAGAACATTTGCCCTTTCTATGATATTTGTGCCTAGACTATTTGAGAATTCATCTTCGAATAAGTGGGCAATGTTGCGATGAAAATCGTCATCAGCCTGTGACTGCCTATCATCCTTCTCATCATTAGAAAGATGGATCCGAGTTGGTGTAGGGGCAAACCTACCATCAGGGGTAAGTTGCTCGGAAGATGAATACTTCATCGGACGGTAGATAGATGAGAAAGTTGGGAAATCTGACAGTGGGGTCTGGCTGATTTGTCTTAATGCAATGACAAGGGCTTCATTCCATGCCTTGGTGTATACATAAAACTTGTCGAGTCAAAAATCCATGCCTTCCATGATGCTATCAGTGTGAATAGAACGCATGTCGAGGCGATCTAAGTGTAATTCCATCAAAGCCAGTTTCTTCACCATTTGGATTTCTATCGGCACATCAGTTTTGTCAGCCTTCTTACCGTTTCCTTTGTCCCTCTTCTTGGAGATCTCTTTGGCTACTGGGTTGTCTTGGGCTCACATCATCCTTTCAATAGAGATATCATTGATTGAGCCTTTGTTATATAAGACCTCTTCATCATCTTTGGGCATAATGCCCTCGTGCTAACAAGTAGCATAATAAGAGAGGGAAAAGGAAGGATACTAGTTTACTTTCCTGCAGCTTCTGCGATCTGGGCATGTATGAGCTCACCAATGTCGATGTGTCGGTGTTGCAAAATGGAATGTAAGAGACCCATACGGTCCAATGTGGTCGTAGTGCTATGGGTAGAAGGCATAACAAGACTGTTGATGAAATGAAACCATACCTTGTAAAAGATTATAAGGTACCGTCAGTGCATCGTATAGTTGTGAAACTCATTACCTGTCCATGTAGCGCCATTGATACAGAGATTGTTCATCATTTGGGCCAAACAATCATCATCCAAATGGTGCATAAAGGGTGTATGGTCATCTACTCGTTCCGAAATTCTCAATAGTACATTGATCTGCGTAGCACTCCATGGAATTAGCCCTTCTAGTACAAAGACAAACTCCTGCTCCTGATATACCAAATTCGCATAAAACTCCCTCACCATTATGGGAGATTAGCCAAAAGGATGGTCGCAGAAATATTCCCATCCAAGGCGGCTGATGGTACAATGAACTTGTTTCCCAAGGTTTGATGTGGAGACAGTTGGAGACCCTGTTCGGAGTGGATATTGCATTTAAGCATAACATTGTGGTAACAGTGTTTGGTCGCAGTTGTTAAAAATGTGACTGGGCCAGTGGATGAAATTGTATTTATTGGTGGTGCCTCACCCATAGGCGGCACCACTATATATTATTACATACTATTTTGGTATGTACGCTAGGATGAAATTTCAACGCAAGATGATATTGTCATGCCATCTCCTTGTCTTTTCCTTGTATATCACCGCATTTTCATAAGCGTGGTGTTGGATTTCTTCTAATTCTATGATGTCCAACAGTCTTTTCTTTCCAGTAGCATCATAGTCTAAATTCACATGCTTAATTTCTCACATGGCCTTATGTTCAAGTCCGACAAGCGGGTGACAAGACTTTCCAAACACTAGTTGGTATGACGACATCCCCAACGGGGTTTTGTAAGTGGTGTGAAGCGCCCACAATACGTCATGTAGCCGCGCAGATCAATCCTTCCTAGATGCATTAACTACCTTCTCAAGTATGCTTTTAATTTGATGATTTGATACTTCGGCTTGACCATTAGTTTGTGGGTGATATGTGGTGGCCATACGATGCTTCACGCCATATTGCTTTAATGCAGTCGCCACTTGGCTATTATAGAAATGAGTGCCTTGGTCGCTTATCAATGCTCTCGATGTTCCAAACCTTATGAGGATGTATGTGTAAAAGAACTTCAACAATGTCCGAGCATCGTCTTTTGGCACTGCAATAACTTCAATCCACTTTGAGACGTAGTCAACAGCCACTAAGATAGAAACATTTCCAAAAGAGTTTGGAAATGGCCTCATAAAATCTATACCCCAGACATCGAAGAGCTCTACCTCCATGATGAGTTATTGGAGCATCTCGTTGCGTCAAGATATGGATCCAGTGCGTTAACAACAATCACATTGTTGTGCGAAATTATGGGCGACTCAAAACAAATTAGGCCAATAAAATCCTGATTACAGGACCTTTGCAGCAGTCCTTGCTCCACCAAAATGACCTCCATAAAGGGCATCATAGCAGTGTCGCAGGATTGACATCATTTCTTCTTCAAATACACAGCGACGGATGATATTGTCGAAGCATACCTTAAATAGGTATGACTCGTTCCAATGGTATTTGGCAGCATCACGTATGAACCTGATCTTTCTATGACCAGTCGCACTCATAGGTAGCTTTCCATACACAAGGTAATTGACGGCATCAGCATACCATGGTGATGCGTCGATAAAGAATAATTGCTCGTCAGGAAATGCCTCAATAATCTGGGTTGTTTGCCCTTTCTCACTCCAGTTTCCAGCTGAGACAAGTGGTCAACTACTTGATTCTCAGATCCTTTCCTATCTCTGATTTCGATATAAAATTCTTGAAGGAGTAGGATCCATCTGATGAGTCTAGGTTTGACGTCTTTTTTGTTGAAATGGAATCTCAATGCTGAGTGGTCCGTGTAAACTGTAGTCTTTGCGCCGATAAGATAGGAACGAAACTTGTCAAATGCAAAGACTACTGCTAGCAACTCTTTCTCCATAGTAGTATAATTAACTTGCGCTTCAATTAGAGTTTTACTAGCATAGTAACTAGAATGAAATACTTTTTTTTCTTTGGCCTAGGATAGCTCCGACAGTAAAGTCACTAGCGTCGCACATTAGTTCTAATGGTTGCGTCTAGTTTGGTGAAACGACAATCGAAGCTTGTACCAATTGTTTCTTTATTGTTTTAAATGCGTCCAAACAAGCATCATCGAACACAAACTTTTTATTCTGCTCTAGTAATGAGCATAAGGGTTTAGCTATCTTGGAAAAATCTCTAATGAATCTTCTATAAAAGCCAGCGTGTCCAAGAAGGCTTCTTATTGCTTTGACATTTATGGGCGGGGGTAATTTTTCGATGATTTCTATCTTAGCTTTATCACCCTTAATACCCTGACAAGATATGTGATGGCCAAGGACAATGCCTTCAGTAGCCATGATGTGGCATTTTCCCCAATTCGGAACGAGATTTGTGTCATCGCATCTTTTCAAAACTCTTACCAAATTGTCAACGCATTGGTCAAAACTCTGTCCATAGACCGAGAAATCATCCATGAATACTTCGAGTGAGTCCTTAATCATATCCGAGAATATCCCCATCATACACCTCTGAAATGTTGCTGGCGCATTACACAACCCAAATGGCATCTATCGGAAAGTAAATGTTTTAAAAGGACATGTAAATGTTGTCTTTGCTTGATCCTCCGGCGCAATGGCTATTTGGTTGTATCTAGAGCAGCCATCCAGGAGGCAATAATAGGCTTTACTAGCTAGCCTATCTAGCATCTGACCGATGAAAGGTAGTGAAAAATGGTTCTTCTTTGTGGTTGCATTTAGTCGTCGGTAATCCATGCATACTCACCATTTAGTTGCGATGCGAGTAAGGATTAACTCGTTCTTATCGTTAGTCACAACTGTGAAACTACTCTTTTTAGGCACACATTGAACGAGACTTACCCAATTGCTATAAAAAATAGGGTATATAATGCTCGCATCTAACCATTTAACAATTTCATTCTTAACCACCTCTTTCATTTTCTCATTGAGTCGTCTTTGTCGCTCAATGGATTGCTTCCCTTCATCTTCTAGTCGTATCTTATGCATGTAAAAAGAGGGACTAATGCCTTTGATATTTGTGATGCTCTAGGCTATGGCTCTTTTGTGTTCTTTCAGAATTGCGATAAGCTTATCTTCTTGCATTGCATCGAGGGATGCGTTGACAATAATAGGTAGTGTCTCGTTGTCACCAAGGAATACATACTTCAAATGTGTTGGCAATGGTTTTAACTCTAAGATAAGAGCTTGTTCGACAGATGGTTTAAACATTGGGATTGTCCTGTTAGACAAATCCAAAGACTCCATTTGCCAATTCTGATGCAACTCACAATTGTTAACCTCCTCTTTGTCAACACAATCATCTAGGATGTCATCGGTAAATGTTGTCGCATCGTCATCAGATAGTGCTAAACTTCTTGTACTAAATTCTTTCAGAATAATCTCATCTAACACGTCAATGTGGTGACATTATTCATTGGATTCGAACGGTGATACTTCAAACACACTGAAAGTTACTTGGTCATCATTATGACGCATAACAAGTTCTCCTTTGAACACGTCGATAAGTGTTCGTCCTATTGCTAGAAATAGCCTCCCAAGAATTATGGCTACCTCCTTATCTGCTTCGTAGTTTAGGATGAGAAAATCAGTTGGGAACACCAACTTATCAACTTGAACAAGAACATCTTTGATTTTTCCTTCTGGTTGTGCTAAAGATCTATCCGCCAATTGCAATGTCACCGCAGTGGGCTTCATCGAACCTATTCCTAATTTCTTAAAAATGGACAGAGGCATCAGGTTCATACTTGCTCCTAAATCACATAAAGCCTTAACTAAGTAATGATTCTCGATGGAGCATGGGATAGTGAAGCTGCATGGATATTTCATCTTGGTTGGCAACTTGTTTGTAAGCACAGCGCTGCACTCTTCTGTGAGTGCAATTGTCTCGATGTCAGACAATTTCTTCTTCTTTGATAATAGCTCCTTTATGTATTTCCTATAACTGGGTATCTGTACAAGAGCATCTATTAAAGGTATATTAATGTGCAATTATTTCAAAGTAGAAACAAACTTTTGATATTCTTTATCATGAATTTTCTCTTTAAATCATTGCAGAAACGACAGAGGTATGGTCGTAGTGGGTTGTTGTGGATAACTCGGTGGTATCGACACTGGTTGTTGTGTCGACAACTTTGTTGGGCAAACTGCAGGCATGGATGGCCCTACAGTTGGTTCCTCAACATTAATTTCTTCTTAACATCCTTCAGTTGCATCCTCCTCTTATTGCTTTGGTTCAGATGCGTTGACATGGTATTTATCAGAACCGCTTGGTCCCACCGTCTATTTTCCACTCCTTAGCGTGATTGCTTTGCAATGCTCCTTCCCCCTTTGTGTTGGATTCTCAGTATTACTAGGCAAAGATCTTGGTGATTTGGTGCTGAGATTAGAAGCCAATTGTCTGAGCTGGGCTTCAAACGCTCATATAGAGGAAGAGTTACCTTGTACTATCGCTTCAGTTCTTGTGGTATGCTTGTGCATCAATGCTTCAAGAGTAGCCATAGGATCCGACTTAGGTTGAGAAAACTAGTGTTGTTGATGCTAATGATGTCCTTTCATTTGTGGTAATACAGACTGTTATGGCTGTAATCGTGATTGTAGTTGCATCTGGTTATGTGACTGCATCTAGTTAGAACGAGAATTTATCTGTGAATTCTGATGATAATTCTGCTGCGGATTGGCATTGTAACCTCCTTGTCTATAACCCATTTGATTTAAGGAATTTTCATTTTTATACATGGAAGTATTTTGATTCCCCAAGGTTGTTGAGAACGATTGTTGTATAAGTTACCAAACGAACCCCCTCTGATGTTATTAACGTAGAAAGCATTTTTCACATGTTGTGGGCAATCCTCATAGCTATGATTGTCCCTGTAAATTTCGCAGGAAAATATCGACGCATCCAATTGCTGGGCCACTTGAATAGGAGCAACTTCATTTGTTCCTCTCATATTCTTTATGATGTTGGCCAGTGAAGATACATGCGCTGATAATGCATAAATATCATCTAATTCAAGAACTTCATGGTTAGTTTTCACCTATGCAGAACAAGAGATTGGATATTGGTAGTCATTCTAGGCAATTCTCTCTAAAATTATTATAGCTTCATTGTAAGTACAATCCAACAATGGACCATTAACCGATGCGTCGACAAGATTTCTTGTCTGAGCATTTAAATCGTTGTAGAAGATCTCTATTTGGGTCTCTTGTTGAATTTCATGCATTGGGCAGCATCAAAGTAATGTTTTGAAACGCTCCCATGTTGTTTGTAAATTCTCATCATCGAGCTGATGATATGCAGTGATGTCGTTACGCAACCTTGCGTTCATTGTCGACAGGTTGAAATGCAGAACAAATTGCGTTACTAATGCATTCCAAGATCTAATTGATCCAGTTGACAATCTTAAGAACCATGTCCTTACTTTACCCTACAACGAATATGAAAATAATTGCATTTTTAAAGCATCATCCGGGACACCATGTTGATTAAAGGATGCACAAATAAGCAAAAATGATTTCAAATGTCCTCGTGCGTCTTCATGCGGAAAACCTGAATATTGCCCATTTGAGTTGAGCATCTGAAACATCATAAGTTTCAGTTTAAAATTACTAGTCTGGATAGCCGGTTGTACAACCCCTGGTTGTAAATCATCACGTATAGGCACAACAAAATCTCTTATTGTCCTATTCTGAACTTGTTCGTTTTGTGGACGTGGTGGTGGAATATCATTAACAATTTGTGGAGGCACTGGAGGAATTCCTTCTTGTGGTAGCAATGGTGGCAAATTATTATTGTTGTTATTACCAGTCATTTTCCGTTGTTCTTGCCTTCTCCTCCTGAGTGTCCTCTCAAGCTCCGGATCAAAGCTTAAAATGTCCTTAAGATTTCTCCTAGCGAACATGCAACAATTAACAATCTAAAAAAGAAAACAGTTAAAGAAATAATAATAGATTAGTAAAGATTAAAAATTAAGTAAGTAGAATTAATTGCAACTACAAAAATAACATCAAACAAATGCCATTCCTCCACAACAGCGCCAAAACTTAATCGGTGTTTTTATGTCACAACTATTGTGCAAGCGTACACACGTCGATGCAAGTATAATTGATAGACAATTCTATCGGATATCGATCCCATGAGGAATAGGTTCTTGATGTTCAGATGTTGGAGCAACTAATACTGAAATTGAGATAATTGTGAGTAAGGTTGTCAATGCAATTAAGTCTGATCTGCATACTAAAATTAGTTACCAATGTCAACGCAAACAAAGTCAAATGTCAGGTGTTAAATGTCAATGTACTGAAAGTAAATCAAATGTGTTGAGTGTTGAGTGTTGAATATTTAAATGCATAGTAGAAATGGTTCACTGATTCTGCTAAGTTGCAACGCTAGATGCGTCGACAAGGTAAAATATAGCTGGAATGTCGTTGCAATGAAGTCCCTTTGAGTTCTTACCAATAACAAATTTCTACTTAATCCCGACTTAAATATCCACAATCACTCAACCTCTTGGTACGAACAACGATGTATATCCAATAACAAGTAACTAAAGTTTGTCTTAGTCCCAAGCAGCTCTCGCCTAACTTACTTGTTAATCCAACCTGTCACCGCATCTCTCGGTGTCGATGTACTACAATTTCACTCTCGTGCTTAAAGCAGTTAAATCGAAGAATAAACAGATAAGCAGAGTAAAATAAGAATCAAAATGATATAACATTAAAAAACACTCGTATACATTTAATATCATCAAAATCCATAATTGTTTAAGAAAAATTAAAGAGTACAACAAAGCTTATTATCTCTAGACTACTAGGCCTACTCCCTAATTGTTCCTCTTGCCTTGCATCAAAGATCTTCTCGTCAGAAGTGACTACAAACTTTCTTCATCAACTTCCCAATTCTCAGCTCAAATCTCCAAAATCACACAAAAATTGTAGAATTTAATCCCTTAGCTCTTGATGTTTTCTTTTCTTCTTTGTTTGTCTATTTATAACCTCCAAAAAATTGTAGGATTCATCCTTCATTTTCAAATCCAGGTCTAGATCTTGCAGCCATCAAAATTAGTTAGATTACAGTTGTGCACTCACGCAGTTTTAGTATGTTCTTCAGAGATCTGCAGATTATCGCTGTATCGTTAGGCGCATTCTGAAATTATAATTGCAGTGACATCTATGATATTCCTGCATTGGTGCTTCCAGCTATGGATTCAGCTTGGTTCTACTCATTTAAGGTTTAGTTGCAATGCAACGACATCTCTTGGTCGCAATTACCAGCTGATCTTATGGCTGCATTCGTCTAGTATTAAGCTTCTAGACTTAGTTCCTGCGTTGACAATATTAAGACGCAATATATCGGCTGTTTGCATCGACATTAGTACAAATATAGATAAAAATAACACGAATTTTAACTAACTATCAATGAGTTGGAAAACATGAAAACTAAGTCAAAAATGCTAACGATGCATGCTAAATGAAATATAAAAGAGATAATTAGAACACTAAATTAGGGAGAAAATTTATATCATTTGTAATACCATCAGTCACCACCCCCCTCAAAACCCTAGCCACAGCCGAAATCGCCTCTCTAAGAGAAATTGAGAGGGAGAACTCTTGACCTAACCAAATTTAGTACTTTCCAAGAACAAAAACTAAGGTGATTAGTTTTAATGTAACAACTCTTGTTTTTATTATATAAACTTGAATCTCCCATATTAAGTTAAAAGCAAAGAAATATCATTGCAATTAAATAAATTAATTGCTTAGTTTTCATTTGGGTTAAGAATTAATGAAAAATTCTAGGTTTTGTATGGCATGGAAGATAAATTTAATTAATTGTAAGAATTTTTCTTTGCTTTTAGCTTGGTATAAAGACACGATATTATATAATCAAAACAAATTTGAGTTTTATGTACAATTATTATAGATGATTTATTTGAGTTGATTTTAATTTAGAAATTAAAATTTTAAGATTTAAAAGGAGACTAAATTAATTAATTTTAATATTATAGTAACAAATCGGTTGATATTATCAAGGGAGACAAGTGGCGCTCTCTTATTTTTTCAATATTTAATTTTTATATATTTTTTATTTATAATTAATATGTCTCTATAATTATAATTAAATATATATATATATATGTATATTAAAAATAATTAATGATAAAGATATATATATATATATATTTAAATCAATGTTGTAAAAGATTGGACAATGTTTAATCTACCACGATCTAATGTCATTGTTGTTAGTGCTCCTTGACCACTCCTATTTGTATTTTGCTGCTGGAATGTATGGAAATGAAGAACAATGTGATCTTTGATCAAAGCTATGAATGGCTTCTCAATGCTTTTATGTTGGTTTTGAAAATAGCAAGGGAGTATATGAGATTACGTGTAACACCCGAAACTCAAAATTGTCGTCGGTTAAGGTCTCAAGGTCTTTTAGACCATTTACAACAATTTACAAATTCAATTTGAACACCATTTCATACAATTACAATTATCAATTCATATTACATATCAATTAAATATTTCATGCTCATTTACAACTTTTCCAACTATCAGGGACCCGATTGAAAAACATTAAAAATTTTGTACAAAATTACAAATTTTTCCCTACAACAGGGGTCACATGGTTGTGTCTCGAACACATGCCCGTGCCTTAGGTCGTGTGCCAGACCATGTGCAATCTCGAAATACATGCACATGGCCATGTCTCAAACCTTGTGACAAGTCGTGTGTCCATGCGAAATGCTATCACACGCTTGTGTAAGAGACCATGTACTGGGCCGTGTGTCATCACGAAATAAGGTTACACGACCGTGTCCCAACCCGTGTAAATCTTGCTCCTAACATTCAGCGCACACACCCATGTGGTGGGCCGTGTGCAGGCCGTGTACACCTTTGAATGACCTCAAATTTTGCATAAAATTTTCCCATCAATTTAAAGCATACATGTATCTTTCAAACAATTACATCCCTATTGCCATACAAACTCAATTCACACACACACACATATATACCTTACCATTCAAATCTTTCTAATATTTAGACAACATATTACCATTTCAAAACATACCAATATCTAAGACACATTCAAGCATTAGTCATCAAAATATATTTCAACATTCTTTACTATCATGACTCATATAACTTTAACGTACTAAAGTAGTTCGAACAACATCATTCTAGTACATGCCATATAAGCCAAGTGATACAAAGACTACCGAAGGTGCTCTCGGAATAGTGTGATTCTTCAAGAGGATCCGATCTTCTAACAGCAAAATGAAATCTACAAAACAATAAACAGATTCACAGGTAAGCTTACATAGCTTAGTAAGTTCACATAATTCAACAAATCTTACCAAATTAATGTTCAAATAAAAACAAGGAAACGATTTAAATAACTTGATTCAATCACAATAGAGTACGGTTAATTGAGGTCGTTGCAGAATTTAGCTGATTTGAGCTTAGAACAAATTATTACTCATTCAAGCTAGATACAGAATAATGCCCTTACGAGCCAGAATACAAAGCAACGCTCTTCCAAGCTAGAATACAAAGCAACGCTCTTCCGAGCCAGAGTAAAGAGTAACGCTCTTACGAGCCAGAATACAAAGCAACGCTCTTCCAAGCTAGAATACAAAGCAATGCTCTTCCGAGCCAGAGTAAAGAGTAACGCTCTTTCGAGCCAGAATACAGAATAATGCTCTTACGAGCCAGAATACAGAGCAACGGTCTTTCGAGCCAGAATACAGAGTAACTCTCTTTCGAGCTAGAATATAGAATAATTCTCAAGTCTTAAAATTAGTTCACATTCAAGAATGATTCTAAAATAACTATAATTGAAAGTATTAAATGGAGAAATAACTTTTACGAACTTACTGGACGAAATTGCGATTATGACTAAATTTTAGAGATTACTCTGCAACTTTTCCTTTCTTACAATCCACAGCTCGTTCTCGATCTAATATATTTAAATCATTCAATTATCTCATTTGAAATTTAAATCATTTTATGCAATTAAGTCTATTTTTAGTATTTTACAAAATTACCCTGAACATTTCACTATTATTCAATTTAGTCCCTAAGCCTCAAGCATGCATTTTCTTTCAAACCCATACCAACTGAACACTCAAGGGTCTCTCTACAGCCCCTACATATAATTATTTCACATCAAGTGCATATTTTTATTGTTTTAACAATCTAGTCCTTAAACCCTAAAAATCATCAAAACTACTTTACAAAATCATCAAATCCAACAACCAAGCTTATAAAACTTTCATAAGTTTTCAAGAAACAACTCATTCATCAATGGAAAAAAATTTGTAACATTTGAAAGATTCACAAATTAGTCCTCGAGCTAGCTAGATTAAGCTAATATAGACTAAAAAACATAAAATTACTAAAAACGGGTGAAATATCTACTACCAATTGATGGACTTAGCTTGGCCAAATTTCTTCAAGCTCTCAAATAGGTTTTCTTTTTCTAATTTGCTAAAATGAAGAAGATGGCACCAAATTTCCATATGTTTTCCTTATTAACATTTTATTTATTAATTTACCTATTTGCCCTTATTAAAATACTCAATCTTTAACAAAGTTTAATGCCCAAACCGTCTACCCAATAAACAAAAGTCATATTTTCCCCATAAGTACTTTGAATTGTCTTCCCATAGCTATCTAGCCATTAAACTAATAGAAGTCAACTTTCTCAACTTTTACGATTTAATCCTTTTAATTTAATTAACTATTTAAACGATAAAATTTCTTAGCCAAAATTTAATACGACACTAATGACATCATAAATATTAAATAATTAATATTTACGATCTAACTCATTGGAGTTGTGGTCTCGAAACCACTATTTTCAACACCAGTGAAAAATAGATTGTTACAACTCTTCCTCCCTTAGGAAATTTCATCCCGAAATTTCTTACCAGTGAAAAGATTAAGGTACTGTGATCTCATTGAAGCTTTAATTTCCCAAGTAGCTTCTTCAAGACCGTGACGATTCTACAAGACTTTTATTAGTGATACTCTCTTATTTCGTAATTCCTTCACCTCACGAGCTAGAATCCTAACTGGTTCTTTTGAATGTAACAAATCCAGTTGTATCTCAACCTTACAAGGAGTAATCACATTGGAAGGATTTGATCTATATCACCTCAGCATCTAAACATGAAAGACATTATGAATCTTCTCAAGTTCCAAGGGTAAAGCTAGCTTGTAGGCTATAAGGCCTACTCTCTCAATAATCTCATACGACCCAATAAACCGCAAACTTAACTTGCCTTTTCTGCCAAAATGTAGTACCTTCCTCCAAGGTGAAACTTTTAGAAAAACTCGATCTCCTACAACAAACTCTATATCCTTTCTCTTGAGATCTACATATGACTTCTGTTGATCAAATGCTGCCTTTAAAAAATCACAGACTATCCAAACCTTATTTTTCGTATCATGTATCAAATCAGTACCAACTAGTTTAGATTCACTCAGCTTTGACCAGTATAGCGATGTCCTGCATTTTTTACCGTATAAAGCCTCAAATGGGGCCATTTTAATGCTGGATTGATAGTTGTTATTATATGCAAATTCTACTAGTGGTAAGTATCTTTCCCAGCTACCCTCAAACTCAAGTACACAGCATCACAACATATCTTCTAAAATCTGTATTACCCGTTCGGACTGTCCATCTGTCTGCGAATGGTATGTAGTGATAAAATTCAGTCGAGTCCCCAAAGCTTCATGGAGTTTACACCAAAATCTAGTATACCGCAGATCCCTATCAGAAATAATAAATACTAACACCGCGTGCAATCACGCAATCTTTGACACATACAGCTCTGCTAACTTCTCAAGTGTGAAATCCACACCAACATGAATGAAGTGAGTTGATTTAGTCAATCTATCAACTATAACCCAAATCAAATCCTTCTTCCTCGGTGTTACTGGCAGTCTCGTAACAAAATCCATAGTAACCCTTTCCCATTTCTACTCAGGAATAGCAATAGGCTGTAGTAATCTTGACGGTACCTGATGCTCAGCTTTTACTTGCTGACATACCAGACACTTTGTTACATATTAAGAAATCTCAGGTTTCGTACCTGACCACTAGTACATTTTCTTCAGATCATTATACATTTTTGCACTTCCCGGATGGTTGTAATAGGTTCTACTATGAGCTCGTGTTAAATCCAAATCATCAGGAACACATACCCTGTTTCGAAAGTACATCATGCCTTCAGCATCTACAATGAACCTCGTAGCGGAATCATTCTGAATATGCTCTTTCTTGGCTAATAGCTTTGGGTCATTTTCCTGCAATTCTCGAATCCTTTGTAGAAATAATGGTCTCATCCTAAGCTCACTCATAACAGAACCATCACTCTCTAGAGATAAATGTGCGTTTAAAGCCCTCAAATGCAAATAATGATTTCTGGCTCAAAACGTCTACAACAACATTAGCTTTCCCCAAGTGATAACCAATCATAAGATCATAGTCTTTTAGTAGTTCTAACAATCGACAATGTCTCAAATTCAGCTCCTTTTGAGTCATCAAATACTTTAAACTCTTATGATCTGTAAATATGTGACATTTTTCACCATAAAAATAGTGATGCCAGATCTTCAATGCAAAGACAATGGCAAGTAACTCTAAGTCATGGGTCAGGAAATTCTACTTATGATGATTCAACTGATGAGAAATATAAGTTATTAATTTCCTAACTTGCATCAGTACACATCCCAATCTATTCAACAATGCATCACTATAAACCACAAATTCTTTTCCAGTCTCTGGCTATGTCAATATTGGAGCTTTTGTTAACATTATCTTTAACTGATCAAAACTCTACTGGCACTTATCTGACCAGAAAAACTAAACATTCTTCTGAAGTAACTTGGTCATCTTTAATGCTATTATAGAAAAATCGTTAACAAATCGACGGTAATAACCTGCTAGTCCCAGAAAATTGCGTACCTCAGAGACATTCTTCAAAACTTTCCAGTTAAAATAGCAAAAACTTTATCTAGATCTACCCGTATTCCTTCTAAAGAAACCACATGGCCTAAAAACCAACCTCTCGAACCTAGAACTCACATTTACTAAATTTTTCATATAGTTGCTTTTCTCGCAAAATCTACAACACCTCTCCCAAATGCTGAGTATGGTTCGACTCCGTCTTAGAATAGATTAGTATGTCATTAATAAACATTACCACAAATCTATCCAACTGAGGTTGAAAAACCCTACTCATCAAGTCCATAAAGGTTGCTAGAGCGTTAGTTAATCCAAATGGCATCACCAAAAATTCATAATGTCCATACCGAATCCGGAATGCAGTCTTCGACACATAATAGTCTTTTACTCGTAACTGATAATATCTTGACCTAAGGTCTATTTTGGCAAACACAATTGCACCTTTCAGCTGATCAAACAACTTGTCAATACGAGGCAACGAATATTTATTATTTATTGTAACATTGTTCAACTGTCGGTAATCTATACACAATCTCATAGAACCATCCTTTTCTTTACAAACAACATTGGTGCATCCCATGGTGATACACTTAGATGAATAAAACCCCTGTCCAGTAACTCTTGCAACTGTGCCTTAAGCTCTTTCAACTCAGTCGATGCTATTCTATATGGTGGAATTGATATCGGTGCAGTCTTGGGTATCAAATCAATAACAAATTCTACTTCTCTTACCGGAGGCAATCCAGGTAACTCTTCAGGAAATACATCTGTAAATTCATTAACAACCGGTACTTGATCAAATTTCGTGCTGGAATCTTGTGTATCTAGTATGTAAGCTAGAAATGCTTTGTAACCCTTACGAACCATTTTCTGTGCAGAAATAGCTTAAATCACTCTTGTAGCACTATTCAATCTGCCAGACACAAATGTGATCATCTAACCTGTCGGGCACATCAAAGCAATTCGTCTCTGTTTGTAATTAACCACCGTATCATGCTCAAATAACCAATCCATACCTAATATCATATCAACTCGTGGAAAGGTAATAACATCAAATTAGCAGGAAATTCACAGCCTTACACTTGCAGTGACGACACACCTGACTGTCTATGACACTATGACCCAACGATTTGTAACTTGGACATCAAACTCAATTGACTCAATAGATAATTTTTTATCAGATGCCAATGCAGTACAGACATACGAATGAGTCGACCTTGGGTTAATCAAAGCACACACAACAGCATAAAAAAGATAGAGTATATTAGTAACAACATCAGGTGCAGTAGCCTCTTCTCTAGCTCGGATGGCATATGTCCGTGTAGGTGCTCGAGCCTCAGACCTTCTCGTACTATCTCTATTGTCACCTTGGTTTTCGCCCATGTTACTGCTCTAACCCGGACGTCTACCCTTTTACTATGTGATTAGGGGTTTTACACTCTGATCTTTTCTGCAAGTTCCATCGTACAGTTACATATGAAATGATCAACAGCTCCACACCTAAAGCATGCCCCCTTCTTCAACCGACACTCCTTAGGATGAAATTTTCCACAGTGCTCGCATACAGTATGTAACACCCTTCACACGGCTTGGTTGCCAAACCCAAGTTACAGGATGCTACAACAAACACCGAAATATACACACACAAGTTATGACATTGAATTCAATTAAAACCATCATTTTGTTTTAATTACATGCATAACAAAAAAAAATTGAACAATACAGAGACTAAATAGAGCATTCAAACATAGTTTAGTAGATTCAAGCATGATTATGGATCAATCTAAAAAATTTTACAACTTTAGAACTAGGTATTGATACCAAATGCCAAAATATCGATACTTAAGCTTAGAAATGATAAAATCCTATCTTTAAAATACTTATTTCATACCCAAATCACCTATAATACTAATGGTCTCAATGAATCTAATTACAAGACTAAAAAAAACAAACCAAGATCGTACCAATTCATATCATAGCAACCTAATTACCACATTCAAAACATATCAATATGCCTTCAATGGTACGTCAACAATCATTCGATTCTTTTATCCATAACAGTACATTATATTTTCTATGTAATTGCCTACTCAAAATGTCATCTCAAATACCAAATACACAATTCAAACCATACGACTATATAAGTAAACCAAAACAACTCCTAGGTACATGCCACACATAACCAAACATTAATATGGTTAAAGACTACAGAAACAATATCGAGATAGTGTGAGCTTCTTGATGATCCGCCTGATATGTTTCGCAAGTTGACATTACAAGGAAGAAGGAAATAAGGGAGTAAGCATTACAATTGCTTAGTAAGTTCATAAGAATTAAAACCAAATAACTTACTTTAGGTTATAATTATAAACTACATGTTACTTAGCTTGATAAAGTTTGCCTATCATTAAAAACCACATATCCAAAAGGTGAGTTCAACATTTACCATACTATATATATTAATTCAATCATATAACATTTCAATTCACTTAATTCAACATTTCATTATCTTTCATAAAACAAAAAATCATTTAATCAATTCACTATCTTAATCATATCACACCATTTATTTACAAGTAACACATCCCATTTCAAAATAATGGCGAACATTATTTTTCATTTCATAATTTGAATTATCACTCAAATTCATATTAAATCATATAAACTTCATTCCTATTTCATGTCAATTCATCTTTATACCATATATATATTTGTCAATTTAATGTCAATAGTTAATTCATTTCATAATACGAATTACGAATCACATTCAATCTCAATTTCAGAATTCATGGATTGATTAAACATAATCAATCAATGTTCCCAACTCATTCCACAAATTCATGATCCATTTCACATAAATTGTCATTCCAAATACCAGATATTTGTTTTTTTACCATTTATTACCCTATTAGCACAACTCGGATTCGAACGGATACATGGATCCAACCAAAGCACCAGTTTGGCACCTAGTGGCTCATCGAATAAATCTAAAGCAAATAGTTACACCCAGCACTATCAATAAGTTTGACACCCAGTGTCTCATCGGTATAACTGAAGTAAATTGACACCGAATGTCTCATCGACTCGTAGCCGAAGTAACCTTGAACTCTTTCTATCCTATGGCATGCCAATTATACCCGACCTTGCTCGAACAGTTAATAGGGTATCAATTTTTTCGTATTTCGTTTGTAATCATTTCTCCATTTCAATTTCATAATCAAAATCAAAAAATCCAATTTTTCACATATATATAATAGCATATTAATCACAATATTAACACAATTTCACCTTTCAAATAACGTCTAATATTTTTTTAAATCTATTTAATAACTCAATTCACATTAATTTTCTCATGAACTCATTCATCCAAACATATGACATTATCAAATATCTCATTTCATATTCAATTTCCATGTTTATTTCAATATACACATGTTTTTCACAGATAATTAATTTAGTTCAAATAATCTCAATTAAACAAGGAACCACACTTTACATTCTTACCATGAATAGCCAATTCAAATGCAACAATTATAAATTAAATCGAATAAAAAAAACAAAAAAACCATATGAACTTACCAGGACTAAACAAAAATTGTAATATCAAGGACTAATAAGAGATTCTCTTTTCCACAATTGTCTACCGTCTCATGATCTAAACAATAATTTATTTCAATTATTAGCCCAAATACTTAATAATAATCCATTTAATGCATATGTATTCTTTATTGACAATATTTTTACTTTTGTCCAAAACTTTTCATTTTTATTCAATTTAGTCCTTAATATCAAAACAATCTTATTTTCACAATTAACCCATGAACTAATGTGCTGAATTCAATAACATCCAAAAACAGTCCTCACATGCTAAAATTTTACAAAAAGAATATTTCAAATTTAACTTATTTTCAATTTAATCCCTAAACCTAAAAAATAAACAAAATCACTTTACAAAATAGACTTATTTCAACATCAAGCTTCAAACTAAGCCTTTAACAACTAAAAAGCTTCAAAAATACCAATTGCAAGTTTTTCAAACTTTGATAGTTTTGAAAATGGAGGTACGGGTTAGCTAGACCTAGTAGCGACAATCTCAAAAATATAAAATTATTAAAAACGGGTGTCCAAATCACTTACAAGCATGAGAACAAAGTTTAGGGAAGGTTCGGCTATGGCTTCTCCATTTTCTATTCTGTTTTGGATGATGGCTTGTTGAAGAAAACATGAATATGATTTTTTAATATATTTTATGAATTTTAATAATTAATTAATTCTATTTTATTTAATTAACTAAAATAAAGTCACATCAATCATAATTAACATGGTTGGTGGATGCTAGTTGTCAACCACCACCATTTTTCAAATAACAGAGAGTCTAATTGCTCATCTAGTCCTTCGGCTAATCAAAATTCTATAATGATTTGACTTTTACAAGTTTTATTATTAAGTCCTTATACCTTAACTAGTCTTTAATATGAAAAAATTATCTATCCACAATTCAATTCCCCAATACGATAACTCCAAATATATTTAATAAAAAATATTTATAAGCTCGGTTTATGAAAATAAGATCCCAATATCTCATTTTTCAAAATCATTGATTTTCAGTACATACCACTTGTACCTTGACTAACTAATCAATTAATAAAATCTATCGAATAAAAAATAACCATAATACTATATTTAACTCTTAAATATTAATTACGAGCAAATATGGACTCACTCGTCAGAATTTTGATCCCGAAATCATTGTTTCCGACACCACTGGAAAACGGGTTGTTACAACTCTTCTCCCTTAAGAAATTTCATTCTCGAAATTTTTACCTGTGAAAAGGTTAGGATTATGTGAATCTCATATTTATTTTATGTTTTTCTCATATTCTCTTCTATGTTGTGACAATACCATATTACTTATCTTTGGCATGAAATTCAATATCTTTTCTCTACAATTCAGCACATGATTCTGTTGATCTAAAACGACTTTCAAACTGTCTCGTATAATACAAATTTTATCATCTGCGTCACGAATCAGATTAGTCCCTATAATATTTCTTTCACGCAACTCTAACTAGTATAAAACCTCGTATGGTACCATTTAATTCTTAATGATAACTATCATCTAATGCAAACTCTGTTAATGGTAGAAATTTTCTTTAGTTATTTTTGAATTTAATTACACAACAATGTAGTTTGTCTTCTTGTAATTGAATTGGTATATAGTGACACATTACTCAATCTAGATTGCATTTTTATTTTTCAGCAACGTAGTAAACCTAATATACAATCCATAATAACTCATTCTCACTTCTATTCCTAAGTCATCACAAGTTGTAATAAATCCGATGGATTCTAGTGCACAATTTTAACTTGTTGGTATAACTGAGATTTAACCACATATTCTGAAATTTTCTCTTTTCATTCTCGACCATCAATATAAATTTTATCGGTACGCACAACGATTTTAAAAGTATAGATTCATGGTCATTATCAATATTGAACTCTAAAGTCTACTAAGTTTTAACAAGTCTTCGTTTAGCTAACAACTCCAGATCATCTTTCGATAGTTCTTGAATTTAATAAAGGAACATTGGTTTTGTTATCAACTGAACTAAAATAGAACCATCAAGTTTCAGAGTCAATTGGGTGCCTATCACTTGTAACTGTTTGAAACTCTATTAGCATTTACCCGACCAAACAAAGCTCATATTTTTCTCTAATAGTTTCGTTAATAGCAGAGCTATCACCGAGTATCCTGTAACAATTCATCTGTAACATCCAGTATGTCCCAAAAAAAACTATGTACCTTAGTAATAACTTTCAAATATTTTTCGTTCACAAATGCCAAAATTTTGTTCAGATATTTCAGCCAATGCTACAAGTCTCAGGAATCTTACATCTCGAAGCAAGAATTCACTGTTACTGAACTTTGCATACCACTGTTTCTCTACAAAATCTATAACACTGTTCTCAAATACTAATCGTGTCTGGTTCATTAGGTTTAAAAAGCGATTGTGTGTTTGTTAATCCAAATGATTTTACTAGAAATTCACATTGTTCATATCAAGTTCAGAAAGCAATCTTAAATACAACTGACTCATAACTTTGAGCTGACAACAACCTGATTGGAGGTCAATCATTCACAATATGATAACTCTCTTTTACTAATCAAACAACATTGTTATACGGAGTAACATATATTTATTATTTATGGCAACTTTGTTTAATTTTCTGTAGTCAATATATAAGATCATAGTTTCGTCTTTCATTTTCACAAATAACATTGACACACTCCAAGATTACACATTCAGTTGAATAAATCCTATGTCTAATAATTATTGCAACCATGCTTTCAATTCTTTCAATTTTGTCTGTATTGTCCCATACGGTGTAACTGAGATTGGAGCAGTTCTGGGTGTCATTTCAATAAGAATTTCAACTTTTTCCACTCTAGTGGTAAACCTGGCAATCCTTCAAGAGTTACACCAGTGCATTTGTTAATTGTCAAAACTGGTTCCATTTTTGTTCTCAATACTCTTGCATCTAAAATGTCACCAAATACACTTTACATCCTTTTCCAATCAATACTTGAGCAAATATAAGTGATACGATATTAAAAAAAAATCAAATCTATATGTCGCAACATTAACCAATTCACTATTTTGATGTCTCAACACAATTTATTTCTGTTAGCTATGATGTTAGGGGTTGTAGTCTCTTCTCTAGTTCAGATAACATAAGCTCCAGCTGGTGCACGAGTTTCAAATCTCAATATCGTATCTCTAGCCCCACTTTGATTGGTTCAAATTTATTACTAGTTCCCGATTTCCTATCTCTCTACGGAGTTAGCATCGGTTTAACAATTTGATCACTAATGACATTCAATTTCTCAAGTAATCATTCATTAAGTGCTCAATAGAGCTGCACTTGAAACAAGCTTCCATTCTCACTATGTATTTTCTTTGGAATGATTTATGTCACATTGTTCACAAACCAATTTACTCGTGTTCCAGACGCTACCTATACTAGCCACTGACGTAACCTGAGGCATTGAATAACTCTGTTTAGACATATCCTTCCTCAGATTTTCTGTAGGGTAAGGAATTGACTTCTGAAATTGCTCATCTACTCGTATGAGGAGTCAAGAAAGATTTCGTCATGCTGTGTTTTTTTGTGTCTTGGGTTTTTTTTACTTAGCTCAATCTTTTCCATTTCACAACTTTACCATCTTTGAGATCACTCAGTCAATACAACAAATTCTTTCAGCTCTAATGCCTCCACAAGTATTCGAATGTTCTCATTCAAGTCTCATTCAACATGGATGCATATCTCGGTTTCTCAATATTACTAATGTCAGGGTCACCCACCATTAATATGCTTCTTCCTTCAATAACAAGACTATGATTTCAACTAGAAATTCTTCTATTTCTTAATTACAATTTTTTTCGGTCAGGGTCAATAAATATTATCAAATTTGGATTTTGAGGACAATGGAGAGTCAGAAAAGGCACAATCGGGAATAAAGGTTGTTTTAGCAATTGTGGAGCAAAAGGGATAGCTCCAAGTATTAGGTGAATCACTGGTTTAACAATTAGGAGTAGACATATCTCTCCTCATTCCCTAACACTTGCGGAATAAACACTTTATAACTACTCCTTGATTTGAATCAGGAACATCATTATTTACTTACCATATATGACACAAATTAATCTGGCCATCATAATTTATAAAACAGAGTCAATTTGGATCTGAAGACATCACACTATCATAGATTATTGTGGCATGTATTTCTAGACTGCATACACACTACATTCAATCCTAGAATTAACTAAACCTGTAGCTATGATACCACCAAATGTAACACCCTTCAACCGGCCTGGTTGCCTAACTCAAGTTACGGGATGCTACAGCAAACACCGGAATATACACACACAAGTTATGACATTGAATTCAATTAAAACCATCATCTCATTTTAATTACATGCATAACAAAAAAAATTGAACAATACAGAGACTAAATAGAGCATACAAACATAGTTTAGTAGATTCAAGCATGATTATGGATCAATCTGAAAAATTTTAAAGCTTTAGAACTAGGTATCGACACCAAATGCCAAAATATCGATACTTAAGCTCAGAAATGATAAAATCCTATCTTTAAAATACCTATTTCATGCCCAAATCACTTATAATACTAATGGTATCAAAAGATCTAATTACAAGGCTAAGTAAAATCAACCAAAATCATACCAATTCATATAATAGTAACCTAATTACCACATTCAAAACATACCAATATGCCTTTAATGGCACCTCAAACAATCATCCGATTCTTTTATCCATAACATGACATTATATTATCTATGTAATTGCATACTCAAAATGTCATCTCAAATACCAAATACACAATTCAAACCATACCACTATATAAGTAAACCAAAACAACTCCTAGGTACATGCCACACATAACCAAGCCTTAATATGGTCAAAGACTACATAATCAATACAGGGATAGTGCGAGCTTCTTGACGATCTGCCTGACATGTTTCACAAGTTGACACTACAAGGAAGAAGGAAATAAGGGAGTAAGAATTACAATTGCTTAGTAAGTTCACAAATATTAAAACCAAATAACTTACTCAGGTTATAATTATAAACTACATGTTACTTAGCTTGATAAAGTTTGCCTATCATTACAAACCGCATATCCAAAAGGTGAGTTCAACATTTATCATACTATATATATTAATTCAATCATATAACATTTCAATTCACTTAATTCAACATTTCAGTATCTTTCATAAAACAAACAATCATCTAATCAATTCACTATCTCAATCATATCATACCATTTCAAAATAATGGCAAACATTATTTTTCATTTAATAATTTGAATTATCAATCAAATTCATATTAAATCATATAAACTCTATTCCCATTTCATATCAATTCATCTTTATACCATATATATATATATATATATTTGTCAATTTAATGTCAATTATTACTTCATTTCATAATACGAATTACGAATCACATTCAATCTCAATTTCAAAATTTATGGATTGATTGAACATAATCAATCAATGTTCCCAACTCATTCCACAAATTCATATTTCATTTCACATCAATTATCATTTCAAATATCAGATATTCTTTACCATTTATTTCCCTATTAACACAAATCGGATTCGGACGGATACATGGATCCAACCAACACACTAGCTTCTCACCCAGTGCCTTATCGGATAAATCTGAAGCAAATAGTCGCGCCAGCATTATCAATAAGTTTGACACCTAGTGTCTCATCGGTATAATTGAAGCAAATTGGCACCTAGTGCCTCATCGACTCATATCGAAGTAACCTTAAACTCTTCCATCCTATGGTGTGCCAATTATACCCGACCTTACCCGAACAGTTAATAGTGTAACAATTTTTTTGTATTTCATTTGTAATCTTTTCTCCATTTCAATTTCATAATCAAAATCAACAAATCCAATTTTTCACATATATATAATAGCATATTAATCATAACATTAGCACAATTTCACCTTTCAAATAACATCTAATATTTTTTTAAAATCTATTTAATAACTCAATTCACATTAATTTTGTCATGAACTCATTCATTCAAACATATGACAGCATCAAATATCTCATTTCATATTCAATTTCCATGTTTATTTCAATATACGCATGTTTTCACATATAATCAATTTAGTTCAAATAATCTGAATTAAACAAGGAACCTCACCTTACATTCTTAACATGAATAGCCAATTCAAATGCAACAATTATAAATTAATTCGAATAAAAAAAACAAACATACTGTATGAACTTACCAGACTAAACAACAAAAATTGTAATGTAAAGGACTAATAAGAAATTCTCTTTTCCACAATTTTCTACAGGCTCATGATCTAAACAATAATTTATTTCAATTATTAGCCCAAATACTTAATAATAATAATCCACTTAATGCATATGTATTCCTTATTGACATTTTTTTACTTTTGCCCTAAACTTTTCATTTTTATTTAATTTAGTCCCTAATATCAAAACAAGCTTATTTTCAGAATTAACCCATAAACTAATGTGCCGAATTCACTAACATCCAAAAACAGTCCTTACATGCTGAAATTTAAAAAAAAAAAGGAATATTTCAAATTTAACTTATTTTTAATTTAATCCCTAAACTTAAAAACTAAACAAAATCACTTTACAAAATAGACTTATTTCAACATCAAGCTTCATACTAAACTTTTAACAACTAAAAAGCTTCAAAAATATCAATGACAAGTTTTCCAAACTTTGATAGTTTTGAAAATGGAGGTACAGGTTAGCTAGACCTAGTTGCGACAATCTCAAAAATATATAATTATTAAAAACAGGTGTCCAAATGACTTACAAGCATGAGAACGAAGTTTGGGGAAAGTTCAGCTATGACTTCTCAAATTTCTATTTTGTTTTGGACGATGGCTTGTTGAAGAAAACATGAAAATGATTTTTTTAATATATTTTATAAACTTTAATAATTAATTAATCCTATTTTAAACTAAAATAAAGTCACACCAATCATAATTAACATGGTTGGTGGATGCTAGTTGTCATCCACCACCATTTGTCAACTAAGAGAGAGTCGAATTGCTCATCTAATCCTTCGGCTAATTCAAAATTCTATAAGGATTTGACTTTTATAAGTTTTATGATTTAGTCTTTATACCTTAACTAGTCATGAATTCGAAAAAGTTATCTATCCACAATACTATAACTCCAAAAATATTTAATAAAAAATATTTACAAGCTCGGTTTATGATAACAAGGTCTCGATACATTATTTTTCAAAACAATTGACTTTCAGTACGTACCACTTGTACCTTAACTAACTAATCAATTAATAAAATCCATCGAATCAAAAATTAACCATAATACTATATTTAACTCTTAAATATTAATTACTAACATATATGGACTCACTCCTCAGAATTTTGATCATGAAATCATTGTTTCCAACACCAATGAAAAACAGATTGTTACAACTCTCCTCCCTTAAGAAATTTCGTCCTCGAAATTTTTACCTACGAAAAGGTTAGGATACTGTGAATCTCATATTTATTTTCTATTTTTCTCATATTCTCTTCTGTGTTGTGACGATACTATATTACTTATCTTTGGCATGAAATTCAATATCTTTTCTCTACAATTCAACACAGGATTCTGTTGATCTAAAACGACTTTCAAACTGTCTCGTATAATACGAATTTTATCATCTGCCTCACGAATCAAATTAGTCCTTATAATATTTCTTTCGCTCAACTCTAGCCAATATAAAACCTCGTATGGTACCATTTAATTCTCAATGATAACTATCATCTAATGCAAACACTGTTAATGGTAGAAATTTTCTTTAGTTATTTTCGAATTTAATACACAACAATATAGCTTGTCTTCCTATAACTGAATTGGTATATAGTGACACATTAATAAATCTAGATTGCAATTTTCTTTTTCAGCAACATAGTAAACCCAATATACAATCCATAATAACTCATTCTCACTTCCATTCCTGAGCCATCACAAGTTGTAATAAATCCGATGGATTCTAGTGCTCAATTTTAACTTGCTGGTATAACTGAGATTTAACCACATATTCTGAAATTTTCTCTTTTCATTCCCGACCATCAATATAAATTTTCTCGGTACGCACAATGATTTTAAAAGTATAGATTCATGTCATTATAATATTGAACTCTAAAGTCTAATAATTTTTAACAAGTCTTCTCTTAGCTAACAACTCCAGATTATCTTTCGGTAGTTCTTGAATTTAATAAAGGAGCATTGGTTTTGTTCTCAACTGAACTAAAATAGAACCATCAAGTTTCAGAGTCAACTGGGTGCCTGTCACTTGTAACTGTTGGAAACTCTATTAGCATTTACCCGACCAAACAAAGCTCATATTTTTCTCTAATAGTTTTGTTAATAGAAGAGCTATCACTGAGTATCCTGTAACAATTCATCTGTAACATCCAGTAAGTCCCAAAAAAACTATGCACCTTAGTAATAACTTTTAGATATTTTTGGTTCACAAATGCCAAAATTTTGTTCAGATATTTCAACCAATGCTACAAGTCTCAGGAATCTTACTTCTCGAAGCAAGAATTCACTTTTACTAAACTTTACATACCATTGTTTCGCTGCAATATCTGTAACACTGTTCTCAAATACTAATCGTGTCTAGTTCATTAGGTTTAAAAAGCGATTGTGTGTTTGTTAATCTGAATGATTTTACCAGAAACTCACATTGTTCATATCAAGTTCAGAAAGCAATCTTAAATACAACTAAATCATAACTTTGAGTTGACAACAACCTGATCGGAGGTCAATCATTAACAATATGATAGCTCCCTTTTACTAATCAAACAAGATTGTTATATGGAGTAACATATATTTATTATTTATGGTAACTTTGTTTAATTGTCCGTTGTCAATATATATTATCATAGTTTCGTCTTTCATTTTCACAAATAACATTGACACACTCCAAGATTACACATTCAGTTGAATAAATCCTATGTCTAATAATTATTGCAACCATGCTTTCAATTCTTTCAATTTTGTGCATTCATTAATTGTCAAAACTGGTTCTATTTTTTTTCTCGATACTCTAGCATCTAAAATGTCGTCAAATACACTTTATACCCTTTTTCGATCAATACTTGAGCAAATATAACTGCTACGATATTAAAAAAAACAATCAAATCTATATGTCTCAACATTAATCAATTCACCATTTTGATGTCTTAACACAATTTATTTCTGTCAACTATGATGTTAGGGGTTGTAGTCTCTTCTCTATTTCAGACTCACTCATTAGAATTTTGATCCCGAAATCATTGTTTCCAACACCATTGAAAAATAGGTTATTACACAGGATTTGGTGCATTATGGACACTGGCTACAATATCAGCAGGCCGATTTTGAAATCTTGATTGAGGTTGCCTAGATCTGCTCCTACTCTGAAATACGGATGATGCAGCCACAAGATTATCATTTTCTCTGAATTTCCTCGGCGGTGGCATAGAGAAAATTCTGGAATTATTTTTTTCTCAAATTCTCGGATTCTCTTTTTTCTCTATCTCTTATGATTATAAATTTCTTCCATCTTTTGAGCTCGATCAGTTAAGATAACGAACGATCGTATCTTTGAGCCGCCGACCATCATCTTAATCTCATCATTCAACCCGTCATCAAAACAGACACACGTATCCTCATTCGATGGTACAATTTCAAGAGATACTTGCTGAGATGTACAAACTCTCTCTCGTATTCAGCAACTAACTTGTTTCCTTGATTTAATTCCAGAAACTTTTTCTTTTTTCGGTCCAGATACCTTTTACTGATGTACTTTTTAAATTCAGTTTGAAAGAATTCTCAATTAATTTCATTACTAGGAACCACGGCCAACATTGCCGTCTACCAGTTGTAGGACTTATCTTTCAATAATGACACTACACACCTAAGATAGTCTTCAGGAGGACATAACATTTCATTAAAAACTCTCTAGGTGTTTTTTAACCAATATTCGACTCTAGACGGATCGTCTTCTATGCTACCTCGAAACTCTTCTACCCCGTACTTTCTTACTTTATTAGTCGGAATATGTCGCCCTTATTCAACTATCGAAGCAAGAGGAGGAGGCACGACAGGAGGTACAACAGGTCGTATTGCAGGTTGTGTAATAGGAAGTGGAGGTTGTTGAGGCATCAGATTATTTATCATAAATTTAAAAAAACCACTAACCCATTAAGCCAAAGAACATATTTTTAGCTTCATTTTCAATCATCGATAGAATTGTGACATTGTGACTTGCACCAAAATCAGTAGTCGAATATTGCTGTTTACCTTATTTGTTTCCCCTCATTTAGAATTAGACATCTTTAGTTATCTACAAAAACTAAGGTTAGATCGGATCTATCATTATCACACTCTCATAGGTTTATATGGAATTTAGTTCTAAACTTTTCAGTACATAAAATTTAGTCTAAGAATGGTTAAATTGTGGCTCTGATACCATTAAATGTAACACTCAAAACCCAAAACCATCACTAGTTAGGGTCTCAAGGTCTTTTAGAGCATTTACAAAAATTTACAAATTCAATTTGAACATCATTTCATACAATTACAATTATCAATACATATTACATCTCAATTAAATATTTCATGCTCATTTACAACATTTCCAACTTTCAGTGACCTGACTGAAAAACATTAGAAAATTTGTACAAAATTACAAATTTTTTCATACAACAGGGGTCACACGACCATGTGTCTCAAACACACGCTCGTACTTTAGGTTGTGTGCCAGACCATGTGCCACCTCGAAATGCATGCACACGATCATGTCTCAAACCATGTGACAAGTCGTGTGTCCATGCGAAATGCTACCACATGCCCGTGTAAGAGACCATGTATTGGGTTGTGTGTCATCACGAAATAAGGTCACATGATCGTGTTCCAGCCCGTGTAAATCCTGTTCCTAACATTCAAGGCACATGCCCGTATGGTGGCTCATGTGTAGTCCGTGTACACCTTCGAATAACCTAAAATTTTGCATAAAATTTTCTTATCTATTTAAAGTATACATGTATCTTTCAAAAAATTACATCCCTATTGCCATACAAACTCAATTCACACACTCACACACTCACACACACACACACAGATATATATATACATTACCATTCAAATCATTCGAGTATGTAGACAACATATTACCATTCTAAAACATACAAATATCTAAGACACATTCAAGCATTAGTCATCAAAATATATTTTAACATTTTTTACTATCATGACTCATATAACTTAAACATACTAAAGTAGTTTAAACAGTATCATCCTAGTACATGCCATATAAGCCAAGTGATACGAAGACTACCGAAGGTGCTCCCGAGATAGTGTGATTCTTCAAGAGGATCCGGTCTTCTAACAGCAAAATGAAATCTACAGAACAATAAACAGATTCACAGGTAAGCTTACATAGCTTAGTAAGTTTGAATAATTCAACAAATCTTACCAAATTAATGTTCAAATAAAAAGGGAAACGATTGAAATAACTTGATTTAATTATAACAGAGTACCGGTAATTGAGGTCATTGTAGAATTTAGCTCATTTGAGCTCAGAACAGATTATTACTCATTCAAGCTAGATACAAAATAATGCCCTTACGAGCCAAAATACAAAGCAGTGCTCTTCCGAGCCAGAAAACAAGGTAACGCTCTTCTGAGCTAGAATACAAAGCAATGCTCTTCCAAGCCAGAATACAGAATAATGCTCTTCCAAGCCAGAATACAGAGTAACGCTCTTCCAAGCCAGAATACAGAATAATGTTCTTATGAGCCAGAATACAGAGCAATGCTCTTTTGGGCAAGAATATAGAGTAAATCTATTTCGAGCCAAAATACATAAAAATTCTCAAGTCTTAATATTAGTTCAAATTCAAGAATAATTCTAAAATAAATATAATTAAAAGTATTAAATGGAGAAATAACTAGTACGAACTTACTAGATGAAATTACGATTCTGACTAAAATTTCAAGGATTATGCTGCAACTTTTCCTTTCCCACGATCCATAGCTTGTTCTTGATCTAATACATTTAAATCATTCAATTATCTCATTCAACATGAAATTTTAATCATTTTATGCAATTAAGTCCATTTTTGGTATTTTATAAAGTTGCCCTAAACATTTCACTTTTATTCAATTTAGTCTCTAAGCTCAAGCGTGCAAAATAACCATTTTTCTTTCAAACCTAGACTAGTCGAACATTCAAGTGTCTCTCTACAGCCCCTACATATAATTATTTCACATCAGGTACATGTATTTTTATCATTTTAATAATCTAGTCCTTAAACCCTAAAAATCATCAAAACTACTTTACAAAATCATCAAATCCATCAACCAAGCTTATAAAACTTCCATAAGTTTTCAAGAAAAAACTCATTCATTAATGGTAAAAATTGTAACATTTGATATATTCAGAAATTAGTCCCCGGGCTAGCTAGATTGAGCTAATACGGACTAAAAAAACGTAAAATTACTAAAAACGGGTGAAAAATCACTTACCAATTGATGGACTTAGCTTAGCCAAATTTCTTCAAGCTCTCAACTAAGGTTTCTTTTTCTAATTGGCTAAAATGAAGAAGATGACACCAAATTTCCTTATGTTTTCCTTATTAACATTTTATTTATTAATTTACCTATTTGCCTTTATTAAAATACTAAAACATTAACAAAGTTTAGTGCCCAAACTGTCCACCCAATAAAAAAAGGCATATTTTCCCCATAAGTACTTTAAATTGTCTTTCTATAGCTATCTAACCATTAAACTAATAGAAGTAATCTTCCTCAACTTTTACAATTTAATCCTTTTAATTTAATTAACTATTTAAACGATAAAATTTCTTAGCCAAAATTTAATACGACACTAATGACATCATAAATATTAAATAATTAATATTTACAATCTAGTTCATTGTATTTGTGGTCCCGAAACCACTATTTTCAATACCACTAAAAAATAGGTTGTTACATTACGGGAGAATCGCCAACTTTCATCTTTCAAGGTTGTTCTTTTGGTTTTGTGGAAGACTCCACCTTGGCTCGTATTTAAAATTAATGTCAATGGTGTGACTCATTCTATATTGGGAATCTTATTGTGGGTGATATTGCAAGAGACCAAGATGGTGCATGGTTAGGGGGATTCTCAATACAAATAGGACAAGGTATAGCACTGAATGTTGAGGTTCATGCTATTATGTTAGCATTGGAGTTGGCGGTGGAGAAAAGTTGGTAAAATGTGTTAGCTAAATCAGATTCCCTTCTTATACTCTCATGAGATTAATCAATGATGATATTGTTTGAATAGTAAGGCCAAGAGCATGTCATCTGTAGGCGGTTAGTCGCTCATAATAGCATCCAAATTTCTTTATCAAGTTCACCCAAAAAAACATCCAATTGCTTTGATACTCTATAGGTTTGTAGGTGATTGATGAAATACACAATGAAATAAAAGAAACCTTACTTCATTTATTAAACTCAGATGTTTAGCAGTGCCTTAAGTCTACTATACGAACTGATAACTAACTAACTACCTAACTACCTAACTACTTTTAACAAACTTACAACCTCTAACTATCCTACAACTATCTTCATATTCCATAACATTCCCCCAACTCAGTAACTTCTGTCTTTGTCATCTTGTAGCTCATCATACCTGCTACAAACTCTTAGCTGGTTTCGAAACTTTGTGAACAATCCAGCTGATAATGGCTCAGTGAGAATATCAACTACTTCGACTTGACTAAGAACATGACTAACTTAAAGTGTTCCTGCTGCTACCTTTTCTTTGAAAAAAAAAACAAGTATAGCTTCACATGCTTGAACTTGGAATACAACACTGGGTTTGCTATAACAACTAATGTTCCTGAGATGTCACACCACATTAAAGCTTTGCTGCCAACCTTTACATGTAACTCTGTCAACAAAGACTACAACCAAATTGTTTTAGCAGTAGCATGGGTCAGACTTTGATACTCAGCTTCAGCTGTAGAACAAGAAACAACTTGTTGCTTTTGAGAGCTCTATGACAAAGGATTGCCCTCAACAAATACACAAAATCTCATCGTTGATTGTCGATCGTCTACATCCATTCCCCAATTTGCATATGAAAATCCTACCAAAGACAACTTCGAAGTAGCAGTAAGAACTAGAACATGGTCCAAAGTATTTTGTAGATACCTTAGAATCCTTTTGATAGCCTTAAAATATTGGTCAAGAGGCTTATGCATGAATTGGCAGACTTTAGTAACTGCAAAAGCAATGTCTGGTCTTGTGATGACTATGTATTGCAATGCCCTAACTATACTTCTATAGGCAGATTCATCTTCATAAGGAGAACCAACTTGAGCTGACTGATTACAAGTGGTAATCATAAGTGTATAAGAGCATTTAGATTTATCCATCTGACTTTTTTTTTTTCAACAAATCAAGAATGTACTTCCTTTGATTTAGAAACAAACCAATAGGAGTATATGTTACGTCAGTCCCCAAAAAGTAGCTTAACTTCCCTAAGTCTTTGAGAGAAAATTGAGAATCCTAGTACTGCACAAACTTATCCACAACTTCTTGATTGTTTATAGTCACTATGATATCATTCACATACACCAGCGCGTAGAGAATTGTAAAACCAGACTTTTGAACAAATAAAAAAGCATCTGAATTGGTCATAACAAACTTGGCAGCCAACAAATACTCTTTCAACTTGTGAAACCAAGCTCTAGGGGCTTGTTTAAGACCATATAGAGCCTTTTTCAACTTACACACCAACTGTTGATCACCTTGATGCTGCTCAAAACTAGGTGGTTGAAGCATGTAGATTTCCTTTGTTAAATCTCCATTCAAAAAAGCATTATTAATGTCTACTTGCCTGAGTTGCCAACCAAAAGTGACAGCAAGTGTGAGAACCACTCTAATGGTTGTTGGTTTGACTATAGGGCTAAAAGTCTCTTTAAAGTCAATCCCTACTTCTTGCAATTAACCTTTAACTACCAATCTGCCTTTGTACCTTGTAATGGATCCATTTGCATTCCTTTTCAACTTAAAAACCCATTTACACCCCATTACCTTTCGATTTTCACGTAGGGGTACTAAATCCCAAGTCTTATTTTGGAGTAGTGTATCGAACTCCTATTAAGCAGCCTTATTCCATGCCTCACTCTTAAAAGCCTCTTCAATAGTTATTGGTTCCCTTTCATGCAACTCAGTTGAGAACATTTTTGGCTTCAAAATCCCACTTTTTAATCTAGTCTGAATAGGATGATAATTAGAAGGACCTTGTAGCGAAGGACCAACTTCAGCTCGTGTGTGTGACCTTGTGGACTCCTGACCAGAATTATCAACAGCTGGTAACACTGGACTAGGAAAACTAACACCTCCTTTAGAGACAGTAGCATGTTTAGGAACACTAGAGCATTCTTTTGCAGTAATCGAATGACTAGGACTAGAGCATCCCTCAACAGAAATCAAATGACTAGGAGCTGCAGCACTTACAACATCACCTCTTTCAAAAGCACCGGCCTAGGAATAAGTAGAACCAGACTTGGAAGACATCACTAGTGGCACATAAGACTCCTTATGATCCTTAGTTGTATACAAACGCAAAGAGGAACCTGATTGAGTGATGGTAGTAAAGGAAAGCAATTCTTATCAAACACAACATGCCTAAATACAAAAATTCTACTAGTATTATCAAGGCGCTTAAATCCCTTTTGATGTAAGTTGTAACCAAGAAAAGTGCATTATTTTGACTGAGCTGCAACTTGTGTTGATTATATAGCCCGAGATAAGGAAAACAAAAGCAACCAAACACCTTCAACCGAGAATAATCTAGCCTAACTTTAAATAGTTTTTCATAGGGACTATGACCTTGTAACACTACAGTAGGAAGCCTGTTTATCAAGTGCACTACATGAACAAAAGCGTGAGACCACAAACCCATAGGCAAAGAAGCTTGAGCCAAAAGTGTAAGCCCAATCTCAACTATATGTCTATGTTTTCCTTCAACCACGCCATTTTGTTTAGAGGTGTGAGGAAAAGTAATCCTATGCTGAATCACACTCTGAGATAGTACCTTGGTGAATGATCTAAACTCTCCTCCCCAATCACTTTGAAACATCATGATATGACACCCAAACTGTACTTCAACATACTTTTGAAACTGCACAAAACACCTCAAAGCCTCTCCCTTATTTTTGAGAAGATACAACCAAGTGTACCTGCTATAGACATCAACAAATGAAATGTAATAGAAATAACCACCAGAGTTTATATGTGTTGCCCCCCATAAATCAGACCCCACTAACTCAAAAGGAGAGGTATACACAATGTGAGAAGAAGGAAAAGGCAATTTTTGAGCCTTTCCTAATTGACAGGCTGAATAAACTTGTGGCAGTTTAGTTTATTGAACACAATATTACAATCCTGTAGAACTTGAAAAAGAACATTATTACATGAGTGACCAAGTCTTTTGTGCTAGGGGTGAGCTTTTGATCGAATCGAATGAAAAAATTTCGAGTTAATCGAGTTGACGAATTGTTTTTTATCATCTTAACTTGATTTGAAATTTTCTTGAATCGAGTCGAGTGTGATGGAATTCAAATCGAATATATTTTTTCGAGATAAATTAAAAAAAATAACTTTGGGTCCTTATAACCACGGTCCCCACCATAATTAAATTTATCAACTGTAATCAAATTTGTTATTAACTTTCATCACCTCATAATTTATTTATTAATCTTTTATATGCAGTTAGCTTCTTTGGTTGCTTAGTTGCTTCAATTATCTTCTAATTCTTGTTACTATGTATTTTGAATTTAAAAAATATAATAAATGTAAAAATGTGATTTTTTTAATAAAAGTTATTTTAAAGATAAAATGTGAAATTGATACCAAAATAAAATTTTAACATAAATTATTTATGTTATCATTAATAATTCAATTTTAATATAAATATTCAATATTATTACTATTTAGGTTTGAGGATTTTTTTTTTGGATGATTTTGATTTTGTATTTGGGGGTAAAGGGTGAAAAGTAAAAGTTTAAGGGGAAAATAAAAAGTTTTGGAGGTTTTAGGGATTAAAATTTTGAGGGAAAGTAAATAAGAAAATAAAATTTTAGAGGGAAAATATTAAATAAATTTGGGGGGAGGGGGAATGGATTTAGAGTAGATGCGGGTGGAATAGGAGGGGAGTAAAAGTTTTTCGGGAAAATAAATTAGGTAGTAAAATTTTGGAGGGGAATATTAAAAAAAATTAGGGGGAAATGGGTTTTAGGTAGATGGTGGGTGAGATGGGAGGGGGTAAAAATTTTAAGGGAAAAGTGGGAAGGAGTAAAAGTTTTTGGGAAAAAGTAATAAGGTTTGGAGTAAAAATATAAAATATTATAGTTTAATATTCGGTTTATTCAAATTATTTGAGTTATTCGAATTTGATATCTCAACTCGTTTTGAACTCGAAATTCGAATTTTTTTTGAATCGAATTGAGTTTTGCTCACTCTTATTGTGTGCCACAAATTAATGCTCTCAAGTTCAACAGTATGTACAGACTTTGAAACAATAGAATAACTAGAAGGAACTGCAATAGTTGTATGTGCTGGAACTGAAAAACTATACAATCCATCATGTATGTGGCCCACAAGCAAGGTGATCCCTGTCTGTATGTCCTTCACAAAACAATGGAAAGGGTGAATCTCAAAGTAAACTCTATTGGCTTTTGCAAATTGACCAATAGAGATTAAATTCTTACAAACATTTGCCACATGAAGAACATTTTTTAACTTTACTGCCTAAGACCATTAACAAGACCAACAGATCCTATATGAGCAATAGGAACAGAATCACCATTCCCCATAGAGACAGTGCTTGTACCTATGTATTCAGAGACATTGTTGAGGGTGGATACATCATTCGTGATGTGATTAGTGGCAGCTGAGTTTGGATACCATGACTTGTCACTGCTCATAGTAAAGGTACCTTAGGAACTATTTTCTGAGAATGCCAATACTAAGTAGCCTATGGACCTAGAGAATTGGAAGCACAACAATGATGCATGGTTGAACATTATGATACCTGACCAAAACGACCTTGATTATCAACATGATGATAGTTAATAGTCATTGTAGACCCTTCATCCATGTCTGACATCCCATAAAATTTCTCATCAAATCTGTAATAGCACTTCTGTACAACATGACAAATCTTGCCACATAACTGACACTGAGGGCGAGAACTAGAAAATCGACCTCCACGTTCTCTATCACGGTGGAAGGTTCTCCCCTTCTAAAATTTTGTTTAAACCATAGATTGTAGGTTCTGGTATAACTACTTTTAGGTTGAGTATCATTGACATCTTTTTGTTGACTCACCATGTTGGCATGCGTTGGAACTTCAGAAACAAACTCCAACTATCGTGCTTCACAATTAAGAAGCATTTTAGTATGTAAATCGAGAAACTTGAGTTGTTGATGCCATAACTCGGACTGCTTCATATTCAACTAGAAGTCCAACCAAGATAATGTTGACTTGTTCTTGATTAGACACCACATTCCCAGCTGCAATCAAACTATCACACATGTTCTTGATCTTGAAAAGATACTCTTTTACACCTTTCTTTTGAGAGTATAAAGTATGTCTCAAACTAGAAATCTTGACACATGACTTTGTAGTGAATCTTCTTTCAATGGTTTGCCAAACATCAAAGTTGGTATGTGCACCAGTTAGATATATCAGCACCTCATCAGACACAATGGATAACAACCAAGAAGCTAAAAGTTTGTCATGTTGTCTATCTAGATTTTCAACCTGCTAACCCTCATCATCAAGCAAGTATTGTGACGGAGTATTAACTGTACCCAAAACATATCCTTTTAATTCATAAACCTTAAGAATCAAAAACACCTGATGCTTCCATAAAAGAAAGTTCTTCTTACCTAACTTGACAGTATCATGTTTAGGAAAGTTTTGAATCTTCTTGAAACTTGACTCAGATTATTGTGGATGGACCTGACCCCCAGTATTTGAGGATCAATGATAATTGCCTTCATTCCCTGGAACTACTTATGGTGCCATAACAGACTTCTTGAACCCTTAACAACACTAAAAAACTTGGTTCATGATACCATGATGAAATACACAATGAAATAAAAGAAACCTCACTTCATTGATTAAACTCAGATGTTTAGCAGTCCTTAAGTCTGCTATTTATACAAACTGATAGTAATAAACTATGACCTACCAATTTCTTTATCAAGTTCACCCAAATAAACATAAAAAAAAATATAATTAGAAACGCAAGATTATAAGATGATTCAACCCTATCGAATCGAATAGATTACTTCAAGTTCATTGGCAATGATGCACAAGTTATCTTTTATGTACAAGTCTTTTTACATGCCTTGAATTTATTTCATTCTCTTTCAATTGTAGGCTAGAAAAGTCAACAATAGCACATTCACCTTTAAAATCAAGGATATGCATTCACCATTGTTTGCTCTTACTTTGAAAGAAGGTTGTCCCTATAAAGGCGAAAACAAATTTCAATCGTTTCAGATATCCTAAGTATAGAGCCAACAAGAGCTCAGATACATTTATCAATGAGGGGTAGTGATGGTTTTCAAAGTAGTTTCATCGATGGATGCTTATTTAATATATTAAAGGTAGGGTAAACTATAAAAATAGTCATTTTTGTATGCTTTAGATTACATTTTTGTCATTTATGTTTGAAATGTTATGTTTTAGTCACTTACATTGTTGTTTTGTTACAAAGTGGTCACTGTAACATCCGCATTTTTTAACCGGAGTTGGAACAGCAATAGGGTATAATTGAGAATTAGACTATGTAGCTAAAATAAAAAAAGTTAGAAAATTAAGGATTAATTAGTAATTGTAAGAAAGGAGAAAGGACTAAATAGCAATTTATCCAAATTGAATTATGAGTCATCATGGGAATTAAATTGATTGGGGAGGGGCAAAAGAGTAATTTGGTAGAATATATTTTTGGAGGCAAAAGTTTTGGGGCCAAAGTATAAAGTTGGAAGGCCCAGAGACTAAAAGTGGAATTTTACCATTTCTATTAAGTAGATTTCTAAAGAATTTGAGAAAGGTTAAAAAATCAATTAAAAGGCAAAAATATCAGTTCTTTTCATAGTCCAGCCGTTCATGTCATTCTCTCTTTTATCCAACTTTTGATTTTATTCCAAATAGGTCCTTCCATCATTTTTAAGCCCTCCAAGCTCCAAAATCTCCTATTTTCTTTGAAATTTTTGAAAGAAAATTATAGAAGGGGGTTAGTAGACACCTCAAACTTCTTATAGAATTCATTTTGAGGTGTTAGAGAGAATAGAGACTAAATTGAGAAATTTTGAATTCAAGGGTTAAGAGAAAGAAAAGAGAGGCAAGAATCAAATTGAAGAGAAAGGAAAAGAGAAGAGCAAAGAGTGAAAAGAGAAGAAAATCAGCCTTTTTGTTGTAAGTACTACAAAAGTTTTGATTTATAGTTTACTTTCTCCAATGCTATATGAATTATTAGCATAGAAATTGTTATATAGGTACATAGTTTGAATGTTTACAATGATAAAATGAAGGAATTAATATGTGATTGAGTAAAACAGTTTGGACAAAATAGAGGATTAACTCCGAAAATTCACCAAAAAATGTATATAATGAGTTAAGGGTCAAATTATATATGTAATTAAATCTTATTGAGTTTAGTTTCATATGGAAGAAACAGTGAATTAAAAGGAAATGTATATTTCTAGATATACTAGTTTTTGTGTAACAAGGTCAGAGTAGATTCGAGTTCCCCAGTTCTGACTTTGCAAAATCATAGAAAAATATAAAAAAATTATTAGAGACTAAAATTTATATGGTTAATTCCTTAATGAGTCTTTTTTCAATAGAAACAGACGGGAATATCATTTGATCTCTGTACTAAAAGATAAATAATTTTTAGTGAAGAAAGGTCAAAACTGTCAGGCAGCGGCGAAGGGGTAAATTGAAAGAATTTACTGTACAAATTGGAAAAAGTAAAAATTTTGGAAATTTTATGGTAAAAAATGATTGAGTCTAGTTTCAGAAACATCAAGCGGATTATAATTTTGAATTCTGTAGCTCAAGATATAAATAATTTAGTGAATGTGACACAAGTGAACAACTTTGAAAATATAAATGTGAAGTATTTGATGATGTATTTATGTGAGATATATCATTTATGAGAAATGATGCTAATTGAGATTGTGCCCAAGTAGAAAAATTAGAACCATTCTGATATTAGTGGCATGCCATTAAGGAACACTAGCGCGCTCTCTGTTTAGCACGTCTCGTGCTCTCCGTTATTAGCACTGTGTGTGCTCTCTGATTAGCACTTTGTGTGCTCTCTGATTAGCACTTTGTGTGCTCTCTGTTTAGTACTGTGTGTGCTCTCTGTTGCCCAGCACTTATGTGCTCTCTGTTAGTACTTTGGTACTCTCTGTTTGTTCCGTATATCCTAACGGTTCTATGAAAGTCTACTATGGGCTAAGCTATAGAAAGTGGATAAAAGTGTAAATTGTGTCATTGTGGTAAGTTACATGTTACATGTAAGTAAGGCAAGAAGTTTATATGCTTGAGTACTTAAATGATCATTCATTATTTTTCTAGTGCTTACTAAGCCTTCACCGGCTTAACGCGTTTATTTTAACTCGTAGGTACAAAAACTATGAGAAGTTGAAGTCAAGCTAAGGGGACCTCTCATCACATCACATCACTATTGGAAAACTTCAGTTTAGATACATTACTTTTGGTAAAATGACATGTACAAATGGTACTATTATGTGTCTTCAATGGATGGTTATAAATGTTGTTTTGGATTACTACGAGTTAATGAATTGAAATGATGAGTTTTGAATAAAATAACTTTAAAACACATTGTTTGAAAGAAAAAATTTATTATACTCGTGTAAAATTCTCCTATACTATATGTAATACTTCTATACCGGGTTTATACGTGTGAACCAGGTATAGGGGTGTTATAGTCACTCTACCATTAAGCTCTGTTACCTCCCTAACGGCAATCCTACGTGGCAGTCCGAATGAGTTTTAAATGCCAACTTGGATGTCCAACTAGGATGAGAATAAATTTTTAATTAAATAAATTTAGGGAAAAGGTAAAGGAGTAAAATTTCTAATCCTAGTTGGACATTGATAACTCTTGAAAATAGTTATATGACAAGACTTAATTTGAGTTAATTGTTTGTACTTTGGTAAAATTAGTTGTATTTTTAGGATGTTATAATTACATTTTGCTTATTGGAGTTAAAGTCTAACTTAAAGGATATTTTTAGATGTTTTTACCCTTGTTGTTGCAAAAGTATTTGTGGTGTTGTCGTAGCAAAGTGCAAGGAAAGGAAAAGGAACCAAGGAATGAAGTGTTATTGTGGTCAAAGGTTGACAACTTTGCCAACTTGAATGCCATGGAAATTTCAAGATCGCTGATTCAACCATCATCAGCCAGTTGTATGGAGCACTAGAAGGATCTAAATAAGGCACTAGAAGAATCACCCTAAAAATTAGAAGCATGCTAACTCGAATATGCAGGGAAAAACAGGTGACGATTATGCCATCCCGAATGACCTGGCAATTCTAGGATCAACCATCACAACCAAGCTGTATTAGAAGGATCCCACAAAAATAGGATGTATATGCATGGTGTGTCATGAACTTTATAAAAGGAGGGAAATCTAATAGCAAATGGACACAATTTTGGAGAGGAAAAAGGAGCACGAAATGATCAGAAAATTATCTCTCCAGGGAAAAGATTCGAAGTACAGACTGACATTGGCAAATGTTACTAGGAACAGAGCCAAGGTGATGTCGTAGCTTCCACCGCGCAAGACATTGATGTGGTAGTTGTGAAGGCAAAATCCTTCAAGCGAACTTGATGTTCTTCTTGGGTTCATTGAAATGTTCTTCGAAGTGAATTTGGTTGAAGTTAAATTTGATGTTTTGAACTTATCACCCATGAGCTAAAAACTCATTAGGTTTGGGTATTTGGATGATATTTCTTTTTCTATAAATGTTATGATTTTAATCCTAGTTGCTAACTGTTTCACTTGAATTTTGTTTATGAATTCTACATGCATGCAAAATCCTAGATATATGCATTTGTTTGTCATGTGCGTAATCTGTTCTGATGAGAGTAGGTTTGTTGCGGCAAAATCAAGTGATATGAGCAAGTAATTCGAAAGATACCTGTAGGAGTCTATAAACATAGAGCACGTTCATATAGGATGAAGATAAGTTTGTGCTGGGAAATTTGTCTTATGCATATAGACATATATTGTGTAAGTTGAATTGCCCTTAAGTTTGCCTTCGACAAAAGTGAACCACAACTAATCCATTCTAGGTAGTAAACAATTCAGGAATTGCCATAACATTTTTAGATCTAAAAGATAGAATCCAAGTAACCACAACCATTTCATTCAACAACTCAAGTCTTGTATCAAGATCTTTGCCAGTATTTTCATTTAGTCTGTTTAAATTTCATTTACAATTTTCATTATAAATTTTGCCATCATATTAATTTGTTACTTGTTTTAATAGCATTTATTTTTCATAGTAGCATAATTAAAATTTTACTAATTCTGATCCCTGTGGAGACGATACTTACTTATCATTATATTACTTGTCACGACGTGTATGCTTGCACATTTGCTGTAACATTTTACATGCAACAGACATCCCAGTTGACATTTAAAACCCATTTGAACTGCCACGTAGAATTGTCGTTAAAGAGGTAACAGAGTTTAATAGTAGAGTGATCACTTTGTAACAAAACGATAATGTAAGTGACTAAAACGTAACATTTCAAACATAAGTGACTAAAATGTAATCCAAGGCAAACAAAAGTGACTATTTTTATAGTTTACCCTTAAAAGTATATTTAAAATACATATTAAAAGCATATTTAAGACAAACATATGTTACCACCTTCCGTCTAGATAACTATGATATTATTTAAAGTAAATAATAATGTGAAAATAAATTATCTAGTATTTTTTTTTAAAAATAGTGAATTACAAGGTAAAGCCTAAACAACAAATGAGATTAGTGCGACTCGAACCTGGCCTACATTTGAGACGGTAAATACCCTTAACCATTAAGTCATTACATAAGGTTCAACATTTTTAAAATTTTAAGGTAAACAATTTAATATACTTTCATTAAAATTTACCCTTATCCAATTAAATAAAATGTAAATAATGCTACCAATAAAATTTGCCAAATTAATAAAATATTTTCATTTAATATACCTTCGTTACAATTTACCCTTTGTTATGAATGCTATTAAGTGAATGTTCAATCTTTCACTTTTTTTTTTTAATTTTTCATCTTTCATCTTCCTCAATTTTTCACTTTTCATCTCCTTATAATTCCTTTCCTATTTATGTATTAGAAAATGAAAACTCTAATCTCCATATATATATATATATATATATACGAGTATACTACTTGTAATAATGATGAAAAAGAAAAGAAATGTAATAGAAATCTCTCTTATTCTCATCTATTATTATTATTATTATTATTATTGTTATTATTATTAACACGTTATAAACACGAGCTTGCTGGATAGTATTCAATATTTTGTTGGAGTACAAGTAATATAGAGATGCAACGTTCTTGTTGAAGCACAATCCTAAGGTATGTGATTTTCTATGCATGCTTGAAAGATTTTGAGATTTCAATAATCATAATGAAAAAAATAGTTTAAAATGATTCTCATTTTTGTTCATATTTAAGTATGAATTTATGTTTTATATATTTCATGGTATGTTTGTTTATGATCTAAGATTTTGAATAAGATTGAAGTACCAACAACATGAATATTTTTGCTTAAATATATATATCTTTCATAACATATGCCATTGATATGATAACTACATTGCTTATTAGATTATTTCTAATAAAGCCACACATGATTTGTGAGTATAAACAAGTTTGACTTTTTATATAGACAAAGCAAACACCATTGTTTTGTCCAACATCATCTACATGAAAGATTAAAAGTGAAATATCTAATTGTGAAAGATGTTCTTGACTCTTAAATTGTGTAATAATTTGAAAGAATTATTTGACCGTTAGAAAATGATAATACTCTCTAAAGTTTGTTATGATTGAAATATTTTATGTGCTCCTACAGCAACAAGATTGTGAAAAAAGCTTTAAAAAATATTTTGAAACGATCTCATGCCTTCTAGTGAAAATGAATTCATTCCCTGAAGTGAATGTAACAATACATAACAATTATGAAAAATCCAAATATATAGCTCGTGGTTGTCTTTGTAATTGAGGATGTGGTTGGAGACGTACTAATAATTGTTATCATAGTGGTTATAATAGTGGTACTTCTAGCCACTAGAAAAAATAATAATAAGGAAAAACAAGAAAATGGTAGTTAAAATATTCGAAGGTTTTTGAAAATTCATGCGATAATGTGGTATGAAAATGCATTGATCACGTACCTATCATATGTTTAAGAATTTAGTAAAACTTTATCAAAGCATACATTAAAAAGGAAACAATATTGAAATAAATTTCGTTATCCCAAAATGATGAAATGGAAGATAATTTTTCCACAAAATATGAAAATTTTTACTATGATGCTAAAGTTGACCATGCATACAAGTATAATTAATATGTTCTTAGTTTGTGTCAAAATTTTGTTGGGATCAAAGCATTTAAATTTAATTTTTTGGTTTAAGAATCATTATAATCAATGGCTACTTGATATTTGCTTGGGGATGATCTCTTTCTCTTCATTACAAAGGATGCTTATAATCACTACTTCTCATCCATGGAACCTAAATCAATCTAATCAACTTCTTTTGAAATTTGATTTTATTTCTATTAAAAAGTTTAATTTATATAATTATCGGTAACTATGAATTTTTAAAACTATTCACGCATTTAGTTATTGATATTTTTATGTGGAGATAAATGTTTTTATTTTTTATTGGTTCATTTTTTAATAAAATCTATTGGTTTATTTTAATTTTGATTAAAATATATGATTATTCCGAAATGGGAGTAAAAGTACTTACTTGTCATGAACTTTGGGATTGTCTAGATAGTTTCATGATTGAGGTGGAAGTTAGAAAATGTTTATGTTTAAATCTTTATAGTTGTAAATTTACTTTAATCTAATCTCATAATATTTTGTATTTTGTTGCGTTAAGATATATATAAAAAAAATATTATCTAACTATAGTGATTAATTAGTAACATGAATTTATTATTTGTTATGTTTAATATATGTTTTATTTATATCTATTCATTTTATTTTTATATAAATAATAGTTTTTTAATATAAAATTTTTTATCATTCATGTTGAAAGAAGTGCAAAAGTGTATATTTAAAATTAATTAAGCATTCACTAAGGTTATATAATAAAATAATTACATGCTCTTGAAAAGCTAATATTGCATCAAACTGTAAAAAACTCTTTAAAAGCTAATATTTTACCTTCTTGTGATGCAACATTTTGTAAAAATAATATTATTTTTCAAATTAAAAAGATATATGTTGAATGAATCTTTTGTTCTACATTAAAATCATGTATAAAAATATTTTGAGATAAATTGAAGATAGAAAATTGAATTTTATTGGAGGCAAAGCTCACATGAATGAAAAGATTAAAAATGACCCATATTGGTCAAAAGTTGCCAAACATAAGGTGAGCAAAAAAATGGAGTTAGGTGCCCCAGATATTAAAGTATGAGCTTCACTGAGCAAACTTGATGAGGAACATTTTGAGCTTGATATATGTCCCAAATAAATTAAACTCATAACAGTTTGCAAGAGCTGAAAGAAATATGGATGACAAAACAAGGCAGATGTTCTACTTCGAATATGGTGATATGCCTTACCTTTTCAAGTCCTAACACAATATTAGGATCCAGCTTAGTTGATTCACTTTTAGAAACATAGACATTCTGTAGAAGAATACACTACGTTGCTCTATTGCCCAAGAACTCAAGTTAATAAGGCCTACTCTAAAGGAGCGAGCATTAGGTTGCAACCCTAATCAAGGAGAAAGGGGATAACAAGTGTATTGCTTTGAAAACCCTGCAAGACATAGTACACTTAGATGCAAGAAGGAATGTCGACATCTTCACCTCAGACACGTATGAGTTAGTCGTCTTCCCTAAAGTGTTGGGGCACGTAGAGGACGCAGTTGCAGATTTGTTCAACCAACTTAACAAGAGAATCAATAATGTTCTAGCAATTTTAGCCATTAAACGCCTATTGAAGAGAGGCAAAAGAAGGTTTATGGGTGCACAACTTTTGCTAGTTTGGTTCCGTAGCCATTTTCGGAAAACGGAAAAGGTCTCTTATCGAGTATTCTCTGAGGACTACTATTCGTTGAAAGGAATTTATGGCTATCCAATTATGAGAAGATATCGCCAAAGAAAATTGGAAATAAACGAGGAATGACCCCAACACTTTTGGGGGTAGGTCTGAGATAGGGACCATGTTGCGAGCAAGGATTTGACCCAAGTGCGAGAAACGACTAATCACTTGTTGGCCTTAGCCATCCAAGCCGACATGTTAAGCTGAAATTAGAGTTGAATCGAGACAAAAGCTTAACTTGGCTTCTTAAGAAAGATTAAGTCTTTGAGCATTAAGGCACGACCATATATGTATCTGCCTTATGTAAAGAAATTTGTCTTCTAGTAAAGTTGTTCTAACAGAATCGGACTGAGAATCAACGCCTTTGTTGCATATGCGTACATGCATTCATTAGCATTTGCATTTCATTACATAGAAATAAAAAAAAACATCTACATATCTAAAACAATCGTGTTAAGGGAGTGTTAACAACTCTAAATAAAAGCAAAGAGAAAACATGATAAATCAAGATAATGTGAGCAAAAGTCATATGGAGAGTGAACCTATTAAGAGTTCATCCTTATGCCCTTGGAAGTGTTTTGGACAACTAGACTATGAATGAGTTTCTTGTAGTTTTTAGGACTTTTCCAGAGTAATATTCAGAATAAATTTATTGATCTAAGTCCAAGAGTAATAGGGATCCTTTTGTAAAGGGCACATGATCACTATCAGTTATTTCAATAAAAGTGATGTATTGTTTTTGTCCCATTTGGGAAACACTTTACCATTCTTCTCATTCGTTCATACCACAGTTAACCATTCTTTGATTCAATTATTCTTTGGATCCCATTTTATCTCTATGTTGTGTCCCTTAATATCAAGCAAATGAGCGATGTTGTTGTTAACTTGGACATTCATTTTAAGAAGGACATGTGTCTAGAAAAACTTCAGGACTTTGAAAACGATCAAGAATGTAACTTGTCTCCCGATCTGCTACGGATGATTGAGTAAGACAGGAAATGAATATCGCCTCTAAGAGTTGTGATTTTAGGTAAGATTTGAGGCATATATCTTTATGGAAACAAGGCAAGCTGCTTCAAGAATCCAAAGGTCTTTGCATGGTCCTATCAAAGCATACCGGGTTTAAAGAACTGATGTTGTGACACACATGCTCTCATAAAGGAAGAATGTAATCTAATTCAACAGAAACTTCAAAGATTGAGGCTAGACGTGTTATAAAAAAGGAGGTCAAAAAAAGAGGGTCAAGATAAAAAAACCCGCAAAAGGCATCTTGAATACCAAAAAAAAAAAGGAAAGAAAAAGTCAAGATAAAAATCCGCAAAGGGCATTTTGAAACCCAAAGAAAGAAAAAAAAAAGGGGAAAAGTCAAGACGAAAACCCGCAAAGGGCATTTTAAAAATCTATGTATCACCTTCACCTCTTCACGTCATGGTTTTTTTTTATGTGGGGCATTGGCGTCACCAAGCCAAATTCGTCAAAAGCTTCCAATGGGCATCGATTCATTACTTCACCAAATGGGTAAGAGCTGTTTCTTATGCCAATAAGTTAAAAAAATTCTTGAAAAATAGATTATATGTCGACATGGAATGCCAAAAAGGGTCATATCCAATGACAACTTAAACAACGACACGATAGCGGAAGTCTGCGACCAATTTAAGATCAAGTATCACAACTCAGCACCACATCACCAAAAAAGTGAATGGGACGGTGGAGGCAACCAATAAGAACATCAAAGGATTGATTGGAAAAGAGCAGAGACCTATAAAGGCTTGGCATGAGAAGTTAACATTTACTCTCTACGCTTATTTGAAGGTCCATCGGGACCTATATCGAGGCAACACCTCTTTCAAAGGCAGTTTTTCCTCTTTGAAGTCAAGATTCCCTCTATCCAAAGTAGAACGAACCTAATCTAGATTTGATTAGTTAAACATTGATTAAGGAAAGGAGGCTAAAAGCCATCCGTCATGATCAGATGAACAAAAAACAAATAACAACGGCTTATGAAAAAGAAGGATTCGCTCCATAGAATTCCATAAGGGAGCTCTGGTTTTGAAAAGGATCTCGCCTACAAAAGACCTCCAATGAAAATGGATGCTAAATTGGGAGGGGCCCAATGAGTTGAAGAAAGCCTTCTTTGTAGGAGATTTGACTTTGACCAAGATGGATGGTAAAGACATGCCAAACCTCGTGAACTCGGGTTCAGTGAGGAAGAAATTTCACCCAAAAAATAAAAAAGGGAAATAAAAAAAGTGAAAAAGAAAGAAAAAATAAAAAAGAGAAAAATGTGAGGTCTAGGTGAAAACCCGTAAAGGGCATCTCGAAACCTAAGGAGATTTGAGTTGAAAACCTAAAAGGGCTGTTCAAATTTGAATAAGAGAAAAAGGGCATAAAATGATCTTCGCTCTCAAAAGTAACAATGTGGAGAAACTTTACACCTTGAAGCATCGATGAAGTACTCCAAGTTTCATGGACATATATCAAGCTCAGAATGTTCCTCATCAAGTTTGCTCAGTGAAGCTCATACTTTAATATCTAGGGCACCTAACTCCAGTTTTTTGCTCACCTTATGTTTGGCAACATTTGACCAATATGGGTCATTTTTAATCTTTTCATTCATGTAGCTTTGCCTCCAATAAAATTCAATTTTATTCACCTTGCGACCATGTTCAAGCATTTCTGCATCAAAATAACGGTTATTGAACCAATGATCTTTTTATTCATGCGAGCTCTATCTTCAATCAAATTCAATTTCATTCACCTTACAACCTTGATTCAAGCATTTTTGCATGTGAAATAACGGTTAGTGGTCTAACGATATAAAGAATAAAAGGATTTCTGCACATCTCTCTAGAAAATTTCTAATAGTACGGGGACTTGAAACAAGACTACTAGTTGGAAATAACCAAACCCGAGGGTTAGAAAGGCTTGAAACAAATAATCCAAATTACGATTACCTCTTTAGGTTTCATGTCAAAGATACCATACCAAAATAAAAACATGATAACACATCAGTGATAAGACTTAGACAAACGACGAACAATGTCAACTAAGAACGACGAACAATGTCAACTAAGGACTATAAATAAAATCATTTCTCAAAGATGACATTTTGCATCCATCGTTCATACTTACCTGTTTAGGAGCAGTTGATTCATCCTGATCAAGACATCCTAATAATCAAGTCTACATAGAAGCCCATTAAAGCATATCCTACAGGTTTCATTATTTGGCGAAATGAACCAAGGAAACATAGAGATATGAAGGGAAAGGTTGAGGTCGTAACGGTGAACCCGGTACCTTAAAAGATATGATGGGAAGGATTGAGCCCGCAACAGTGAATCCGGTACCATGAAATGTGATTGGAAAGGTCGAGGCCGCAACGGTGAACCCGGTACCATGAATATTTGAAGGAAAGGTTAAGGTCACAACGGTGAACCCGATACCTTAGAAATGTGATGGGAAGGATTAAGGCTGCAACAACAAATCCGGTACCATGAAAAAAATGTAGGGAAAGGTTGAGGCCGCGACGACAAACCCGGTATCTTAGAAGATGTGAAGGGAAATGTTGAGGTTGCAACAGCGAACCCAATACCTTAGAAGATGTTATGGGAAAGGTTGAGGCCGCAACGGCAAACTCGGTACCATGAAGATGTGATGGGAAGGATCGAGGCCGCAATGGCGAATCTTATACCTTAAAGCCGAAGAGGAGCAGATTGAAGTCGTAATGGTGAATCTTCAACCTCGAAGTTGCAGTGGATTAAAATCAAAACCTTGATAGCAAGTCCTTATCTCTTTAAAGTTGTAGTAAGAGCAAGATGAAACTTCGACATCAAATTCTATCTTTCTGAAGTTAGAGTGGAGTAAGATTAAAACTACAGTAGCGGATCTCAATCTCCTTAAATGTGCAGTGGAGTGGAGTGGAGTGAAGCTACATCAGTCATCCGATCTCTTACCCCGATCATAGGGCAGATCGCAGCCATCCAATCTCTTACCCTGATTATGGGGTAGATTGAAAACCATTTGATCTCTTACCCCGATCGTAGGGCAGATCGAGCCATCCAATCTCTTACCCCGATCATGGGGCAGATTGAAAACCATCCGATCTCTTACCCAGATCATAGGGCAGATCACAGCCACCCGATCTCTTACCCCGATCATGGGGCAGATTGAAGACATTATCCAATCTCTTACCCCGATGATGAGGCAGATTGAAGCCATCCAATCTCTTACCCTGATCATGGGGCAGATTGAAGCCATCCAATCTCTTACCCTTAAAATCAATAGGGGCAAATTGAAGCTACCATCTCACAGAAGCAAATCTTAATCTTCTTTAAGTTGCAATGGAATGGAGAGAAGCTACAACAGTAAAATTTATCTTTTTTAAGTTGCCATAGGACAAAATCAATTCCAATCTTCCCAAAATCACAGAGAAGCAGATGTAGTGAAATTAAACAATCAATGAAGGCATGAGTGGTTTACTTGAAAAAGAAAGGCAAAAGAGACCAAATCTAATGGAATCGGATGAAATTGGTCTTCCTTGGAATCTTTGCTCGATTCTTGTTCCAAGATAATAAGCAAAGAGGGGCAGCTGTAGAAGCTCATTTTCATCCGGGCCCAAAGAAAAAACCCCAAAATATAAAATAAATAAATTTAAATTAAAATCCATTTTTAATTTAAATGTCCAAGTCCATTTTACAATCCAAACTCAAACCCACTAATCCTAAGCTCATCAAGCCCAAACCCTAAAACTATCTTAAACTATCAAAAACCCTAATGCTTTCTTCGGTGCCACGCCCTTCCATGGCCACTCCTTGGCCATGTCGATGCCACATCATGGCACACGAACCAAGGTACCCACCCCGAGGTCTGCCATTACCTGCCACCGCTGTTGCCACCATGTGATACCTACAAAAGAAGAAGAAACAAGACAAGAACAAGCAAACAAAAACAAGAAAAAAATATGTATTCGTCTATAAAAGCCACAAGAAAAAATTTGCAACTCTCTTTTGTTTTTTTATGAATTCTATATGCAAAAAATACCAAGAATCAGAGTGTTTTAGGTATACTGTTAATATTTTGTTTGCATTTACTTATTTTCTATTTTTTTTGTTTCAAATATTTTCTATTTTTTTGTTTCAAAAATATGAAATAAATAAAAAGGAAAATACACAAAAAAAGGAGTTAGGGTTCATACTTTTCTTCTCGACGCCATCGTTGTGGCCAAACGGTGTCCTTTCGAACTCATCAATGTTCGCGATAAGGGCTCTGTGAGGGGGTGCTTTCAAAATAAACGAAAAACTAAATCTGATTTTTTTAAAAAATCATATCTGACTTTTAAAAAAACTTTAAAACCCTAAAAATCAAAACTTTGATTTAAAAAAAAGATTAGGGATTGATCTTGATAGATCTAAGCCTAGATCTATGTTTTTTAAAAAATAAAAAAAAATATTTTTTTCAGATTCCGACCATCGTAGGCAGTGGTCGCCCCGCCGATGATTGACGGTCAGAGACGACCACTGGGGCTGGACATGAAGAGGTATGAGAGTTTTTTTTAGAGAAAAAAATCAAAAGAAAGAAAGTTTTTTTTAACAATGAATGGTGAAAATGAGGATTTCATAAAAAAAATTACTTAAATATTAAACCCATACGACATCGTTTTGGAGTTTGGATTCTGACCCCCAAAACGGCGTCATTTTGCTCCCATGCCCGGATCCGACGTGTTTTCGACTTTTGGGCTATTTATGCATGTGGTCCTTCCACGTTTTTGTTCTGTTTTAATTTGGTCCTATTTTGTTTATTTAAATTTACATTGTACCCTTTAATTTTATTTTTCATGCAATTTAATCCTCTGACCCAATGTGGACCCTCTGGTGAACGACATGTGTACGTAGGAAGGGGCAAATTCTTCCCAGGTCCCTTTGGGTTTTATATTTATTTAAATTCAACCTTTTCAATCTGTTTTGTGTTATTTCGCATTTCGCATTAATTTTATATTTTTACATTTTGATCCTTTGACTGTTGACCCTCTGGGGCCACGACACGTGTGCTGTGTTTGGGTTAATAATTTTGTTGGTCCTTGCATATTTTTACATATCCCAATTTAACCCCTAATTTGATTTATTTTTAAATTTTTGGTTTAAATTTCATTTCAGTTTTAATTTAACCCTTTTTTTCTTTTTAAATTTTACTCATTCATTTTGTTTTTTAAATTAAACCTTTTTGTTTATATTTTTTTAATACAATCCTTTATTTCAATATTTTTATTTATTGAATCCATTTTTAATTTCTTTTATGTTTTCACATATTTACTTTTTAAATTTTATTTTATTCTAATTTAACCCTTCATTTGTTTTTTTATATATATAATTTAAATTTTATTGTGGTGTCAATTTAATCCTTCCTGTTTTTAAAGGACACTTAAATTCTATTTTTACTTTTCAATTCAATCCCTCACCCTATTCTGATTCATTTATTTTAATCACCTTTATTTGTTTTTATTATTATTTGTCCTTCTTTTTGTAAAACATTTTAATAAAATAAATTGCATGTCACTTTAAATTGATCTTAAAAAATCAAAGCAATGTTCTTTTGTTTTAGAAACCTCAAGAAACTATGCCCTAACATATAGGGTATAATTTTTCTTTGAACTTAAGTAGTCGAATATCTTATTTAAACTTAATAAATGTCCTTGATCATTCGAACATCCGAAAATATTGTGCCCTAATTTGCTGGACATGATTTTTCTCTATTGATTCAGAATGAAAAGGGCATTTCTTTACCAAAATTATTTTTTCTTAAAATGGTTTTAAAACATCTTATTTGTGGATCGCATTTTAAATTTCAATCAAATTCTCAAATTTTCAACAATTAAGATTTTAAATAATCGACTAGCTATCAATTTTGGGCGTGTGTTGGTGCTATTCTTTTCTCACGCGTAATCGACTCTCGAACCCGTTTTTTGGATTTCGAAGATCAAAATTTTTGTTAAAATGAATTTAAAATGTTTTAAAATGATCTAATCACTCCAAATAAAAAGATTGATAATGACTCCATATTTCGATTTTAAAAATATTTTTAAAACTTTTTTTAAAAAATAGTTTCTACATTTGTCATATACTTCAAAGAGAAGCAAACATTATTGCTCATTCACTAGCTAAATTTAGACTTTGTTGTTAGGAGGACGTGTACTAGTTACAGGAGTATCTTTTTTTTTATTTACTAAGTTGCACTCACATATGGTGTTCATCTTTGGTTTATAATAAAGCAATTTTTTCTTTTCTTTTTCTAATGAAAAGCAACTTTACAAAAGTAGAGAAAAATAAAATTATAACATTTACGGATATTTTTTAATATTGTTTTGATGTTAGTGGCATATATGGTGTTGAGCATAAAGTCAGTCCCTTTTCTGAACATGAAACTCTTGACACCTGCATTGCCCAACAGCGTTAGTGCCTTGTTAGGTACACAACTTTTGAAATTGGTACATAAACGGTGCAAATCAGAAAAAAAATTTAGGATTGAAATTAAATTATAATTTTTATAATAATAAAAATATAATTTTAAAAGATTAAATTAATATTTTATTATTTTTAAGAGAGGTAAAGTGTAATTTTACTTTTTCTAATTTAAAATTTTAAAAACCTTCAAGGGATTAAATGAAAAAATTTTCATTTTAAGGGAGATCAAGCCCTTATCAACTCCCCTGGATTCGCCCCTATACATAAATATGCTTTTTTTTACATTATAAAAAATAGTTAAATTTTAATTATGGTTTTTGATATACTTAAGTTTGAAATTTAATTTTTAGAATTTATTTTTAATATAATTTGAAATTTTATATTTTTATAATGTTATTAGTCTAAATAGTTAATATTATTAACTTTTCGATTAAAATGGTACATGGTTATAAATAAATTAAAAGCAAATTTTTAAATTTAAAAAGTTACTGGCTAAATTCTTGAAAGTAAAACTAAAGTTAGAGAAAATTTAAGTTTTATTTTTCTATTATATCAATGGTTTAATAAATATATTTTCAAATTTTAATAACTAGAAGAAATGGATTCAAATCAAAATCTTTATTTGAATAATAAATATCTTATAATTAATTTCGGAAATTTTTGGGCCACTAATTAATTTTTGTATTTTGAGATTTACCCCTTATATTTAAAAATTAAAAAATTAAGTTTTTTTATTTTTTATTTAAAAATCTCAAATTAATCATTAAAATCACAACTATGTTTTATTAAAATATATCAACTTGAAAGACACGGTATATGATTAAAATAATAATAATAAATTGACAAATTTTGATAGAAACTATCAACAACTATAATGATTGAAATATGGTTTTTAAATTGAAAAAGTAGGAGGATTGGATTTTTAACTTTTAAAGTATAAGGATTAAATCTCAAATTCTATACAAGTACAAAGACTAACAATGAATTTTAACTAATAATAAATTAAATATTTCAACTATATTTCCGTAATAAATATAGGATTAATATTTGATGCAATGTCAATGTACAAAACTCATACACAATCAGTTAATAATAAAATGACACATTAACATTGATGTAAAATAAAAAAAGAAGGATTTGAAAACAAATACTATTAACTTTATTAAACACTAGAAATTTTATCACACACTTATGTGTATGAAAATCACATAATTTATAACACATATATGTGTTTAAAAATAATATACAATAAATAATAAAACATATGGTTTAAAAGTAATTAATAATAACATATGAGAATTAATTATACACAACTAAAACAAGTCAAGAGTGCTCTCTCTAAAAGTTCCCCAAAAAAAAAACAACAATTACTGTGGCTAGGGTTCCAGTTGGAGCAGTAGCTTTGGGTGTTACAGAGAAGGACAAAGTTTCTTTGTTAGAGGAAGAACTCCTCCAGTTATCGATTAAAAGCTCGACGGCTCATCCTCTGGATAAACCAACCCTCTTATGTACAATATCGACAAGGAAGTCATATAACCCTTATAGTTTTCGAGCACAAATGTGAAGAATATGGAAAACTAAAAGAAAATTTGATATCCAGATGGTAGGGTAAAATCTCTTTATGATTATTTTTGAGAAAGAAGAGGATTTGGAATCAATTCTAGAAGGAAGACCTTGGTTATTCCGTAAGTAATTGATTTTGTTTAACAGGATTTTGGAGCCGATTGAAAGAAAGAAGATCCACCTAGCTACGTCCCCTTTTTGGCTTAAAGTTGGTCTTTGTCCCCCCGAATGTGATCAAAATGATCTCATGTATGTAATTGGGTCAACATTTGGGGTGTCATTCGTTTTGAATCAAAAAGGGATTTTGGTCCCATTCAAGTTCAATTAGATGTACGAAAATCCTTACGATGAGGTATATTTATTATGTCTGATGATAAGCAGAAAGCATGGATCCCATTTAAATATGAGAAGTTACTAGGTTTTTGTTTTGGATGTGGTTGATTGGGACATGAAATAAAAGAATGTAAATAAGTCATGACTGCTATTAAGGAATTGCCGGAAGATGATCTTCATTTTTCCTTGGATCTCAAGGTGGAACTTAATTTTTTGGGAAAGTTCAGCACACAATTAAGTTCCTTCATGAAGAAGTTAACGTCTCAAAGTACATACTTGGTGGAAGATACGACGTCCAAGTTTGGGGAAGGTAACGAAAGAGCGAAAACCATTATGACAGATGCTTTGTTGGAGGTGGGCTTGATGAAGGGCAATTCAGGAACAGTAGCAACAGAGTTTGACGAAACATGTATTGTTGAGCAACTAGCTTTTAGGATGGACACTGCCACGAAGACAGGGAACTTTACTTTGATTACAATTCCTATTTTTGAGGATTCTAGTGGTGATATACTTGTATCCAAAAGTAATGTCTTTTCGGGTCCTACAAATTCTGAACTTGTACCAGCCCATTCAGACCATGATGATGAGGAGAGGGTTGGGCCTAACAAAAGACACTAGAAAAGATTGGCCCGCATTGGTAGGGCAATTCAAGTAGATAGGCACAAGAATTATGGGATGTGAAAAACCGATGAAGATATTGGTGCTGAGAGGGATACCTTTTTTCTTGTACAGACCGTAGCAAAAAAATGAGAATTACTGAGGAATCTGATAATATTTATTTGATGACTGCATGAGTGAGGCGATAACTCTTGACGAAACCTCAACCTATTTACGATCGACAACTGCTAATAGGCATGCCGATCGGGCACAATGAAAATAATAAGTTAGAATGCTCGTGGACTGGGGAATCCACAAACAATACGTCGGCTTCAGTACTTGCTGAAGCTTCACAATCCCCAAATGATCTTCTTGATGGAGACCAAGCTGGATAATCATAGGATGGAGAAAGTCAAAATAAGATACGATTTTTTATATAGTTTTGATGTCGATGTTATTGGAAGCAAAAGAGGTATCTGCTTAGCATGGAAGGATGACATGCATGTTTCCTTGCAAAAGTATTCCTCATAGTTTATCGACGTTTTGGTTATTGGCAGAGATATGGGGGATCATTGGCGTTTCATTGGGTTTTAAGGGTACAGCCATGAGAAGAAAAGGGGTTTACCAAGGGATGAAAAATAAATATAGATGTTTAGAGAAGCTCTTTCAAATGCTAATCTAATGGATATGGGTTTTTTTGGCCCATGGTTTACTTGAGAGTGAGGGACCTTGCCCGAAACTAATATAAGGGAACGCTTCAATAGATGAGTTGTCAATGCGAAGTGGTTCCTTCAATTTCCAAATGCCTTGTTGCTCTAACATTTACCATATTCCACATCTGATCATTGTCCATTATTATTAAATTTAAAAGCCATGAAGGAGAAATCAAAACAGAGTATTTTCAAATTTGATGCATGGTGGCTTATGGAAACCTCTTTTGAAAAAGAAGTTAAGAATATTTGGCAATCTTCTTCGGGAGACATTCTTACAAAGCTTAATGCCCTTCGTATTGCTCTAACTAAGACCTCCTAAATCTAGTAGTCGACAACAATTCTCCCATAAAACGAAGGCTGGTTTCTTCACCTCAGAAGTCGATCCCCAAATGAAGTTTCGGACTAATTTTTCAATTTCACTACACACTGTAACAGAATACGAGTAGTGCTCATAAAGTAGTTTGATATACTAAGTAAAACCAATTTTACCAAAGTAATTCTACCAGCCAACGACAACTTACTCACTTCCCATCCATTAAATTTATTCCTTACTTTATTCATCACGAATTCAAACGTAGATGAGTTGACTCACGAGTGGAATAGAGGCATTCCAAGATAGACTCCAAGGTCATCTATGATATCATTCATGTACTTCTCTTGGGACATGTTCGCTTCACAGAAGAGAATGAGGTCATTGGCGAAAAATAAGTGAGAGAAAGTAGGACCTCCTCTTGACAAGAAAGCGGAGACCAACCACCACTTCTAATAGTATCCTCAATCAAATGTCCTAACCTTTCCATGCAAAGTACGAATAAATAAGGGGAAAATGGGTCACCTTGTCAAAATCCTCGTAATGGTTTAAAGTCCTCTGTGACAGCAGCATTCTAAAGGACTTGAGACAATGCGGAAGAGACGTAATTCATGATTACTAGCACCATTAACCGTGGGAGACCAGCTAACCCTGTCGTATGCCTTTTTTAAGTCAATTTTCATGGCCATTCCACTCTTTCTACCTTTAAAGATTCTCATTTAGTGAACTTCTTCTTGTGCAACAACAATATTATCAATGATATATCTCCCTGGAACAAAACTGGCTTGATTTTGCTTAGTGAGCTTCGTCATTAATGGTCGTAGTCTGTTAACAACCGTTTTAGTGCCAATCTTGTAAGCAATCGTATATAATCTTATTAGCCTAAATTGAGAAATTCGTTCAGGCCGTTGAACTTTCGGCAACTGTACAAGTAACGTTCTATTAACTATAGGGTCTAAAGTTCCTCCGCCCATAATATGCTTAACCATGGAACAAACTGAATTACCCACAACATCCCAATTCCCCTTATAGAATTTAGATGAAATCCATCCATTCCCGATGCTTTCAAAGGTGCCATGTTGAAAACAACATTGTACACTTCATCATCAGAAACCGGTAGCAATAAACACTCACAGAGATCCTTAGATAAGAGAGGAAATTTGCAATGGCTTGGAAGTAAATCTTGAACCGAGTACTCAGGTGTAAAGAGGCTTTTAAATTAATCGACCTCATATTGCTTTAGAGTGTCCTCATCAAAGCCATTCATCATTTTCAACCTTCAACCCCCTGATAGTATTTCTTCTCCTTCTTGCAAGTGTGCGACTATTGAAGTAACTTGTGTTTCTATCCCCAAAACTTGACCATTTTAATTTAGATTTTTGGAACCAAAAAAATCTCCTCATGTTTTAAAACTTCTTCAATCTCATGGCGTAAGTGTACTTCTTGTTCACAGAGATGCACCGATACTCTTTAACTCCATAATTTTTTGCACCCTAGTCAACTCAGAAATAAGTTCTCTTTTACGCACAAAGATGTTCCAATAAACTTTTTTATTCCATTCCTTCACCACAGTCTGAAATTTCTCCAAATTACTATTAGCATTGTCACCATTACTCTAATTCTTCCTGACAAGGTCTTTAAAATCGACGTCCGACATCCAACTTGCCAAACATCGAAAAGGGCGATCACCCTTTTGAGTTTTCAATCTTAGTGAGACTAAAATTGGTCGATGATTCGATGTCAACCTATGAAGATTGCGAACAGTATAGTTGAGTGCAAACTAATCCCACGCAGAATTACAAATTGCCCAATCAAGCCGTTGAGATAGATTTCCTCTAGTGCATGTGAAATGAGGACTACAAAAACCCAAATCTCTAAGCCTAATGTCAAACATAAAATCTTGGAACCATTAACATCAAACCCGAATACGATCAACACCCCCTACTCTTTCCGAACCATCCAACAAAAAGTTAAAGTCTCCAGCGATCAGCCATGGTTCAAAGATCGATTCAGCCATGGCACTCAAGCTGGACCAGAAACTTCTCCTTTCCGATTGATGGGGACTTGCATAAACTACTGAGCAAAGAAAACTAGAGGAACCTTGCAGACTACAAACTTTCATATGAATAAATTGAGGGTGAATAGCTAGAACATCAGCAACAACTTACTCATTCCACAAAATCCATATACTCCCAGCAAAGCCATTAGCTTCCATCCTAAAAGATCGAGGCATTCCAATTTTCGAAATAATATTATCAGTTCGCATACCACTTGTTCTTGTTTCAAATAGACAGATTATATCCAGCTAAAAATCCCTCCGGTATTTCGAAACAAAATTATGAAATTGCGGGTGACCCGTGCCTTGGTAGTTCCAAAAAATAATGTTTGTATCCATAAGACAATAAAAACTTAAATCCAACAAAGAAAAACTCCCAATTAGCAGCTAACCTTAGATGAAGATAAGTTAGAGCTGCCTTCTTGAGCATCCACACTTGGAAGGTTCTCCCTGAACTCTGTGGATACATGGTCCTCGTCAAAGTCGGAAACTATCTCATCCATCACTGCTCCAATTTCTACTGAATCAGTTTACATGTTGTTCAAAGCATCATTTGGAGGCTTCATTCGGTTGGAATTTCCTTCGGCTCGTAACAAATCACACAACATTTGCGGAGTACCCCTAATCGATGAAACCTTAAATTAAAAAACCCCATTTTCTTTCTCTAACACGAAACTCCCTTTCCCATTAAAAGAACCGTTATTTTCTTTATCATTGAATGCTGCTCTAACAACCTGGTGTTTATTTTTGTCAGTTTGGTTGAAACGAAACCAGTTGGAAACCCACAATCTTCTCTCCAAAAATTGCCTTATTATTATCCAAGTCCAAGTTCAAGGCTGCTGGGCTTCGACCCAATTCAATCAAAGACCCAATATTCTTATTATAAGGCTTTAAGACTTTTGAGCCTACTTTAGTGCCACTCCCCAGCATGACACTCGTTATTCGAATCGTGTATGACCTAGGTTCAAGTCGTGGTTGTTATTCGAATTTTATATTGTTAGGGTAATTCATAACAAAAAATCTAAATCCACGTTTGAAAGCGTCAATAAAACGCTTGCGCTTCTAAGTTATCGTCCGTCCGGCTCCGATTATAATAAGTAGCAAACGAAAATTTAGCTAATTCTTCATTTTCGTTGCTTTTCATCTTTTTGTTTTTATTTGGGCCGACGCACATGGAGAATAATAATAGCTCCGACGAAAGGCCGACGGTGATGGTGACGAACGACGACGGAATTGACGCCCCAGGACTCCGAGCTCTAGTTCGCGTACTCACCTCCTCCAATCTATTTCGCGTCCTGGTTTGCGCTCCCGCTTCGTACGTTACTCATCCCTTAAATCCTTTCTAATATACATAAATTGTAACACAGTACTGACTCTCTCGGTCGATTATGCTGTTTATTTTGCGTTCTTACTTCTGTCTGAGTTAAAGGCAGATTCTGTAGATAATAGGATTTTCGTGCTCTTCTCTGTTTGTTTTGAATTCTTACACCTATTCGATCAAAGTTAGTGGCAAATTCTGTAAATAATAGGATCGTCTTGGTTACTGTTGCGTAAAATTTTTTTCTTCTTTCTTATTTTTCCCAGGGAGCAATCAGCTGTTAGTCATAGTATCACATGGCGTCACCCTGTTTCTGTAAAGCAAGTAGATATCAATGGAGCCATTGCTTATGCTGTTTTCGGTTTGTTTTCATTCTTTTGAGGGCCAATTTTAATTATATAAATGTTTTAGAAATTTGAGGATGATCACTTTTAAGTGTAAATCAACGCATTTAGTATGTCTTATTTAACTATTCGAAATTTTGACATAGTTTCAAACTTCAAATTCTTCATGGATTTCTCTACAGGAACCCCAGCTGATTGTACTTCTTTGGGTATCTCAAAAGAACTCTTCTCTTTTGTTCCTGATCTGGTAATTTTCTGGCTGTATTGAGTTATATTATGATAGAAATGTTTTATATTATATTTATTTGGTATTTTAGATCATGTTATCCATGATGAAGCAAATTGGGGACAGTTGTAAAATCTATTTATCCTTTCTCTTTTGGCCAACGTGGTTTAGCAACTCCTTTCTGTTGCGTGGCCGTGTGAAAGATCAAACTTTTTTTCCCTTAAAACTTGTTGTACATCACTATGTTACTTTGCCTATTCATTTTCTTCAAGTATTCATGTCAAACACACATGTCCGATGCATATTCAGACATGGAGATATGACTAGACCTGTTAATGGGTTGGGTTACCCGCCTAAACCCGAAGGCCCGTCCGAAATTTAGGAGGGTTTGGGTAAAATATTAGATCAGAAAAATGAGTTTGGGCAAAAAAATTAGGCTCATCTAAAATATGGATTGGACTCCGACTTGAACATTCAAGGCTCGAGCTTGGCTCGATCCGTTTTTAAGTTTATGATACTTTATATTATGTAATTTAGAACACATTAAAAAAAAAAATCTATACTAAATATATAATATTACCCTAATGTAAACATTAAAATAATGTTAAGATGACTATATTAAAAATTTCAATAAATAAAAAATGTATAAAATTATTAAATAATAAAATAATATAATATAATATAAATATTTTAAGCCTATATTTTGGGTTGAGCTGGGCAAGCATAAAGTATGTTAATATTATGCATAAGCTCAGTCTGACCTGGCCCATGAGCACCTCTAGATATGACCCTCTAAAGTATGTTAATATTATGCATAAGCTCAGTCTGACCTGGCCCATGAGCACCTCTAGATATGACCCTCTAAAGACATGGGTAAACTTGGAAAAGTTTCAACACACAGTGTCGGGTACATACTTGTATCCGACACTTACACCCCTATCCAAGAACATAGGTTTGTTGCATTTAGATAGTGTAGCTAATTGTCAACTTTTTCCTGTTCCATACACAGGTCATCAGTGGCATAAACATGGGCAGCAACTGTGGTTATCATGTGTTAGTAATCTTGTTTTTTTTCTCTATTCATTTATATATTATTTAGCTCCTAAGTTCATTGTCATTAGCCTTGGCTCTGTATCATATTTGGAAATGCTGCTGTAGGAAAAGTTAGTTTTACTTATTGTGACTGATTTAGCCTGTTATTGGAAGCAGTGTCTACTCTGGCACAGTTGCTGGTGCTCGAGAAGCCTTCTTCAATGGCATACCTGCTGTTTCTGTATCATATGACTGGTATGTGGATGCATTTCCATTAGAATATGATTGTATCAGGTTCTTCTCTAGTACCTACATGCCTCCTTACATGGTTATTCTTGGTATGGAATTTCAGGGTTGGAGGTAAGAGCAGTGTTGATGACTATACGCTTGCTGCTGAGGCTTGCTTGCCAATCTTTAGGGCAATACTAGCTGAGATTAAGAATACAAGTTATCCTCTAAATGGCTTTTTGAATATAGTTCTCCCAACAGATATTGCCAACCACAAGGTATATTTCAAATTAGATGGCAACATATCTATATTTTGTGCATCTATAGTAGCTTAACATCTAAATTAGAGTTGCTTAACATCTAAATTGGCTATCTATTTTGATATAGTAATCGGATAGCTGTGTTGTCTAAGGCTAGATTGAAAGTTTTGATTATTGCTAGTATTTAACAGTGTTGTTGTTTGCTCATAAAAGCCCTTTGTCCAGTATCTGTCATTTTTTTCTATATCCGACCAGTTTTTATTATCTCATCAATCCACTATTTTAGGTTGGAGCTTCACATTAACTAACACTCTTTCATTGAATGCTTCGTGCTTCATCTTTGCTCTTCACAATGGGGATGTATTCCTCAATTTGCTATTTTGTTGTGCTGTAGTTTTGTTAGTTGAATTCTTTACCTGTATGGTCTACTTACTTTAGGAGTCTCAACTTGAAAACTTGTTGGAATTGGTTTACAAAGTTGCATCTTTAATTTTCTTTTGAAAGGACCTCACTTTTTAGCTGGCAAAAGGCTATGCCTTGTTTCCTTTAGGGCTTTCCACTTTCTTTTTGCCACTTACTTCCAATGTTACTTTATTATCAATTGGAATCTTGTTCATGATATTGTCATTGCTGTTTGCTTGTTGAATGTATACAAGATTTTCTCTTAGGTAGAAAAACATATTATTGTCTGTTATCTTTAGAACAAAGGATACTAGGCTTTGTAAAGGCATATGCTGAGTATAAAGGAGGAAAGAAGTACAAATTGGATTCCTATAATCCCCCTAAATCAAGGATTCCATCTAAGGATATTTTTGTTATTTGCTTTATAGTACATGTTATACATGGTTTTCCTAAAATAAGACACCCAATCCTTTGTTGCAACACTCTCTCTCAAGCTAGAGAATAGATGTTAACCATTCCTAGCTTGCCAATTTGCTTCTTTAAAATTTCTGTGCAGAAAATCCTTTAGTTGAAACATTTGTTAGCTTGCTTTCTGTTGAAATGTATGGAGTACATATTAAATTGCTATGAGCTCTTTTTTATGAAGCATCAATAAACTGCTGCATGCTTCATTTGGTCATGCTGAGCTAGATTATGTGCAATGTTGATGGCTGACTTTTTGTCACAATGCAACTTCATTACTCCTTCCAATGCAATCTTAAGATTTTTCTTAAGCCATATCACTCACAAATTGTACATGTCAATTAATTATTATTAGATTAGTTTATTATTTTTTTATTAGGAGATTTTATTTATAAGTATTTTATATCTTTAAGAGATCTTTTTTTAATTAAAAGTATTTTAGAGAGATATTAGGAGATTTAAGATTAGTTTATTATTATTATTATGCCATAGTATCTGCCTTTGCTCTACCACCACCGATTGCTTTTTACTCCCTAGTGTCACTAGATTTCCTATTAGAAATGTATAGCATCTAGACACTAATCTCGTAGGAAGCATGGACACAGATACATAATTTAATATGGACGCAATGACACAAATTTAGAAAATTAAGACATGGGTAAAGTAGGATTTGGAAATTAAAAATAAATTTTATTAAATATACGATTATATTAACATACAAATAGGATTTGGAAATTAAAAAAAAATTGGAAAGATGAAAAATTAAAGGGATAGAAAAGTTAAGGGATAGAAAATTTAAGTTTTCTTTTCATAGATATGCTTAGACTTGTTCATGAGTTGGGTTATTTGTCCAAGTGTGAAGGCCCGTCCAAAATTTGAGGGGATTTGGATAAAAATATTAGGCCCAAAAATGGGCTTGGGCAAAAAAATTAGGCACATTTAAAATATTGGTCGGGCTCGGTTTGAATATTCAAGGCCTGAACTCGGTCCGGCCTGACTTAAGTTTATAATGCTTTATATTATGTTATTTTTATATATTATGTAATTTAAAATACATAAAAAAATAAATTTATATTAAATATATAATACTAATCTAATGTAAACATTAAAATAATGTTAAGATCATTATATAAAAAATTTACAAAATTATTAAATATTAAAATAATATAATTTAAATATTTTTAAAAAATAATAATGACGGGCCTAAAATGAGTTTGGGTTAACCTTTTGCAAAAATAATATGGTTTTCATTTTCCTTCCCCTCCCTCGAATTTGGAGGGATTGTGATTTGTATTATGGGAAAGAAAACCCCATTCTCCGAATTTCTTTCTTTCCCATTTTCTGTTGTACCAAGTATGAGAGTATAAAGCATACAATGAATGGTAATTGCTGTGTTTATTTAGGAATGTAAGCAAGTATCTGTAGTCAAATGCTCATAAAAGATTGAACAAAAGATTACAAAGCAACCCTCAAATTCATTTTCCTTTCTCCCCTTCCATCTTTCTTGTTTTCTGCTAAACCTAGCAAAGCCTAAGAGAAGATTACAACTTTTTAATTCTTCATTCTATATCTTGCTTATGCTCATATTCCAACCATATAAATGCTGTTTTGGAGCATAAATAAACAAAACTAAGAGCTTCAAATAAATAAATGTTGTCAAGCAAAACCATGGCAAACTAGATTGAGAGCTTTTCTATGAACTTGTTTTTTCTTGAGTTCAACATTGAATTTAATCATGGCAAAATCATATTTGACTGTAGAAATCATATCAGTTATCTTTACTCTTGATTCATCATCGGACCTTGTGTCCTTTGAAATATCCAAGAGATATCTGACTGAGGTTGTGAATGTCACTATATGAACAACCGAAGATTCTCTCCCTCACGAATACACATCAACTTCTTTACTCTCTTTAAGATACTCATCATAAACAGGATCTAATACATCATTGTCTTGCTCTTCCACATACGTCTTGTTTATAAAATTGGCAACTTCAACATTAATTCCACCGTTGTTTAATTCAAGGGCATCCACCAATCGCTCATCCAACCCTTCTCTTGCTGCAAAATTTGTAGGTTTAGCATTATGAAAGGGGTTATCAACCTTTCCAACAATTTCACCTTCAAGACCTTTTGGCAAGCCAAAAGAATCACGAACACCTTTTCTAATCTCCATTCAGTTTCCACATGTCTTGGTCTCTACAAAGCTTGTACGGCCCATGACAATTCTTCAATCATGCACCATCTAATCTTAGATAACTCTGTTTGTTGACCTTAAATTCCTCTTTCTCGACTACTAGCGTCTAGCCATGGCTTAAAAGGGATTTTTAATATAAACCCCAAGATCTAATTAAGCTCTGATATCAAAAACTGGTGTGGTAAATTATCAAGTTGAGTGGAAATCTAAATAGCCAAGAAATTGAAAGAATATGGCTAATGTAATTGAAAAAATGAGGTATTGGTTTTTTAACCAATTGTTTTTAACTCTTATCGATAAAAAAACTGATCCTATTAACCCTCTAATAGGGTATTTATATTAAAACTCTTAATAGTAGTCCTATTAACCTTCTAGTAGAATATTTATGCTAGAACTTTTATTGAGATTCCTATCCTTATCACATGACACATTATATTTTTGATAAAACTAGTGTGTAATAGAAACTTTAAATAATAAAACTAAATTTGATGCTCCTGCATTAGTGGCCCTATCGACTTTGTTTGTAGTCTGTCATCAACTTTGCTATCTCCATTCTACATATTATGTTTCCTTTTAGATTAGCGTTAAGGCCTCGAGGCATCTCCATGTAAATCCCTTCCCCAAGGTTTTTGATGTAAGAAAGTGTTGACCCGTTGTATGCTCCAATCTAACTTGGCTGTTATAAACTACAAGATATCTTTACTTTATTCATTTTTGCTACTAGTGTGAATGTTTCTTGTTAATCAACCTTGTAAGTTAAAAAATTGAGCAGACTCATGTTGTATACACACTTGTGTACAACATTCACCTCAAGTTTGAGTGACATTGATGATTATTAATTTGCTTTGGTATTCAATATCTTTGTTATTGGCATCTAATTCATCATGTAAATACTATATTAGTAATACTACCATGTATTTGTGGATGCATTTATAATGGTTATTTTGGCTGTTTCTTCTCCCTCAAAAAGGGGTATAAGTTGACCAGACAGGGTAAAAGTATATTCAAAATGGGGTGGCAGGAAGTTAAATCTGAGAGCCAAGGAGGAAAGATGTTATCCACAATGGAAATGGAGTCAGATTCATCAGCAAGGGCAGAAATTGATACATCAACAGTAGCCGCAGGATACTACATGTTCAAAAGAATGGTGATCGGCTATTCTCTTTGTATAATTTTGTTTGTATAATATTCATCTCTAACTTGGTTTCTATTTGATTATGCAATGTTCTATAAACATTATTGATTGGCTTTCTTCCACATGAAATTATGCTTAAGAATATGAAAAGTTAAATATCTTCTATTTGAATGACTAGAATGTTAGTATGCATCTATGCTGCTCTGATAATTTTTCTTGAAGTATTTGTAACTAAAACTCGTGTCCAATATATATCAAGACACAAGTATGGGGATATGACCTTTCAATGATCTTCCAAATGCATAAAAAAGACTAAGAAAAAAATTAAACATACCCATATTAGATACTCACCTGTATCTAACCTTCAGTCACGAGCCTAAGTAACATAATGTGCATTATCATGTAGGAAACTCTTTTAGCATGTTATTTGAAATGTCGTTTTGTATTACATATGTAAATAAGTTGGTAGCTAAATGACTCATTTGTAAGGGCATTCGCATTTATGAATTGCTTTTCAATCTTTGTAGGTTATTAGACCCATAGTTGATGATGTTGATACAGATAAGCGATCACTTCAGGAAGGATATGTGAGTATCTCAGCTCAACTTGGCGCAAACTTTTTTAATCATATAGCTTGCAATTTATGGGATACACGAAATATTATTTCAGATTACTGTAACTCCTCTTGGAGCCATTTCTCCGGCAGAGGCTGATTACCATTCTTACTTTAAAGAATGGCTACCAAGTGCAGTTCAACTGTTCTCTTCGTCAGCGTTATAATGTGCGTTATTATATCTCTGGTGAGTAAAATAAAACCTAAAAGCCTCATAAATTACTTCTTCTCTCTCCCCACTTCATTCCATTTTATAGTATGTATTTGGCACCTTATTTTTTTCCTTGCACATGGTTGGAAATTGCCTCCAAGTCTTCTGTTTTGAGCATCGACCTATGAGCAATTCTATGTGGGATTAGTGTTCTTGGCTTCAATTGACTCCTTGCATTAAGGCAATTGCATATGTTTTATATGGACCACGTGTAATTCCCGTATTGCACTTCTGCGATTTATCGTTATCAAACAGAACCCTAATTGTTTCCCTCTCGCCATTTACTGCTTATTTAATGTCTTTCCAGTTAGAAAAAGTCCTTTATTAATGCTGTGTTGTAAACTTCTATTTGACATTTCAGGTTTAGATTTCATTTGCTATGTAAAATGTAAGAATGTAATTCATATATTAGCTATGACATGTTCCTGGAAATGAAAAGTATCTTCATATATATTTTAGGGTAAAATAGAAAAATGGTCACTAAAGTATTTTCGCATTCTATTTTGGTCATTAAATTATACAAAATCAAATATTTTCATTACCGAATGTTAGGGGCTATTTGAATATTAATGTAAGTGCTGATGTGGGGGGTTTTTATTGGTTTAATAATAAATTTAGCTTTTTAATTTATAAATATTATATCAATTTGATCTTAAATATAAAATATTTAACAAAAAATTTAAAAAATTTAAGAATTTTAACTTTCAATATTTATAAAATGACATTTTTTTTTTGTTTCTTTTAGCTTTTAAATTAATGATGTGTCAAAGAATTTTAAAATGGATGGAAAAATTAAAGTTTGATAATTTTGTTGATGTGATAATTTATATGCATGTTATGTTGTCAGTATTTAATATTTTTTAAAATAAAAAATATAGAAATGTATAGAAAATTATTTTAAAATTCAAAAATATATAAAATAATAAAATTTCAAAAAGAACATATAAAATATAAAAAATGGTGCACTATCAGGTTTTTTTTTTTGAAATAAACAATGCTTTTTTTGTTGACTAAGTTTTAATTTTTTGTAATTTGAGATTTTCTGTTATTTTATTTGTTTTACAAGATTATGTAATTTTTGTTAGTTCAAATTTAGAAAATCATTCAATTTTTATTTTTTTCTGATTGTTTGAGATATTTTAATTTCAAATCTATCCTATAAAAGGTTGAGCATGATGAAATAATAAATATAAGTTTTTTTTTATTGTGGTCAATTTTAAAAATATTTACTTTGTACTTTCTCTTTGCTTTTATACCAGAGGTATCACAACAAGGTTGATGGCAACAAAAAACTTTGTTCATCATGCAATTCCTCGTTTTGATGGTCACTATGACCATTGGAGCATGCTAATGGAGAACTTCTTAAGGTCTAAGGAGTATTGGCATGTTGTTTAATTTGGTGTAGAAGAGCCAAAGGAAGGAGTTGCAATGACAATAACACAAAAGGCAGAATTGGAAGCATTGAAATTGAAGGACCCCAAAGCCAAAAACTATCTCTTTCAAGTCATTGATTGAGCAACTTTGGAGACTATTCTTCGCAAAGATACCTCTAAACAAATTTGAGACTCAATGAAGAAAAAGCATCAAGGGAAAGCCAAGGCGAAGCATGTGCAGCTACAAGGTCTTCAAATTGAATTGGAAAATTTAAGTATGAAGTCCAGCGAGTCAGTTATTGACTTCTTATCAAGAACGATGGTGATCGCCAACAATATGAGAATCCATGGAGAAAAACTGGAAAATATAGTCATTATTGAGAAGATTTTTAGATCAATGACACCAAAATTTAATTTTGTTGTTTGTTTTATAGAAGAATCAAGAGATATTGATTCTCTTACACTTGATGAATTGCAAAGCTCTCTGCTGGTTCATGAATAAAAAATTGTTTAGCAAGACAAAGAGGAACAAGCGTTGAAGGCATCAGCCAATCCAAAAGGTCCTAGAGGTGGGAAACTAAGATGGAAGGACAAAAAGGAGCACCACAACTCTGATGAGGATTTCAAATGGAAAGCAAATGGTGGTCATGACAACGATCATTCAAATTGTTACAAATAGAAGTTTGTAAATAAGTCAAATATTGAATGTTACAGATGTCACAGGTATGGCCATTACAAATCAAAATGTAGAACTAATCTTAATAGAAATCGTGGTGTGAAATCCAATTTTGTAGAAAAAGAAAAGAAAGAAATTTCTCTCTTGATGGCATGTCATGTGAGAGAAGAAATCCACCAGAATATGTGGTATTTAGACACAGATTGTAACAATCATATGTGTGGCGATAAGATGTTATTTTTTGAATTAGATGAAGCATTTTGAAGCATTGTCTCATTTGGTGGTTACTCCGAAGTTTTTATTTGAGGAAAAGGCAACGTGAAGATTCACACCAAGGAAAATGCTACTCAGATTATTTTTAATGTTTTTTTTGTTCCAGATTTGAGAACTATCCTGCTTAGTGTTGGTCAACTTCAAGAGAAGGGATATGAGATCTTTATCAAAGATGGAGTTTGTCACATCCATGATGAAAAAAATGGGCTTAATTTCTTAAGTCAGCATGACAACAAACCGGATGTTTCCACTATGTCTCAACAACGTCAGGCAACAATGTTTCTTTGCAAGACTGAAAGATGAAACATGGTTGTGGCATTTTCAATATGAACATCTGAATTTTGGTGGTCTGAAAATGTTACAACAGAAAAACATTGTAACTGGTCTTGCAAAAATTCAAAGTTCTTCTTAAGTATGTGAAGAATGTATTGTCGGCAAACAGCATCGAGACCACTTTCCAAAAGGAAAACCAAGGAGAGCGAAGAAGGTACTGGAGTTGGTTTATTACGATATACGCAGACCTTTTAATCAGACATCAAATGGTGGTAAACGTTATTTTATAACATTTACTGATGATTATAGTCGGAAAACTTGGGTATATTTTTTATCGGAGAAGTCTGAAGCTTTCTTAGCTTTTAAAAACTTTAAGGCGCTCGTTGAAAAAAAAGCAGGAATGCCTATAAAGACTCTCCGCAACGATCATGGTGGAGAATACAACTCATAATAATTTGTTAACTTCTATAAGGAGCATGGAATTCAAAAGCAACTCACAACAACCTACACCCCGTAGTAAAATGGTGTTTCAGAGAGGAAGAATCGTACAATCTTAAACATGGCGCGAACCATTTTAACATGAAGTGGTATTCCAAGAAGTTTTTGGCTCGAAACTATCAATTGGAGTATTCATGTGATGAACAGAAGTCCTACATTTGTTATTCAAAATGTGACGCCTGAAGAAGCATGGAGCGAAAAAAGATCAAGTGTTGACCATTTCAGAATCTTTGGCTGCATTGCTTATGCCCACATTCCAGATTAAAAAAGAACCAAACTCGATGACAAAGCTGAAAAGTATATTTTTCTCGGTGTTACTGAGCAGTCAAAAGCTTACAAATTGTACAATCCTATCACCAAGAAAATTGTCATTAGTCGTGATGTGATTTTTGATGAAGAAAGGTTCTGGCTTTGGGATGAAAACAATGCTCAAGAATAAGTACAAGCAGATTTTGATGGTGAAAATGGAGAACAAGTGCAGCAGCCTTAGGAGAATGCACAACCAGCAGAAAATGAGCAACAATCAATAGGCAATCAATGAATAGAAGATGAACGACCTCAACAAGTTCGAAGACGACCTGCATGGATGGAGGATTATGAAGTACAAGGAATCGATCAAAATGAAGATCCGCTCACTCATTTTTCCTCATTTTTCCTTGTTTTCATATTATGATCCTACAGTTTTTGAAGATGCTATCAAAGAATCAAAATGGCGAAAGGCTAAGGACGATGAAATTACTGCTAAGAGGATTTTTCAATACTTGCAAGGAACCATTGAATATGGGTTGTTCTACAAGAAAGGTGAAAAATCATATTTATTTGGTTTCATTGATAGTGATTATGCAGGTCTTGATGATAGAAAGAGTACTATTGGCTATGTATTCATGATGGGTTTAGTAGCTATCTCATGTTGTTCAAAGAAGTAATCAATTGTTACTTTATCAACAATCGAAGTTGAATTTGTAGTTGCAACGGCTTGTGCTTGTCAAACAATTTGGATAAGGAAAAATACTTGAAGAGCTTTATTTTAAGCAAGAGGGTGCTACTACGATTATTTTGACAATAGTTCTATCATCAAACCCTCTAAAAATCCTGTTTTACATGGGAGAAGCAAACACATAGACATGTGATTTCATTTCTTAAGAAATCTTGGAAAAGGACTTATTGATCTCATATATTATAAGAGTGAAGACCAAGTGGCCGACATTCTAACCAAGCTTTTAAAACTAACAACATTTCAGAAGTTAAGGAAGATGATCGGTGTTTGTGATATGAATAATCTTTAAACTGATAGTTTGCAAAATTTTAGTTTAAGAGAGGGACTATTAACTAAGTTTTAATTTTCTATTATTTTATTTGTTTTACAATATTATGTAATCTCTATTAGTTCAGATTTAGGAAATCATTCAATTCCTATTTTTTATGATTATTTGAGATATTTTAGTCTCAAATCTATCCTATAAAAGCTGAGCATGATGAAATAAAAAATATAAGTTTTTCTTCACTGTGTTTTATTTTAAAAGTTTTTAATTTGTACCTTCTCTTTGCTTTTGTATCATTCTTTTCTCCCTAAGAGTTGTTATTAGCTTTGTTTATTTAAAAAAAATCTGATAGTGAAAATGTTAGCATCAATGGCTTGTTCCAACCAAGTTTGAGACAAGTTTTTCAAATTCAAAATTCAAAAATACTAATCGTCAATGTTGTAAACTGACTACCTATAAACGAGTTATTGTATAGTAAAATATAACACAAAAATATATATAAGGAATTAGAACGGTAGTTTCTGCAAGTGCACGAGTCAAATTGTAATATAGTTTAATACAACGAAATAATTGGCAGTATTTCGAGGATCGTATCCAAGGAAAGATGGACCATAAAATATTTTTACAATAATAAGTCTAAGTAGTTGTAATTAATTCCTATATTACGATGAACCATAAAATAGATTGATGAGATGAAAATAAATAACGAAAATAAATATTCTAGAAATATAAACAAACGGATTAAATCAATAAACCAATCAGGATTATTAACTCGCTTCAGGGTTTTAGGATTGATTAACTATCGGTTAACCAATTATTATCTCTCGGCATCTTACTAACTAATCGACTAATTGATACTTGTTTATCTCCTGACCTCACTTCCTAAACCAAGATAAATTACGATTTACTCAGTTCGACTTATCTTTCAACCCCATCTAGCCTATGATAACTTCCTAGATTTGTCAATCCTAGTGGTTTAAGAACACATAACCTATACCAACTAACCCTCTTGGGAAAACCCTAAATCCTCCATTAATAACATCCGCATTCACTCGTTAATCTCCCCAAAGAGATTTAACCACTCATGTTATTCATAAACTCAATCTTAATTGAACAAATCATGTGAAGAACACGACTGATTCAGAAGAGAAAAGAGATTTGAATAATCGTGGATTTGATCTCGAATGAGAAACAGAGTAGAAAATCAATTTATTGGAATAGAGAAATAAATCAAATGTAAAGAGTAAATAAATTGAAATACTTGAACAGTATAAACAAGTTCTTTGAGCAAAATTAATTCCAAGAGGAAAAACAAAAGAGTTTAGAAAAGCCGAAAGAAAATTAATCTAATCATACTCTTAAACTACGAAGGTTTTTAAAGGTGTCTAAGATGACTTAGTTACATGAAACCCTAATGTCTTATTTATAGAAGTGTTGACAACCCAAATTAGGTCTTCGGCACATCCTAGGTCTCCATATAAAGTTAATTGTGCGGACGAAAATAGCCTCGAGATTCTTGGGCAACACATCGACTTGTGTCGTGCCACACAATGTCTATGGCGTGACACGACATGCAAATCTTGCCTTGTGTCATTTATTGTGTGCTTTGATAGCTCAGGAAACTTATGCAGCACTTGTCCCTTGCTTTCACGTCAATTGGGCCTTTAATTCTTCATCCTACACACTCAATTAAACAAATTAGCACAACCTAAGGCTCGTGTCAGCCTATTGGGTCACAACACTTATAAAATGTGTTAAAAACACTTATTTTTAATATTTACTCCTAAGACCTAAATAACGAAAATGTAATATTAAATACTAAATTGTCTAGAAAACAAGCACCTTAAGTGCGAAAATGACTCAAGGAGAAGATAAGCCTTTATATCATTATCTCGCCAATCCGGAGGAGGCTAATTATGTGAGTATTCGAAGTGGAAATCCCTACTCGAATAGATATAATCTTGGATGGAAAGATCATCCTGATTTCAAATAGGGAGAAAACCAAGGGGGAAGTCGTAACAACAACACACAAAAAATAAATCCTAGTTACCAACCCCCATTCCTATAGAGATAACGGAAAGAGTAGTTCAAGGTTAAAACACTGCATGTGGTCATAGGGTAGATAGGATCGAGGGGGAGAGGCACGCCATGAGAGCAAATGTAAAACTAGTGTAGTTTGATTACACTAATATCGCCAAATCTGTAGTAAAGCTAGAGGAGAGGATGGACTAATAATGAGTATGGTAAGCGATCTTTCAAGACAAATTGGTTCGGGTATCCCTATCAACATTGAGAACAGCCCTTGGTGAGAAGGGAAAGAGCAAGTAAAGGTAATCGAATTAAGATCGGGCAAAGTACTGAGTAGCCCAAAACAATCCACAAAGGGAGAAGAACCTAGCAATTCTCATGAGGTTATAGACATCCCTTTCGATAATGACATTAAAGTCATGACATCTAAAGAGGTACTACCAAAAGAGGCATCAGAAAAGTGGGAAGACATTACTAAGGAAGATAACAGTGCCTTGATTCCATTTCTGAAAAGGTTAGAAGAAAAGAAGAGATAAGATGAATACGATTTTGTAAGTTATCTAAACGTTTTCAAATCCCTAAATATTAGCCTACATTTGATTGAAGTGATAGAGAAGGTACCAAAATATGGGAAATTTCTAAAGGAGATTATGACAAGGCATCAAAAAATCAAGGCAGGAGAGCAAGTGGAGGTAAATGCATCATGCAGTGCGATTGTCTCTAAGGTAATTCTCAAAAAGCTAAAGGACCCCGACAGTTTCACCATTCCGATAAAAATTGGGAATCTTCAATTTAACAAGGCATTATGCGATCTCGGTGCAAGCATAAATTTAATTCCTTATCAGTATTTGAGAAACTTGGGGGATGAGATCTTAAAAATACCCGAGTTACTCTAGAACTAGCTAATCGATCATCTGTACGATCGAGGGGAATTCTAAAAGACATCCTAGTTAAAGTACACAATTTTATCATCCCTGCTGATTTTGTGGTGCTAGATGTTGAGGAAGACCATTTTAGCCACATCTTGGTCTACCATTGATTTGAACAATAACAAGCTCACTATGTGAATTAATGGTGAGGTTGAGACCTTCAAATGTAGGGATAAAAGCTATAAAACTAAGAAGCACAATGAGCGTTATCACTTGCTAGAATTAAGTGGGAAAAAAGGCATAATCGAAACCCCTTCATGAGAAAAAAAAGAATTAATCAATTTAAGGAAAGGGATCGATTGAAGGAAGCAGAGAAGTCTAAAGAGAGATGGTCAAGGGGGAACAAAATTGGATCCACTCGATAAGGGTAAGCATGTCGAATGAGTCCGGTAGTAAGATTTAAAGGTAAAAAAAGCGGTACTAACTTCTGTATATTATTATATATCTTTCTAACATGTTTTTATTTGAGTAATTAACAAAAAATAACGGTATGTTGTGACAAACCATCTTTTTTTTCACGACATAGGTGGTAGAACCAAGGAAGAACAAGATTGACGTCGATGTCGCTACCTAGCCCTTTCATGTCGCGACAAAGAGAACAGGTTAGGCGATTCTTGGAACTTAGGAGGATGTCGTAATGATGCCCCAAGTATGTCGCAAGAAAGAGGAACTGAGGTGTTTGTCGTGACATAGACTTCCGATATCACAATATCGATTGTAATTTTTTGCAGGATCGACCCAACCCAATTACGCAACCCGATGGCTAAATGCTTATTATTTCAAGTTTTTACACCTTAAAACCCAAAATCCTAACCCTTATAAATATTAAAACACTATTCTAACTTATTTCATCTTATTTCAACTCACAAAAACCTTCAAAAACCTAAAAAGTCCTTTTTCTTATTTTCTCTTTTCACTTTTCAGGTTTCCAAGCAAGGCGAGAAACATACAAATTAGGTTTAAAGTTCCTACTCTCATATTTCTATTATTTAAAAATCCCTCCTAAAAAGGTTAGATGTACGGTAGAATCTAAATCATCATTGAGTACAAATCTTTCGAATTTTGTGAATGTGAATGTGGAAAAATATTTTAATAAGCTTCAAGGAAAGACATTCATTCAAGGGAGGAGTTTTGACCCATTGACGGTTTTGTGAAAAGAAATCTGGCCTCTAGTTAGGTATAATAGGTGGGAACGATTTTTGACAATCCTCACAGAACCTACGATTAACCCTGTAGTCCAAGAATTCTATGCAGCCTTAAAAGATTATATTTCTAGGAATAAGGATGAATTTAATTGGGAAACCTTAGTAGTTAGAGGAATTAGTGTTAAGGTAACACTAAAGATAATATGTAGATTCTTCGACGCTCCCTATTATGAATAGGATTTCTTGGATCAAATCGACTTAGATTCCTTTAGTGGTATAAATATGAATGAAGTAATTACATATTTGACTGAAGGAAGGGGGAATGGAAATTTAGGCCAAGCACTAGCATCCCTACTTCATTTAACCAAGCCATTATGTTTCTTGAAGCCAAAATGTGGATCCAATTTATATGCACACGCATGATACCTACTTTAAATGTTTCCAATATTAATGCTTATCGAGCACTATTATTATTTGCAATTTTGCAGAGAAAGCAAGTTTGTATAGGGAAGCGGTTCCACCAAAATATGAGTCGATGTGTGGGAAGCCAAAAGTGGGGATTGTCTTTTCTCACTTAACCACGACTTTATGCAGAAGGGCAGGAGTGCCCATGACATCCATTGAACAAACATTGAAGCCATCAAAAAGTGTCATTAGTGACACACTCTTCCAACAAAACGAGGAGCTTCGCGCTAAACAAATGAAAGAGGGGAAGTGGAAATTACGAGATTTGACAGTTACACCAACTTCCACACAAAGGTTGGTAGCAACCCAACAAGAAGTTGGATAAGGGAGTCATCCAAAGCTCAACAACACAACATTAGGGTCCGCAACTATACATCGAACATGTTTGAGGCAATGGTTGAGAAGCATAATAAGGAAGAACCAAAAGAAGAGGATGATAGTGATGATGAGGAGGATGAGATGGACGAGGAGGAATAAAGTGTTGTTAAAACTTTTAATTTCTGAGACTTGTAATTTTGGTATTATTTTTTTAAGACATATATAATTTATAGGTGATAGCTCATGAATGTACTCCCTTTCAGCATAGATTTTGGTTTTTCGCAAGTATACGGGTTAGGTTGTAAATATAGTGTGTTACAATGAAACACTTGGTATTATTCTGAGGATCGTACCCAAAGGAGACGTAAAAAAAAATTAATTATTCATACTGCTTTCCTAGTGTTTGTTCAACGTTCTTCCTTTCCTAAACAACTGATCCAAAAGGTAAAATCCCTGTAAAACAACAATTAATTATTCATACGTCCACTTCCTAATTCCCCAAAATGGGATTAGTTCCTCATTGTTTCTTTATTCATCAATAAAACAATACATGAAAACATATAAGTGAAGAAGAGAATGAAAATGAAACTAGAATTGTATTAAGCAATCTATCGAGAAAAACTCATCGAATGTTTATGTGAACTTCTGCAATCTCGTTTCAAAAACTAAGAATACAAATAAAACTAAAAACTAAAGTCTAACGAATGGTGTCCAAACCCTAGTGCTAAAGGTCCTATTTATAGTTTTAGATGGATGTTTCTCTTAACTCTAAGTTAGCTACCGTCCTTCATGCTTAAGTTCCATTGTGAAGATGAAAATGTCGATCGCTTGATGCATATTTGGAGTCTAGGCCCGATGTCGCAACACACCAAGAACTATGTTGTGACGTAGTAAGTAGTCCCTGGATTCCTCACTACTAATCCCTTTGTTGCGACATAGGGTTGTATATGTCATGATGAAGCGGTCAGTATCATTATGGCTCAACTGCTACTAGTCTCCTATGCAGTCACGAAATAGGTTAGCTAATCTTTAAGCCTCATTTGGCCTTGAAAGCAGTAAAATGACCTTTTTAGCACATTTTATTAAAATACACAACTAAACTAAAAATTTAATAAACACAAGGGAAATTACTTGATTTCAAGCTCATCAAATGTGAAAACTAGTTCAATCTTCTAGGTACGAAACCGACAGATCAAACTCCCCTACACTTAGTCTTTGCTTGTCCTCAAGCAAACAAGAAAACAAAAGCAAAAGTAAAAGACAAGAAACAAAGGAGAGAAAAGTGAGATTGAAACTGAATCATACAAAGATTAGGCTCTAAACATCTACTCTAGGTTTTATGTATCTTTTGATAATCTTAACATGAAATTGAGCAACTTAACTATTCCTAAGTTTAGTAGGTTACAAGAGATACAAATATCAAAGTTCTATCGATATGATTCCATCAATACCTAACATCAGTACTTTGATTATCCTAGTACAGTACTTTGATTATCCTAGTACAATACAAACAATTATAATGAGATTATGCAGTTTCTACATCTATCCATGCATAGAGTCGTTTAAGTCGCATAGGGCTTTTTGGCTTGTAACGTGTTGAGGCTTAGGACAGGTATGATTTTCAACGAATAGTTAAGCACACAAAGGGATACATAGCATGAAAATAGTTTAGAACATTGTATTGCTCCCTATTCTTCCCCTTTTTGGCCCACTCCATCTCATCCCCTTCTCTCACCTTCCTTACGTCTCCATTTTTAGGAAATCACTCCAAAGTAATTTTTTTAGCTAGCCTATAAGTACATCATTTTCTTTGATTTTTGAGTAAGGTATCTTCTTCTACTTTTTTTTGACTTACTGATTTTTTTTGTCACACCTTTCATGTTTTCCTTACTCAAAACCTTTTCTTTTTCGTCCCTACTTATTTTCTTTTTGTTTTTTTTTCACTGTTTTTCTCTTTTTTCGACTAGGCTAAAATTCATACCTTATCATGATCTCGCTCTTTTGTTTTAATACCTGCATCGTAATGTGTCTACCTACCCTCAATACATATGACCATACATCCATTTTCAAGCAAAATAGGATCAAAGAAAAGGATATACACAAATAATCTTTCAAAGCTTAAGAGGCTTGTAATATAGCTCATCAAAAAGGTGTCGTAAGGCTCAAAGATGGGTACTAATTGGCAATTTAGAACAGGGTTTGGCTTTTTAACTATAGATGTGTCAAAAGAATGCCTTAGGCCATCCCTAAACAACTCAAAATGCATAAATGTCAATTTAATCACCTAATCTAAAAATTATTGTCTATTATATATAATAGCATGCTCGTTTCCTCATATTATGCATATCATTTGGTATCAATAAAACTTTTTTTTATCTATACATAGTGTAACCTATAGAACTTCAAAAATTTCATGCTCAAAAAAATGTAAAATTTCTCATCATCACGCAAAGTTTATCAAGAAAACACACTCAACCTATTATACATGCTCCTAACGAATCACTTGTATTTCTACAAGCTCAAGCACACATAAAAAAAAACACAAAATAAAAAACTATATGCCAAAATTCTCATGTTACCCCCACACTTTAGATAACACATTATCCTAAATGTGTAGCCCTAAAAGTATTTAAGGAAAGAAGTTACCCGATTAATCATGAGGGCCCTCTTCTTCTTATGGTGGTTTTCCTTCTTCCTTAGGCATGAATGCTCGGATTTGTTATGTCTCCAGAATGTGGGGTTCCTACAAAAAGAATTAAAGCATATACAAAAATAATTCCTAATCCTACTCCTACGAATTATTAGTCCCTAAAAATTAAAAATTATCCCAAAAATTATAAGTCTTAAAATAAATCGAAGTCTTAAAAAAATTAAAGTTCAATCTTCATCCTTTGAATCGGGGTTAAGGATCCATTGGAGCCTTGCCTTTGCTGGAGTACTATTGATCGGAGCTCTTGCCTTGTCATCGTGCAAGGCTCCGAATCATCTGTCCTTTGGGAGTTGAGTATTGAGACTAAAACATTGCCTTGTACTCGTCATCAGTGTTGGGCTACCCTTGTTCCTTATTGGTCCTACCTAACTCGATTTCTTCCTCGCCCTCTTCTTCATCTCAAATATGTTGGGAGGGTAATTTGAGTGGGTAACCCATGTATCCTTGCAAACTCCTTTAGCACGAGAGTTGTTTCTTGCATCCACCTAATCATACCATCTATCTTCCCTTCGAAGCTACCAATGTATCCTTTTTGAGCTTTTGTTGTTGTTTTTTGTTGCAAGGATGCTAATATGTCCATCTTTTCTTTCCTTCTTTGGTTCCTGATGGTATTACAAATGACATATATTTTCTCCCTAAATTAGTTTTTTAATTGTCTCTTTTGTATCCCATTTAGCATACATCATAAGCATTTCATACTTAGTTTTTATATTTTCGAACTCATTGCTAGTTAGTTCAAATTACTGTTATTTTTATATCTTTTTGTACTAATGTCGACGCAAGCAACCAATATATTGTACGTCAGAATTGTCAGTGTAGGAACTCAGCTTAGAAGATTAATGTTAGAATAAGAATGTAGCCACAAGATCAGCTTAGAATTGCGACCAGCAATGTCGACGCACAGAACATGAACTCCGAATTGATAAACTCAAGCTAAATTCACATCTGGAAGCACCAGCACATGAACATCACAGGTGTTGCCGCAATTACGATTACAGATTGCGCCAAGTAACGCGGTGACAACCTACAAATCTTTGAATAAAACATTAAATCTACGTGAATGCACAGCAATACTCTAACCAACTTTAACAGCTGCAAAATCTAGATCTAGATTTGAGAATGGGAGGCTAAAACTTGCAACTTTTGAAGGCCATAAATAGAAGAATGAAGAAATCATCAAGAGGTAGAGGATTAAATTCTGTAATTTCTGTGTGTTTTGGAGATTTAAGATGGAACGGTGAATTGATAGAGCATGGGAGCAACCACTTCTAATGAGAGGTGCTCGATGCTACACAAGAGGAACGATTAAGGAGTAGTCCTAGTAGTCTAAAGATAGTAAGCTTCGATTGTATTCTTTAATCCTTCTTTTATGTTGATGGGATTCTAATGACATTTGAATGAATACGAGAACATCTTTCATTGTTAGATCACTTTAATTCTTACTTAATGCTCTTTATTTGTTTATTCTTGGATCTAATCGCATCAAACATGAAAGTAGCTTTGTAGTTTGCCGACATCGAGAGATACGGTGATAGGTTAGGTTAACAAGTAAGACAACGAGAGTTGCTTGGGACTAAAAGAGATTCTAGTTACTTGTTCTTGATTGTACAATGTTGCTCACACCGAGAAGTGGAGTGAGTATGGGTACTTAAGTCTCGAGTAAATGGAAGATTGTTAATGGTAAGAGTTCATTGGTGCGTTATTGCAATGACATTTAATCTATACAATACCTTTTCAACACATCCAGTGTTGTGACTTAGCAAAATTAGTTATCCACTCCAATCCTTTTCACTTGATCATATTTACATTTCATGCATTTAAATATTCAACACTCAACACTCAACACATTTGATTTACTTTCAGTACACTGACATTTAACTCTGATTGCGTTGACAATATTAACTAATTTTAGTATGCAGATCTGACGTAATTACACTGACATCATTACTCACATTTTACTTAATTTTGCATTAGTTGATCCGACATTTAAACATCAAGAACCTAATTCCTCATGGGATCGATATCTGATAGAATTGTTCTATCAACTATACTTTCATCGACGTGTGTTCGCTTGCACAATTGCTATGACATTTCAAACGCAATCAAGTTTTGGCGTCGTTACCGGGGAACTTGGCATTTGTTTGATGTTTACTTTTGTTGTTGCAATCAGTTCTACTTACTTAACTCCTAACCTTTACTAATTTGTTTACTTTTCTATTGTTTTATTTTTCAATTTTGTAGGTGTTTCATGTCCACAAGGAGAAATCCTAACAACCTTGTTAGTTTTGATTCGGAGTTTGAAAGGACATTGAGGAGGAGAAGGCAAGAATAAAGAAGAATGGCTGGAAACAATAATAATTTACCACCATTGCTGCCACAAAATGATATTCCTCCAGTGCTGCCACAAGCAGATAATAATATACCACCACCGCTTCCACAAGAAGAACAAGTGCAAAATAGGACAATAAGAGAGTTTGTTGTTCCTATACTTGATGATTTACAACCAGGGGTTGTAAGAACGACTATTCAAGCTGGTAATTTTGAACTGAAACCGGTGATGTTTCAGATGTTAAATTCAAATGGACAATATTCTAGTTTTCCTCATGAAGATGCAAGAGAACACTTAAAATCATTTATGCTTATTTATGCATCCTTTAGTCAACATGGTGTCCCTGATGGTGCCTTGAAAATGCAATTATTTCCTTATTCATTGCAGGGTAAAGCGAGAACATGGTTCTTGGGATTGCAGGCTAGATCTATTACATCTTAAAATGCGTTAGCAATATAGTTTATTTTGCGTTTCAATCTGCCGATAATGAATACAAGGTTAAGTAATGATATTACTGCATATCATTAGTTAGATGATGAAAACTTACATACAACATAGGAGCGTTACAAAACATTGCTTCGACGCTGTCCAATACATGGAATTCAGTAAGAGACCCAAATAGAGATTTTTTACAATGGTTTGAATGCTCAGATAAGGAATCTTGTCAATGCATCGACTAATGGTCTCTTGTTGGATTGTATCTACAATGAAGTTGTAAGAATTTTAGTGAGGATTGCTTAGAACGATTATCAATATTCAATCTCTCGTTCTACACAGGTAAAGAATAACCCTGGAGTTCTTGAGTTAGATGTTATTTCTGCTTTGTCAGCGCAGGTATCCTTATTGGCCAATATCATAAATAAATATGAAGGGAACAAATGACATTGCCCCTATTCAAGTGGCCGAACAATTGGATGGACCGATATTTCCTGTGAAATTTGCGACAACAATCATAGTAATGAGGACTGCCTACAACATGCAGAAAATGCTTTCTATGTCAACAACATCAGAGGGGGTTCATTTGGTAACTTATACAACAACCGATATCAACAACCTTGGGGGAATCAAAATGCTTCCACATTTAGATATGAAAATTCCTCAAATCAAGGAGGTTATCGACAAAGGAGTTACAATACAAACCCACAGTAGAATTATAATTAGAATCCGTAAGTAAGTTCTCAACAGATGCAGTCACATAGCTAGATGCGCTCACAATCTCGATTACAGCCACAATAGTCTGTGCTACCACATATGCAAAGACAACATCATCAACATTAACAGCAACAATTTTCTCAACCAAAGTCAGATCCTATGGCTACTCTTGAAGCTTTGATGCGCAAGCATATCACATGAACTGAAGCAATAATGTAAGGAAACTCTTCTTCCATCCGAGCATTGAAAGCTCAGCTAGGACAGTTAGCTTCTAATCTCAGTACAAGGTCACCGGGCACTCTGCCTAGTGATACTGAGAATCCAATGCAGAGGGAGGAGGAGCATTGAAAGGCTGTTACACTGAAGAGTAGCAAGCAGACGGCGGAACCAAGCAATTCTAACCAAGACAATGTCAACGCCTCTGAACCGCAGCAACAAGAAGAGGATCCGGCTGAAGAAAGTCAAGTAGAAGTAAATGAAGAGGAACCAACTGCTATAACATCTATGCCTGTAGTTTTCCCAAAAAAGTTGTCGACGTAACTACCAACATCAACACCACCTAGTTTTCCATAACAATCCACTGCTATAATACCTTTTCCATTTCCGCAAAGATTTAAAGAGAAAGTCCATGTTAAAGAGTATCAAAAGTTTGTTTCTACTCTAAAACAATTGCACATTAACATACTTCTTATAGATGCTCTTGTGCAAATACCCAACTATGGGAAATTTATGAAGGAGCTATTATCGAAGAAAAAGAAATTGCCTAAAATCAAGACGATCGCGCTCACAGAGGGGTGCTGTGCTTACAAATAAGTTGCCAACCAAGATGAAAGACCCTGGTAGCTTCACAATCCCATGCACCATTAGGCATCATTATTTAGGTAAGGCTTTATGTGATTTGGGAGAAAGTATTAACCTTATGCCTTTGTCTACTTTTAAGAAATTAGGAATAGGTTCGATGAAGCCCACTGTGGTGACATTACAACTTGTGGACAGATCATTAGCACAACCTGAAGGCCAAATCAAAGATGTTCTTGTACAAGTTGATAAGCTTATGTTCCTTGTTGATTTCATAATCCTAGACTACAAAGCAGATAAGGAGGTGCCCATTATCTTGGAGCAGTCATTTCTAGCAACAGGACGCACCCTTATCGACTTATTCAAAGGAGAACTTATCCTGCGTTATAATGATGAGCATGTGACCTTCAATGTGTTTGAAGTATCTCCGTCCGAAACTAAAAAGCAATGTCATCACAGCAATATTTTGGACGAGATCTTTATGGAATAATTTAATGCAAGACAGCAATGCCAGATGAAGATGTGGCGACATCCACCAATTAAATCCTAAATGATTGTGTTGACAAAGAAGAGGTTAACAATTGTGAGCTGAGACAGAATTGGCAATTGGAGTCTTTGGATTTGTCTAAAAGGACAATCTCTATGTTTAAACCATCAATTGAGCAAGCTCTTACCTTGGAGTTGAAGCCACTGCCGACGCATTTGAAGTATGTCTTTCTTGGTGACAACAAGACATTGTCTGTTATTGTCAATGCATCCTTTGACACAACACAAGAAGATAAGTTGTTGATGTATTTGAAGTATGTCTTTCTTGGTGACAACAAGACATTGCCTGTTATTGTCAATGCATCATTCGACGCAACACAAGAAGATAAGCTCATCGCAATTTTAAAGGAAAACAAAAGAGCCATAGCCTAGAGCATTACAGATATTAGAGGCATCAATCCCTCTTTTTGCATGCATAAGATAAGGCTAGAAGATGAAGGGAAGCAATCAATTGAGCAACAACGAAGACTCAATGAGAAAATGAAAGAAGTAGTAAAGAAGGAAATTATAAAATGGTTAGATGTGGGCATCATGTAGCTTATTTTTTATAGCAATTGGGTGAGCCTTGTCCAATGTGTGCCAAATAAGAGTGGTTTCACGGTTATGACCAATGACAATAACGGATTGATCTTTACTCGCATTGCGACTAGATGGCGAGTATGCATGGATTACCATCGACTAAATGTAGCCTCAAAGAAGGACCATTTCCCACTACCTTTCATTGATCAGAAGTTGGATAGGCTAGCTGGTAAAGCCTATTATTGCTTTTTAGATGGCTATTTTGGCTAAAATCAAATTGTCATTGCATCGGAAGATCAAGCAAAGACCACGTTCATATACCCTTTTGGAACCTTTACCTTCCGACATATGCCATTTGGATTGTGCAATGCGCCAGTAACATTTCAGAGGTGTATGATGGCAATCTTCTTGAACATGATCGAGGACTCCTTAGAGGTATTCATGGATGATTTCTCTGTCTATGGATAGAATTTTGACCAATGCGCTGACAATCTGGCAAGAGTTTTAAAGAGATGTGAGGACACAAATCTAGTTTTGAATTAGGAGAAATGTCATTTCATGGCAACTAAAGGCATTATCCTTGGGCATCGAATATCTTGTCAGGGCATTGAGGTTGATGCGAGCACGATAGTGCAAACACTATAATGTGAACACAAACCATGCAAGCTTAGAAGATGTGAGCATTGGTGTTGCGAGCACTCATGTTGTAGACACACACGATGCGAACACTGATATTGCGAACACTCGCATTGTGAGCATGGAGGATGGGCGAGCCTCGTACGATTCAATCGAGCTACCTAGAGGACCAATCATGCGAGCACAAACCAAGAAATTTAATTTGGCTGCCACGGGTTTAATTAAACAAATTCGGGAAGACACTTCATGCATTTCATATAACCCTCCATGCAGCCGATGCAATGTGCTGCACGTTCAATTTTAATTTTAATCTAATTAAATTGCTAGAAAATAAAGTATTAACCATTTAGTTAATTTAATCTATGTTTTAATTATGTTTTGTGTTATTTTTATAAATTTTTAAATATGTCCTAAGTTAGTTGTTAGTTTTAGTCAAATATTACTACCCATTTAATATGTCCTAACTAGCATGTTTAATATGATATAGGGATGTCAATGGCTAACCAACACAAGCTTTTAATGCGCCTACCAATATTTAAAGTGTTGAAAACACCTCTCCAAAAGGGCATTTCGTGATCAGCAAAGGAATTCAATGTTCTTTCATGCATGGCTGATTGGGTACATCAAAGGTCTCAAGGTACTTAAATGCTCAAAGGTTGATCATGGGAACATGGAAAGAGGCTGTTCAGGTTACTCAAAAGTCGTTAATGCACCGCCCACATTTAATCCAAGTGCTTAGGGAATTTTAGCAAAATTTAAACACACTTCTTCTTAGCCAACCAAGTACCAAATTCGGCCAACTACTCCATTAAAGCAGCCGACACATTAACTTAAAGTGCATGGGGAATATTAGATGAATTTATGGTGTAATTGTGATTAATTATTTCATGCATTTTCAGCTGATCATTTGTAAGCCTTTAAATATGAGGCTTGGAACATTATGTAAAGAAACTTTTGATGAATTTTAATCTTATTGTGAGTTTGCAAACTCCTTGTTCTTATTTGACTTAAATTAACTTATCAAGTAACCCTTATGGAGTCAATCTGATTCTTTCCGAACTTATCACTTCTTTGAAGTGTGGCGTTCACCCTTATACCGATTGGTTCCTATCTCTCTATAGATAAAGGGTCATGGTTCTTCTTGTTTTCATTCTAAGTACTAATATAAGGATTGGGTCAATATTCTTTTACAATATTGGTTCATTCTTGAGTCTTTAAAACCGAATTCAAGCCTATCCATCTATATCCTTACATATCCATTCATCAATCCTTCTACAACCTGCCATTATCATTCACCAACCATCACAAAATCCATTACGATTGATACTTCTTAATTTCGATCAAGAACTCACGCGACTCATAATCATCCCTCTAGGACGAGCTCGCATCAGAGTTTGATAAAGCAAAGGTAAAAATCATCGAAAAACTACCACCACCCACCAATATCAAAGCAATAAGAAGCTTTCTTGGACACATTGGTTTTTACAAGAGATTCATCCGAGATTTTTCCAAGATTGCTAAACTGTTATGCTCACTATTAGAGCAAAATAAAAAGTTTGTGTTCGATGACAATAGTCTAGACACATTCATAATAATAAAGAAGCAACTGCTACAAGCTCCAATTGTCGTTGCGCCGGACTGGACAAAATCGTTTGAACTAATGTGTGACGAAGTGATTTTGCTATGGGAGCTGTACGAGGCCAAAGAAAAGAGAAGGTATTTCATTCTATTTACTATGCTAGTAAAATTCTAACTGAAGCGCAGGTTGACTACACTACCACTGAGAAGGAGTTTCTAGCTTTAGTCTTCGCATTTGACAAGTTTCATTCATATCTTGTCAGCGCAAAGACTATAGTTTACATAGACCACTCTGCATTGATATATCTTTTCACAAAGAAAGACGCCAAGCCTAGACTAATACGATGTATCCTACTCCTTCAAGAGTTTGATATTGAAATCAGGGATAGGAAAGGATCAAAAAATCAAGTAGTTGACCACTTGTCTCGACTGGAAGTTGGAAATCAAGATGGGCAGACGTCTCAAATTGTCAAAGCATTTCCAGACAACCAGTTATTCTTTGTCGATGCATCGCTCTGGTATGCCAATGTTGTCAATTAACTTGTATGTGGGAAGCTACCCTTGAATGCTATTGGTCACAAAAAGATCAGGTTCACATGCGATGCTACAAAATATCATTAGAACAAGCCATACCTATTCAAGGTATACGCTGACAACATTATCCATCACTATGTACCTAAAGAATAAATGACTTCAATCCTGCGACATTGCCATGATGCCTCGTATGGAGGTCATTTTGGGGGTACAAGGACTGCTGCTAAGTTTTTGTAGTCAGGATTTTATTGGCCCACATCATTTCGAGATGCCTACAACTTCGTACAACAATGTGATCGATGTCAATGCACTAGCTCAATATCTCGACGCAATGAGATGATCCAACATCCTATCATGGAAGTAGAGCTCTTCGATGTTTGGGGTATTGACTTTATGAGACCATTTCCAAATTCTTTTAGGAATGTGTATATCTTAGTTGCTATTGATTATGTCTCAAAGTGGATCGAAGCAATTGCGGTACCAAGGGATGATGCTCGAACGGTGTTGAAATTCTTTCAAACATACATTCTCATAAGGTTTGGAACACTGAGAGCATTAATAAGTGACCAAGGAACTTATTTTTATAACAACCAAGTGGCGACAGCATTAAAAAGATATGGTGTGAAGCATCATACGACTACTACGTACCACCCACAAACTAATGGTCAAGTCGAGGTATCCAATCGTCAAATCAAAAGCATCCTTGAAAAGGTGGTTAATCTATCTGGGAAGGATTGGTCTTTGCGACTACATGACACATTGTGGGCACTTTGTACTGCATATAAAACCCCACTGGAATGTTGCTGTATCAATTAGTGTTTGGTAAGTCTTGTTACCTGCCAGTTGTGCTTGAACATAAGGCCATGTGGCAATCAAGTAAGTGAATATGGACTATGATGCTGTCGAAAGAAAAAGATTGTTGGACATCATTGAGCTAGAAGAAATACACCGAAATGCTTATGAGAATGCCGTAATATACAAGGAAAAGACCAATAAATGGCACAACAATATCATATTGCATCGACAATTTAATCTTGGTCAGTTAGTACTTTTATTTAACTCGCGTTAAAAATTGCATCCATGTAAATTGCGATCAAGATGGTCATGCCCTTTCAAAGTTGTCGAGGCATTTCAGAGCAATGCAATGACAATTGAAAATCTAAAGGATGGACAATAATTCAAAGTGAATGGCCAACGTCTAAAGCATTATGTGAGCCCATGTTAAAGAACCAAACGAGGCCATCAATCTGGTCACATTTAAATAATGTTGACACATTTTTCTATTTACTTTTATTTGTTTCACTTTTACTTGTGTTGTTTAAAATTCCTTGCAGGAATAAAAATCATCTTTTTGTCGAAGCATGAAGCATGAATTGTAGGCACATTCTGTGACGAGTCAGCATAGCTTTTTCAGCAAGAATCGCACCGGTTGATCTCTCTTCTCTCCCAGCCATTTGATCAAGCGAAATTGTACAATCTACAGTCTGGCAATTAATAACTGCAAACTCAACATTTCCCCATAATTTTTTCAATCATCCTCCATTGTTGCTACATCTCATCCCTTTCATTGCTTTTATATTCCTTTTTTCGTTCATAAGTTATCTTTTTCTGCAAATTTCTCTTTCTTTTTTAGTAACAATGGCTAAAACCCAGGCATCAAAAAACCCTTCTAAGACTCCTTCCATAAACATCCCAACAACTTCAACTACTATTGCTTCGACCACAATACCATCTCCATTTACAGGTCCAGTCTTATTCTTGACGACTGGGATCAAGGACCGTTACCAGAATATCATGTTGAAGCGTAACCTCCACCCTGAACAAGGTCTACAACTATCCCCGCATTAGACCTTGAGGAAACATGTTAACTATACCATCAGTCGCCTCGGGTAGGAGTTTTTCTACAAACATCCTTTTGGTTACTCCCTTACACTAGTGAAGGAGTTTTACGTCAACCTGGTGGATCCGGAGCAAGAGTTCGTTTTTGTAAGGGAGGGACTCATTTCATGGAGCGCTGCTCAAATCAATGTATTGTTGAGAATCCTTGAGAGGGTGGACAACCACTCAACGTTTATACGTCGCATGGATGATGACAGCATCGTTGAGATGATAAAGGACCTGTGTGTCGGTGGAGCCACCTGGATTGGAAATGGGTTCCACAAATCCACCATGCATAGAAGGTATCTTACAACCTTCAGCAAGGTATGGTTCCACTTCATCAACAGTCGTATCATGCCTTCGACACATAACATTACGGCGACATTAGATCATATATGTCTCTTACATTTTATCCTACACTTCTGACACATCTACATTAGAGAGATCATCCACGATCAAGTCACGGAAGCCGCTGGCAAGCAAATTGGTATACGCTCATTCCCCTCTCCAATCATATTGCTTTGTAAACAGAAGGGTATTATCCTCAGGGATGGTAAGGAAATTGTAGAAAACAAAGGCTTGATCAATGACATCTCTGTTGAACGGATGACTCGTGGCCAGGAGGCACTAGTGGCCAAAAAAGCGTTAAAGAAGAAGGATAGAAATAAAGGCAAAACGAAGGCAGAACAATCTGTTGCGCCCACAAATCCACAAGTGGCGAAGAAACTAGCTCTAATGGAAGTCCATCTTGACCATATTGACATGTACTCAATCTAAACTGACAGTGTCGTCGATGACATGGATTATAGGCTGAATAAATTTTATGCTTACACAAAGGCCTAGAGCGAGGCTATTATCATTGTACTATGCCCGATCAGCATCAATTCATTGCTAGACTTTCCAGCCTTTCCATCCATCTTTCACCAAATGCAATACCCATCATAAGATCAACCTATCCTTGATGGTAGGCCTACCCCTATCCCAACACAGATTCACATCTCATATGATGATAAGGAAGAAGGGCACTCGAAGGTTGAGGAGGATTGCGATCGTACCTTTGCCCATTTACTTGAGGATGAGTTCTCCAACAGTCTTGGTGCTAATATGGCTGAACGTGAGGATGTTGTGGATAAAGGTGTTGACGCAGTGGAATGCGCTAACATTGGTCTAAACGAACCAATGCAGCATGTGGATGACGATGCGAACCCCGTAAATGACCAGCTGAAGGAAAATGAAGTAGAAAAGAATGAAGTGAAGGACCCTGTCGAGGTGCAGGAAGAGAAGAAAAAGGATGCTCCGACAATGATCGCTGAGGATGTTGTCGGTACACCAGAGAGTGTAGGAGCATCCAGCTCTGACGAGGTTTGACCTGGTTCGAGCCAAGCTAAGGTTGTTATAAGTGAAATTGAGGAAGTGAGTCCTCTTGCTATCGTGCCCTATGTGGTACTGCTCATCGAAATCCACCCATCAGTAGTGATAACCGATGAGGCCACCATCCAACTTGTCGAGGAGGAGCAATCCGTCGAGCCGATTAGTCGAAGGATAAAAAGAGAAAAAGGCACAAAGAATAAAAAGAAAAAGAAGGACCAAGACAAGGGTGAGCGCCCAAAGAAAAAGAAGAAGAAAACAAAAGTAGCCTCTGCATCGACTGCTGACGAATAAGTTGGTACATTTCTTTTTAGATAGTTTTCAAGCATTCTTATTGTCACTGCATTTTGTTTTGTCACTATATTCCTTTTGTTAACTTAGGTGAATTATCGTTTCATTTCCATAATTCTGTGTATTATTATCAGCGCATTAGGGACAATGTAGACATTAAGTTTGGGAGAGATAATGTGAAATGGAAATGCAATTACACCCACATATTTGAATTCTACTTGTATCTTTGGTTAATGAGAATTGACAAAATTTCAACAAAAATGTGCCCACAATTTTTGTTTTTATGCGTAAATCTTGATTTGCGTAGAATGTTGATGTGTAAATTGGATGAATGTGAATGGATAGTGAGTCTTCTATTTTTGAATGAATGATTGAAATTACTTCAGTAATGAATGGATAGTGTGAATGTTTGAATCTTGAACTAACAGACCAGTTGCAGCGACATTGTACGAGTAAAAGACACTTCAATGTGAGTGCATTGTGACTTTTCAAGGGAGAACACTTTGCTGCAGGTTTAGAAAAATCAACTAGCCAAAGGCTGTCACTGCAAGAGTGTGTGTCAGCGTAATTACATACCTCTTGAGGGTTTGTTGCACCCCATCGTTACTGCCCAGGAATAAAGGTAGAGTAATGCAATGACATCTCTCAGTCACTTGAAAAAGGAATATGAGAGAAAAAAAAAAGAAAAGAAAAGAAGAAAAAAATGTTTGCCATAAATGCTATATTGGTTTAGGGAAGATTAAGATTCAATGCACAATACTAACATTAATGAAGCTGCAGTTTTAATGATTCATGCCTATAAATTGTCGGTGCATTATTCCTAAATTAGTGTTTTAATTGTCTCTTTTGTATCCCATTTAGCACACATCATAAGCATTTCATACTTAGTTTTTATATTTTCCAACTCATTGCTAATTAGTTCAAATTCTTGTTATTTTTATATCTTTTTTTACTAATGTCGACCCAACCAATCGATATATTGTACCTCAAAATTGTAACTGCAAGAACTCAGCTCAAAAGATTAATGTTAGAAGAAGAATGCAGCCATAATATTAGCTTGGAATTGCGACCAGCGATGTTGATGCACAGAACATAAACTCCGAAGTGATAAACTCAAGCTAAATTACTTTTGGAAGTACCAACGCAGGAACATCATAGGTTTCATCGCAATTACGATTTCAGATTGCGCCCAGCAATGCAGTGACAACCTGCAGATCTCTGAAGAAAACCTTAAACCTGCTTGAGTGCACAACTATACTCTAACCAACTTTGACAGCTATAAAATTTAGATCTAGATCTGAGATGGGAGACTGAAACCTACAACTGTTGAAGGCTATAAATAAAAGAATGAAGAATGAAGAATGAAGAAATCATCAAGAGGTAGAGGATTAAATTCTGTAATTTCTGTGTGATTTGGATATTTAAGCTAGAACGATGAATTGATGGAGCAAGAGAGCAACCACTTCTAACGAGAGGTGCTCGATGCTATGCAAGAGGAACGATTAAGGAGTAGTCCTAGTAGTCTAGAGATAGTAAGCTTCGATTGTATTCTTTAATCCTTCTTTTATGCTAATGGATTCTAATGACATTTGAATGAAGTACGAGAGTATCTTTCATTGTTAGATCACTTTGACTCTTACTTAATGCTCTTTATCCATTTATTCTTAGATCTAATCACATCAAACACGAGAGTGGCTTTGCAGTTTACCGACATCGAGAGATGCGGTGATAGGTTAGGTTAACAAGTAAGACAACAAGAGTTGCTTGGGACTAGAAGAGATTCTAGTTAATTGTTCTTGATTGCACAACATTGCTCGCACCAAGAGGTGGAGTGAATGTGGGTACTTAAGTCTCGAGTAAATGAAAGATTGTTATTGGTAAGAGTTCATTGGTGCGTTATTGTTGTGACATTTCATCTATACAATACCTTATCGGCGCATCCAGTGTTGCGACTTAGCGAAATCAATGATCCACTCCAATCCTTTTCACTTGATCATATTTACATTTCATGCATTTAAATATTCAGCACTCAACACTCAACACATTTGTTTTACTTTCAGTACACTAACATTTAACTCTGATTGCGTTGACAATATTAACTAATTTTAATGTGCAGATCTACGTAATTGCACTGACATCATTACTCACATTTTACTTAATTTCAGTATTAGTTCCTCTGACATTTAAACATCAAGAACCTCATTCCTCGTGGGATCGATATCCTATAGAATTGTTCTATCAATTATACTTGCATCGACATGTGTTCGCTTGCACAATCGTTGTTATGTTTCAAATGCGATCAATTTTATTCCTTGATATGCTTTCGTTGATGCTCAACATATTGTCTGAAAATTGAATCCCTGATAATGCTTCTTGTTGCCTTTAAAAATTGCTCATTTTCGCTCATGGGAACCCCCGCCTTATTGTAGAGTACTGTGACAAGATAAGGAAAGAAAAGACCAGCTTTTTACTTTGTGTGTAGTGATTCATTTCCCTATAAATCCATTTCCCAACACATTCATTTTTTAGACAAAATACCATACAATAAATGGTTTGAAAAGTGTTAATGTTAGAGACAATTAGGGTCGGTTGTGATCCTAGTGGCCAAGAATTGCATCCACATTTCGCAACAAAGAACATGATAGCTTGATTAAAATTAGACGGTAAACCAGTATTTGGTCTAAAGTTCCAATTACCTCTTCCCTGCATTAAAAGTCTAACAATTTATGCCATATAAATATTTCTAAACATGTCTAAATCAATCTCATTGATATAGTATTTTTCATAGTATAGAACATTGTAAAATTCACAAATTTCTTTAGCGGTGATCAAAACCTCTTCTCCCCTCACAACTACCTCATCAATGTTTGCTCCATATCCCCCTCCAATTAGTTCATCTTTCAAAGAGGCATAAAATTCTTGAACTATGGGGAAAATAGCGTTACCTGTAAGGGTAACACAAAGTTCCCATCGATGATGTCTTACCAAAGTCTAAATCTCCTTGAAATGTATCATGGAAGGCTCAAACCCTCATTCTTGAATTAACGGTCTCCCTTGTATAGCTAAGAAATATCTCTCGATTTCGATATTCTCGAAGTGATTGGGATCAGAAACGACTTGAGTTTGTTGAATCGAAGTTTTCTTGCTCTTTCTTGAAGGCATTTTGATCTGTCGAAAGAAAGATGAATAGTAATGAATAGAATAGTGAAAGAGTAAGAAATACCTTTGCTTCTAACTATTTACTTCATTAATGGAACACCCTTGTTTCTAGGGATTAAATATGGCCTTTGAGGAGAGATGTTTTGAGTTTGAATGAGAGATTTTAAGGTTTAGGGATGATTTGAGGAGTGTTTAAGTGAGAAGAATGATTTAAGATAGTTTAGTATATATAAGAGGTGTGGAAATTAGGTTTTAAGTGTTAAGAAATCGGGTAAATAGGGTTTTAAGAAGCCAAGTTACCACATCGGGTTGGGTCAACCTGTAAAAATTACAGATGATGTTGCAACGTAGCCTAAGTTTGTCGTAACCAACCTTCTAGTGTCTGTTTGTCATGACGTAGCTCACCCTGTGTCGTGACAAACCCTTCAATCCTGATGTTCCTGTAGATTGTCTCCTATGTCGCAACATAGCTCTCCTAATGTCGCGACATCGCCATCAATTTTTATTTTTTAGCATCCTGACCCTTTGGTTGCGACGTATGAGGGTATGTCACGTCTTAGCATGATTGGATGGCCTTTGGAGTAGTTTGGTTGCTACGTCGCGAAGTTGCGTACCTGTGTCATGACAAACCTATTAGATTCGAAAGAAATACCCTAAAACAAAAAATTTTATTGAGTTAGTATGTTAGTGATTATAAACTTAAAATTGAGTGTTAGTACTTGTCAGAATTGTCTGACAAGGATGTTAGTGTGCACTTCGGCACCCACGAACAGTCTATTTTATCGTTGTTCGTCCAGTAACAGACATGCCAGGCTACTCTTTGGCGGTTATCTCTTTTCCAAAATTTTCCTTTTCTTCCTACGTCACCACCAACTCTTTCATCGATCATATTTATTTACAAAATCTATAAATTTATACCACCACTCTTTAACATGATTGCCTTTATCGTTGATCCACTTGTGAAATTCACCTGTCTTCATGTGGTGGATTAATAGCTGCTCAATTATCCCATTTAGTAAAAATGGTGGATTTACTGCAAATTCATGCTTTGATGTTACTGCAACTATTTGTTTCCCCTCATCACTGCGTTTTATTTCCCTTGAATTGTGATACCAATGCAATAATTACCTTTCCCACAGGCATATATTATCTTGCTCTACTGATGTAATTATTAGGCTAGTCAAAGGTTGGGGCTCTAGCTCGTAAATGCTTCTTGTTTTCTACAAAAATTTAAAAATTTTCACATTAGCAATTTCTCTAGGAATTTGCTGCTCCAGGAAAGTATTATATATAGTGTCCATTTTCCATTGGAAATTGAAGTTTTGATCGATGATATCTTCAACTAATATTCCTTTTGTTAACGGTTTGACAACAGTAATTAATTGAAGATCTAAATTTGGGATTTGGGAACTGTCTTCTTCTTCTATGGGAATTGAATCATTATTAGATTGGGGCCCAATCTTGAATTTTACACGATCATCCATTTTTCCTTCAAAAGATGAAATCTCGTTTTGCTCAGCGGTCCGATCATTTGATTCCTCAAAATATTCTCTTTCCATTTTTTCCTTTAGTCCTTGTTCATGTTCTCGCTTTATTCGTTCAAATTCGAAGTACATTTCTCTAAAAGATAGACCATCATGCTGGTAGAGGATCTGGGCTTCTTCACGAAGTTAACTTAACTCCAACATTAATAACTTCTAATTTTCCTAGATCTCCCAATCTTCATAATATCTGTCTTTGTAAATATCAGCATCATAATCATCGTCATATATGAGATTTGAACAAAATAAATCATAGGCATCCATAGATTTATGTATGATGGGAATTAAGAGGAACTATTAGATCTGAAAAATAACAACTATTAGTATGGTTAAATCTTATCTATAACCTAAATTTTCCTAATTATTTTAATACAAAGAAAGAATAAAATTTACTAAGGCGTTGCCTCCCCAGTAATGGCACCAACAACTTGACCACTTCCGAACGTACTCTCGTTCGGTGTAGATTTTGGATTTCCACAAGCATACGAGTGAAGTTTTAAATATAGTGTGTTACAACAAAACACTTGGTAGTATTTTGAGGATCGTACCCAAAGGAGGCGTAAAGTGATAGTAAATAAAATCCTTGCAAAGAATAAAATTAATTAGTACTTATTTTAAGGTCTATAGTACGAAGAATAAAAGAGCTTGTTTGGAAGAGCATAAAGTAAAGAAGAAAATAAAACAAAAAATAAAGGCAAAAGATTGAGTTGTAGAAATCTTATAAACGATTTTGGGGATATTAGGTCGTTTCCGTATGAGTTCCTCAATTGTGGGGTTTTGGAGATTTTCCTTCAATCAATCAGTCACTACCCCAGTTAGATCTCTCGATCTTCTACCGGCATGGCAAGTCGATAGAGATTACTTATCGCTAGATGTCACAATTTAAATCGATTTGGGGAAAAGGTGTTCACGGATGGGCAATACCAATTTTGGGTTCATTCCCACCTAGATAACTTTCTAAGGTTGTCAGGCCTAGTGTTTGTTCAACGTTCTTCCTTTCCTAAGCAACTGATCCAAAAGGTAAAATCCCTATAAAATAATAATTAATTATTCATATGTCCATTCTCTAATTCCCCAAAATGGAATTAGTTTCGAATGATTTCTTTATTCATCAACAAAACAATATATTAAAACATATAAGAGAAGAAGAGAATGAAAAAGAAACTAAAATTTTATTAAGCAATCTATCAGAAAAACTTATCGAACGTTTATGCGAACTTCTACAATCTCGTTTCAAAAACTTTGAATACAAATACAACTAAAAACTAAAGTATAATGAATGGTGTCCAAACCCTAGTGCTAAAGGTTCTATTTATAACTTTAGATGGTCATTTCGCCTCAACCCTAGGTCAGCTACCGTCCTTTGTGCTTAAGTTGCATTGTGAAGATGAAAATGCCCCTCATGCAGATTCAGAGTTTAGGGCCGATGTCGCGACACACTAGGACTTGTGTCACGACGTAACAGTTAGTCCTTGGATTCCTCGCTGTTGATCCATTTGTTGCTACATAGGGTTGTCTATGTCATGACGAAGCGGATGTATCATTATGGATCAACTGCTACTAGTCTCTTGTGCACTCACGAAGCAAGTTAGCTAAAATTTAGGCCTTATTTGGCCTTAATAGTAGTAAAATGACCTTTTTAGCACATTTTATTAAAAGACACTACTAAACTAAAAATCCAATAAACATAAGGGAAATTACTTGATTTCAAACTCATCAACTGTGAAAACTAGTTCAATCTACGGATCTGACAGATCAGTAGGAGTAGGGCTAAAATTTTCTTTTGTATATATATGCCTTAATTCTTTTTTGTAGGAACCTTATTATGGAGACACAACAATTTCGAGCGTTCACATTAAAAGGGAGAAAGATAACCAACACAAGACGAAGAGGACCTTCATGATCAATCGAGAAACTTTTTTTCTTACTATTTAAGGTGCTACACATTGAGGACAGTGTGTTTTCTAAAGTATGAGGGGGTAACATAAGAATTTTTTCTTATAGTTTAATTTTCAGCTTTTATGACTATTTTGATGTGTGGTTGAGCTTGTAGAAATACAAGTGATTGGTTAGGAGCATATATAATAGGTTGATTTTATTTATTGATAAATTTGACATGATAATGAGGATTTTTCAATTTTTGAACATGAAATTTTTTAGTTCTATAGATTACATTAACTATAGATAGGAAGTTATTATTGATACGAAGTGATGTGCATAATATAAGGTAACGAGCATGCTAGTATATATGATTGATAGTAATTTTGAGATTATATGATTAAATTAATATTTATGCATATTGAGATGTTTAGGGATGACTTAAGGCATTGTTTGGATACATCTAGAGCTAAAAAGCCAAACCCTGTTATGAATTTCCAATTAGTACCCATTTTTTTAGCCTTATGACCCTTCTTGATGAACTACTCTATAATCCTCAAAAACCTAAAATGATGATTTGTGTGTACACTTTTCTTTGGTCCTATTATGCATGGAAATAGATGCATGGCCATATGTATCGAGGGTAGGTAGACACATTACGGTGGATGTATAAAATAAAAGAGGGGAATAGGAAAATCAATATCATGTATGAACTTTAGCTTAGTCGAAAGGAAAAAATAGTGAAAAATCAAAAGAAAACGATGAATAAATACAAAACAAGTGAATCTTGGGTAAGGAAACACAAGAAGTGTGACAAAATCATAATGTCACCAAAAAAAAAAAATCTTACTCAAGAAACAAAGAAAATAAAATACTAATAGGCTAGCTAAGGAGATTGCTTTATTTTGGGATTACCTAAAAATTAGAGATAAAAGGAATGTAAGAGAAGGAGAAATAAGGGGTGAGATGAAATGAGACATTAAGGGAAAGAATATGGAACAATACAATGCACCAAACTATTTTTGTGTTTGTAACTGTTTTGTGTTTAACTGCTCCTTGAATGACATACCTATCTTAAGCCTCAACACGTTAAAGTCGAAAAGCTCTATGTGACTTAAACAACTTTATGCATGAATAGATATGAAATTGTATGATCTTTGCATGACTATCTGTATTTTACTAGGATAATCAAAGTATTTGTATTAAGCATTGATAGACTTATATTGATAAAATGTTTATGTTTATATTTCTTGTAAACTTAATGAACTCATATATTTTCTGACAAAAATGGTAAAATACTTATTCATCATGTTAAAATTATTAAGAAATATGAAATACCTATAATAAATGTTGCAATCCTAATCTTTGTATAATATGAACTCAAGCTCTTATATTTTTCTTTCTTTATTCTGTTTGCTTGAAGACAAGCAAAAACTTAAGTGTGGGGGAGTTTGATCTACCAGTTTTATACCCAGCAGATTGAACTAATTTTCACACTTGAGGAGCTTGAAACCAAGTATTTCCTTTATGTTTCCATAGGATTTAACTTAGATTCTTCTTTTGAATAAATTGTGTAACCTATGTGCTAAAATGTTGTTTTATTGTCTTTAAGGTCAATTGAGGTTAGCTAATGTGCTTTGTGAGTGTGCTGGAGACAATAAGAAGTTGCACAAATATGAAGCTGAGCACTTCGTCACGACATAGGATGATCTACGTCGCAACAAAGGGACCAGACTTGGAGATTTTAGAGACTGACTTCTTTGTCTCGACAGACACAGGTTATGCCGTAACAACACCTGTAGGATGACACATAATATGGTGACTGATGGCTTCTTCGCAACACAGGTCCTGATGTACCACGACATCGACCTCTAGACTCAAAATCTGCACCAAGTGAAGGGCATTTCGATCTTTACAATGCCACTTAAACATGAAAAATGACAATATACCTAGGGTTAATGAAAACGGCCAGCCAATACTATAAATAAGGCATTTAGTATTAGGTTTAAACACATCATTTATTAGCTTTTAGTTTTTACTTTGTATTTTCATTTGAAACGAGATTGTAGAACTTGTATAAATGTTAAAGGAATTTTTCCCGACATATTGTCAATACAAATCAAGTTTCTTTTTCATTTGAGTATTCAATTATATGTGTTTATATATCTTCGTTTCAGCTATGATTAAGAAAACCATGAGGAACTAATTCCATTTTGGGGAATTAGTGAGTGGAAGTATGATTATTTAATTATTGTTTAATAGAGATTTTACCTTTCGGATCAACTATTTGGGAAAGGAAGAACATCAAACAAACACTAGGTCTGACAACCCTAGAATGTCAATTTGGTAGGAATGAACCCAAAATTGGTATTACCCATCCGTGAAAACCTTTTTCTCCAAATCGATTTAGACTGTGACATCTAGCGATAAGTAGTCTCTATCGGCTTTTTCTACTGGTAGAAGATATAGAAATCCAACTAGGGTAGTGAGTAGTTGATTGTAGGAAAATCCCCAAAACCCAACAATTGAAGAACTCATACGGAAGCAACCTAAAATCCCCAAAGTCATTTATTGATCTTCTACATTTCAACTCTTTAACTTAATTTGTTTCTATTTATGCTTTTCACAATCAACTTTTTTTTTACCTTTCATGTTATAATCCCTAAAGTGATTACTAATTACTTTTATTCTTTGCAGGGATTTAATTTACTATTGCCTCAAGCCTCCTTTGGGTACGATCCTCAGAATACTACCAAGTGTTTCATTGTACACACTATATTTACAACCTGACCCGTATACTTGCGGAAGCCTAAAATGTATACTAAATGGGAGTACGTTCAGAGGCAGCCAATTTTGAATACTGGTTGAAGGATTTGCAGAGGTTATTTGTTAAGATGAACTACCTTACTAATCAGAAGTTGAGGGTAGCCATTTCACTACTATGGGGTGAAGCATAGAATTAGTGAGAGTTTGTTGAGGAGTCTGTTCCTTCTAGTGAGGTCACATGGGAGTAATTCTGAGAAGCATTTTAGGATCTATATGTGGGTGAGGAGTTCTTTCCAAAATGTCGACATGAGTTCATGAATTTGAGGTAGAACGACATGTCTATTAATGATTATGAGATTGAGTTTTTGAGGTTGGTCTGATATGCTTCTAGGCTGATGACTACTGAGAAACAGAAGAGTGAGTGGTTCTAGAAGGGACTTCGCCTTTCGATACAAGTAGGAGTTTCTATGCATCATGATAGGGTGTTTAGCGACCTAGTTAGTCGAGGTACAACAATTGAAAGGTTGGAGGCTCTTAAGAGAAACCAAAGAGCTCAAGATAGGAAGTAAGGTAGGAAGAAACCGGGCACAGCAATTCAGCTTAGTCCTATTAGTCACATTGCTAAGAGGCCTAAAGAGGAGTTCGATCAGTAAAGTCATCCGAGGGTGAGACCTGCAGTTTTGACTGTTCTTACGGGTAGTATGGGTGGTTCGACTAGTCCTCGTCTTTGGCATTTATGCTTTCATTGTAATAAAAGGCATAACGGTGAGTGGAGAAAGGAGACAGGTGCATGTTTGTGGCTATCATGAGCATTTCTTCAAGGATTGTCTAGATCCTCCTGTAGCTTCTTTTAACTAGGGTTAGAATCAAGCATCGATTCGGACTCCTGCTAGAGATAGAGGACAGGGTAAATCTATTGCTTCAATTATGGTTAGTAGAGGTAGACCAGTTCAGAGTAGTAGTGCAGCTAGATCTAGAGTGAGACAGTCGAGATTGGTTTATTAGACTAGGAGACATGAGGATCGTGTCGACCCAGATGTTTTACTCAGTACTTTCCCTATCCTTTCTATTTCTTATTTTGCCTTATTTTACCCAAAGCTATCGTCAAGGCCAATATCCGCACCTCTTTGGTTTAGGAAAATTTTGAGGTTTCAAAATTTCTTTTAAGGAGGGAGAATTATAATAACCCAAATTTTAGATTAAGGATTAAATTAGAATTTTTGAGAAATTTAGGAACTAATTGCAATTTCAGTGGAATTTAGGTACTTAATTAAGCTTTATTTAAAATTATGTGGTCAAATTAAGATTTTAGAGACTTAACGGTAAAACGGTGAAAGTTTGGGCCTCTAATGAAAACCCTAAGGATTTGGAATTTATTTAACCTTTGAAGAGAAACTTGTTTAGATCCTAGAGCGAGACGTTGAAGTCTTGTGATGGAAAATCGTAGCTCTGGTTAAGGTTTTGTGGCAGAATCATGGTACTGAGGAAGCCACTTGGGAACCTGAGGATAGAATACGTCAGTAATATCCGCATCTATTTGATTCAGGTAAATTTCAAGGACAAAATTTCTTTTAGGGCGAGAGAGTCGTAACGCCCCAAAAATTTGAACTGTTTTATGTGAGTTGTATCAATCTATCTTTTTTTTTGGTTATGTGCTCTGTCTATTTATTTAATATTGAGGTTCGAGCCGCATCTCGTGAAAGTTTATATCTTCTTTTTCTAAAATTTAGCTTTTGAAGTGTGATATAAATTAAATTTCGTTCGTTGATGTTTTAATGATAAGCCTAATGGTTCAATAGTTAAGCATCTTTCTGTCTTCTGGTCTTGTGTTTGAGTCTTTGCATATGCGAGGAGCAAATTTATTTTGCTTATGACTGTTATTTTATTTTTATTTTATTTCTTAAAGTCTGAATGTTTCCTTTTGTAGTTTCCCTCTTCCAGTATTTTCTTTTTTCGTTACTAATACTTTCTCTTACTTTGAAATCTTCTTTTTTCGTCGTTGTTGTTGCTTGATATTGCTTGTGTTAATCGTGGGTGTTACGACCGTTGAACTGTGCCTCTATTATTATTGATTCCATTTTCGTAGGGTGAGAATCATTGCTTTTTGTTTGTTGTTGAAGTTTTAGCGAATTGAGTGTTGTGGTTAAATGTGGGTGGAGAAGATGTTAATTCTTGTTGGATCTTTACATGTTTGTTTCGTTCGTTGTAGGGAACGCTCGAGAAACGTTTAACGACCCTCCAGATTCGTGATTGCTAGTGAAGTTGATTGTGGGTAAGCAATTGTGTCATTTCGAGTTGAACATTGAGAGTTTTGTTAGAATTAGTAATGTTAATTGGGAATTGTTGAAATCGTTGTTGAATTAGTTGTTAAATCTCTTGTTTAGGCTACGAGAATTGCAGGAATGCCTCTATATCAATCCAGTAATAGGTGGGTATCGAAACCCCTTTCAACTTTTACTTTTTCCTGTATTTTCTTTTAAAAATTGGAACTGTTCGAGGGCACACAAGCGTGTGTCCAGACTGTGTGCCGTTAAAAAAAGCTACAGGGGACACACAGGCGTGTGCCAAACCATGTGTGTATACTGTTTTGAGATAAATGGGCTGAGCACACGAGCGTGTGGCAGACAGTTTGTGTATATTGTTTTGCAATTAAAGGTGTAGTAATCACACAGGCCAGACACACAAGTGTGTGTTCAGACCGTGTGTCATAATGTGTGGGCATACGGGCTAACACACGGCCATGTGGCTCATGTTTTACTTGAAAATACGGTATAAGGTGATCGCGATCTGATCGTAAGACGTGTATGAATTGAATTGAGCTTGCTGAACTATTTTACCTTATTTACAAACTGATTTTGAGCACTTGTATGAAATTGACCGTAGTGATCTCAACTCTCTATTCTACTGTAACTGTATATGTATATCTAAATATGAATTGTGAACATCTGGTATTTGTTTCTGCATCTGCATGGGGTGAGATTGTGATTCAGAGGAAGTATCTGTACTATTTTGGTGGTTATACCACCTATACTATATCTTAAATGGCAGTGAGAATGTAAAACACTGTAACGTGTCATACCGACACTATAAGGTGTGTAAGGTTGGACAAGTATTATATTTACCTACTGGTGTGTTAGATTGGTCGGAGATGGTGTGATGGATGGGGGTAGGATAACTGCATCTGTATTCTTATTTGCATCTGAATTTGTTTTTGAATCTGAGATGTTATTTAGTGAGCTATTATGTTCAAAAGTTATAATGACTTGTCAATCATATTGGATAAGATTGTCTCTGATATCTGTACTATCGGTTATGTTGGAATTATTCATGTTTGTTAGATTCATTGATTTATGCAATATCGTAATATCCATGTTACTAATTCAATTATATGAATTTTAGGAGCTTCTCAGAAGTGAACGGTCGGCGGGCGAGGAACTCGATCAATATTAAGACTTATTATTTTATTGTACTATGTATGCTGAAGTTTATGTTATTTAAATATATGTCTGAATAGTTAAGCTTGCTTTATGATGGATTGTGTGTTCTGGTAGGTTTTATATGGCATCTTAAGTTTGGTCTATCCGTCTAGGCTGAGTTTAGGATGTTACAATAATTTTCAGCTAACCTTCTTATTTTTCCTTCTCTCACATTCTTTTTCTCTCCATATGTGAAGACACGTATAATATTGGTAAGTACAGTTAGCTTAGTGAGTTTTGTGGAACATGAATGAAAATATCCCAATTATTTGTGATTTTTATTAAATCACTTTATTTCGCTCTTTTTCACTCACACTACTTTTATCCCATTCCATGCTTTTATGTCTCTCGCTTTTCTTTTAACCCTCATAATGCTATTAGTCTGACACAATTTTTCAATTAGACAGTTATTGCAAGAATCCTATACTTACTATATCAATCGTTTCATATTTTTTCACTCTATTTTTTCAAAAACCACCTTGATATATCTACCTAACCATCTACATCCATGGCACGACATCTAAATTTGTACAATAATTTTTTGGGACAAATTAAGAGATAAGTATATTTTCTTATTCCGTTGCCGGTTTCATATGAAGGCTCAAAAAAAGTTGATTAGACATAAGCATAGGTATTAAGGTACACATGCATAAGGTTAACTTTTTGGCACTAATTTTTACCAAACAATGTCTTAGGTCATTTTTAGGCATCTTATAGTCCATGGATTCAATCATTCAAGTCATAAAAATTATAACTACCTATAATTCAAAACAAGCATACATGCTTCCCTATGTGATCATTCATCCTTCAGTATACTCAATTTCTTTCACCTATATTCAAATGTAATAAAGTGAACTAACTAATCTAAAATCTAATAACCTAGAATATTTTACTATCATGCCAAATTTACAAATTTCATACAATCCATTCCTATTAACATGCTCCAAACCAATAACTTGCTTTGTTGCAAGCTTAAGCACCATGTGATCTACCACAATTCGTTGTGGCAAATTAAGCTCTTTTCTCTATTAAGAGCTTGTATTCAAGTAAAATTATGTCTACCACAATTCGTTGTGGCAAATTTATGTCTTTTAGTGGTGTTTTATAAAACTTTAGGCTGATTAAGGCCTAAGGAAGAACTAACATGTTGATTGAGTGTGCAGGGTGACATTTTAGGCCGATGAGTAGTGGATTGCCCTAGATGTTGAAACATTCAAAACGGATTTCGCAACAATAAAATTCGAACCAAGTGGGGAAACTTACAATCACCAATGTCAGGACAACCACCACTCAATGTCATGACACCCAACTTCAAACTAAGAAGGAGAACATTTGGCATGCAATGTTGCCTTACTAGCTTTAGGGTGTCGTGACACCGATCCGTCGAGGCTCAAAATTACTATAAGGGTGTTTTCGTTCGTACAACCTTAATTAACTTGTAACTCAACCATTACTTAACCTAATTAGGTCATAATACATTTAAACTATAAATACTAGCTAAAAACAATATATTAGGGGGCTTCAGACAGTTTTTCATAATTTGATTTCAATTTTTAGTTTTATTTAGTGTTTGCTTAATCGGAATATTTCTATTCTAAAGTTAGACGATTACAAGTGGAGATTGTTCCGGACACGAGCTTTTCCATTGATAAATTCTTGAGCATTCTCTTCCATATTCTATTTATTTGCATCTCTTTCATTAATTTCGTTAATTGAATGTTTGTGTAATTAGTAAAATAAACTTACGCTTTTATACATATCTCGCATGAATTGATTGTTTAACTGGTTAATCAATTAAGTTACTGTTTATCCGAAATTTGGTTTTCTTTCAACTTTGCTAAAGAACTTAGTATACTAGGATTGATGACCCTAGTAAGACATATAGACATGTGAGATCCAAAAGGCATCCTGTTGAATAAACGTTTAGTAGACTTATGCTAAGTTGTAAGATTGAAAGGGTATTTGATCTGTCGTAATTTGATATGGTAAATTAGGCTTTCCCATTATACTTATAGAGCTTGTTCTCGAGCAAATTTGTGTCATTTTCGTAGTTTTTCATAGTTTTTAGAACTTCGATTTAATAAGTATAAATGTGTTTTTTTTTTTACTTATTTTGAGACCCAAATTGGCTAATGGTATCATTGTGGAGCCTAATATTTGATTGTGTGTTATAGGGACGTGTTGGAAGCTAAAACTGAGAGAGAAACATCACTGAAAGAGATGGTATCGTGATATCTGATCCTTAAAATCGATATACCTCCAATAGACCCCAAAGATAAAGACTACCTACAGTGGTATCGCAATATCTATTTTGTGTATCACAATACCCACTTGCCCAAGGAACACCCAATTCAAGCCTGCCAATGGTATCACTATTCCGACATCATGAGGGAACAAAAATTGACAGCAAGGGTAGTCTTTGTCCAACCTAATCTCTGTACCCAATAGAGATCAATAATTAAAAATCAGTCCCCTATTACACATATAGGGTTCTATATGGTTCGGATTTGGACCTTGAATCAATTAAACACGGAAGGGATTAAACAAGTGAGATTCGGCCATGCCATGAACCATTTGGCCATAACATAATATAAAAAAGTAGAGAAAACTATTTAGATCTGAATGAACTAACGAAAACATTCTGTCCTTACACTACTTGCTTAGATCCGTCAACAGAAAAACAACAAAAAGTAGGGGATAAGGTTCAGAAGGACGACGACGACAAGGATGGTGGCTTATTGGGATGGCAACACTGGAGGGAAAAAGGGTTGTAGATGTGCAACAATGATAGAAAAAAACACAGCAGTAAAAATTTGTCTATAGGGAAAAAAGATGAGATGAGTAGGAAAAAAATAGGAAACAAGGGGAGTTGATGATTAACGAGGTGACACACTAAGGTTTTGGGCAAAAATACTGTAAATAAAAATCATGTAGGAGAGTGGAATCAAACACAAGCCTTAAGGATCACTAAGCTTGTTCATAACCACTAGGCTAAAACTCCATCCTGTTTAAATTCTAATTAAGAAAGTTAAGATTTCAATCACGATTACATCATCGTCCAATAGTATTTATATAAATACCTAATTTTATTTTCTTGTTTTGAATTCTTGATTTAAATATATATTTCCTGTTAAATAAATTTTACAAAAACATTTTGAATTCAGGGAGAATCATGGCAATTCTGTTTATCTTCTATTTTTGTTTTATGATTCTTGTTGCGACTTAATAGCTGTGTGTTTATTTTTTAAGTTTCAATCTATGTCATTTTCCTAAAAACACAATCGTTGCACCCACACTTGTTAATTAATGTTGATTTTGAACCGCAAGATTCAGAATATACTTTAATAGGCACCAAAAGTAAGTATTTAGGTTGCATTGATAAACCATATTTTATTTCTTAAATAGATAACTTGGATAACATAGTTCATTACGTCCAACGAACAAAACCCTTTATTATTAGTGCATTTAATTTTCGTTGAAGGACAGTCTCTAAACCTGGTGCCCTTAGCTCAAGCGGTGCAATTTGGCCAACTTGTGTGCTGAGGAGGGAAGGTTTTCAATACCGGACTATACTCAAAGAAATTAGTGGGTTTAATCTCAAATCCACCACTCAATGTCGGCATCATCGGAAAATCTTCTTGGCAAGGCACATGGTGGAACCCCATGGTGTACCACAACACGATGTCCTTATTCTTAATGCTCCGGTTATTCTCGGTCCACAATGCTAACGTATCATCTCCTCGATTTTGATCAACGTATCGCCCACCCGCCCATTTCTCCGACTTGTTATAAGGAGTTACCCACACGTTATAATTGGGGAAAGCGGCTCGGATTTGTGGGTATTCATCAGCAGCGAGGAGTGGACCGGCTGCAGACCCGGGGAACTAAACGATATCCAACTTTGTTTCCAGTTTTAGTTCTCTTGTATGAGTTAACAACTAGGAGCTCCAGTGGATTTAAGCCGATTTGGAGCTTTGGATCGTATTCGGTTTTGGCAATTTCATGTTCAACATTCCAATAACTTTTTCTTGGGATGTTCTTGTCTTTGACTCGTTTGGTGATCAAATGGGTCTTCATGAACGAATTTGTATCGCCATCGATGTCCAGATCGAGATGGTATGTTATGAAATGACCATGGCTCACGCCGATCGTGTTGTCTGCTACTAATGTACCGTAAACTTCCTCAGCTATTTCATCTATGTGAGTATATGGTACGGCCTTCACTTCCAACACTCCTGTTAGAGCAACCTGTGTGGATGGTAGCAAAATTTGCAACTTTTTAGTCAATTTGTTAAATGGGTAAAATAGATTGTTAGTCCTTATACTTTAATCAAATTTAAAATTTAATCCTTATACTAAAAAAATTACTACTTCCACTTTTGTAATTTAAAAATTCGACTCCCTTCATTGGCACTGATATTTTTTTTTTGGTCAAAAATTAATAACTTGGCATGTTAAATAGATTAACCTCTATATGATAGACTTAAAATAAATATGTTATATTAACAAATGTTGATGTAAACTACAAATAATAATGTTATATTAATTAGTGTTCTGACATCAAATTCAGTTAGTAATGGTTAACAAATGAAAAGGAAAAAAATACCCCGAATTTGATGGATCCACTTGGTTTGATCTCCCAATCAAGGACATAATCATAGTTGTCCACAGTTGCAACCATTCTCACCACTAGGCTAATATCTGGTCTCACTTCTCTGATCTGTAATATCAAAACCATCAAATTTAACTCATTTTTCAACCCCCCCAAAAAAAGACCTAATGGAATGTAGTTTATATGAACCTTTTGGTCTCGAAGCTCAGCCTCAGTATACCGCCACATAACATCACCTGAATGTTTTTCAAATATGCACATTGCATTCGATACTTTGACAGGTATACCATC